>CAAE01014581.1:1564419-1653974 GCA_000180735.1 Tetraodon nigroviridis | reverse complement strand
TTCACTCAGCAGGCGCAGGCCATTTTTATTTCCTCCTTCTGCTACACAGAGAGCGGAAGACGTGAAAGTCCCGGGTCCAGGCAATATACTCACAGGGGACCAATTTGCACAGGCAGCCCTGGTGTGAATCACTCTATCAGTTAGGAGCCGCGGTGTTTATCATCACATGCATTATTGTAGAGGATGGTCAGACCATTGTGTTGAGGTGTGCCTCTCAAGAGGGAGAAAGGGATGAAATAAATGCCCTGAGAGTGAAGCCACAGTTGGACAGTCTGCTGGACTAATCCGAAAGGACAGTTGTAATTATGAGTCTCTCGAGGAAACAGTGGTGTGGCAAATCCAATGTGCAAACACTACGCTAACAGACAGGAAGGTCCCCCCCACCAAAAAAAAACTCCACACATACACACACACACACACAAACACACATACAAAACGTAAGATGCTCGGTCAATATTTTCAATCTGTCAGGATCAATTCAGCATCTGAGGACAAAGGAAGATATGTTAGCCAAGAGCGATCTGGAAAAATAAATGTCAAACACTGTCGTCATGGTGGACCCGTCTCACGTTCAGTCACAATCATAATCATGATCATGAGGAGGACCAAAAGCTGAGAAAGAAGCAGGGACCCAAACAATTAGCTGAGGCACTCCTGTGCATGTTCATTATATTATGACAATTAAATTAGGATTACAATAGCTTTCATTGTTCAGGATTTTGGTATCAATCTGCAACAAATCACGAGTGTAGGATAATTGTACATCTGTGGATAGTCTTCCTCCACTCCAGTGATGATGTTCAGTCCTGACCTTTTTCCTACTGCATGAACTGTGGAGAGAGAGGGAGGGAGGAGGTTGAGAGAGAGAGAGAGAGAGAGAGAGAGAGAGAGAGACAGAGAGAGAGAACTCTGCTCTTCAGATAACACTGGCATTCAAATTCTATTCATATGTTGAACACGTAAAATGATCAGCCATCAGTGTAAGATGAGCTCATCAGAGGGTTTCACTGACAAATATGATGTAATCAGCATCAAACGACGATTCTTTGGAAAAAATCACACACACACACACACACACGCGCGCACATACGCACACAAAAGTGACACTGCTTCTTTAAAAAGCCCAGAGCCTCACTGTGTTTTAGCCCAACAAAGGCAGCCAATTGGGAACGTGCAACCTGAAACCAGAAGCCTGCCTCAAAGGGCCTCACACAGACCTCAGAGCAGGAACACACCCCATGTGCTCCTGATTCTGGCAGCCTGCTATCCAACCATTCAGTGCAAACATGCACAGAACAACACAAAACCGCAAACATAGACGCACACCTCGTCTTGTCCGTTTATATCCAGGGCACCTCTGAAAACGGGTGTTGTACACCAGGTCTGTCTGGGATTATATACCCGAATAAACAGTTGATATATTTTCTCCAAAGTACAGCTTTGAAAATGATTTTCCACATATTCCTAAAGTCCTGCTAACCTCCGCACTGTCTGGTCACGGTCAGTCCTGCTCACAGCAGAGCCTCCGTGGCTTCTGTTTGCAGTCCGTGCAGCTGAAAGGTGTGAACCTGTGACACCGTGGGGCAGGAGGATGGAACCTCTCACATCAGCCGCAACATGCTTGGTCAACACGACATGGTAATAGAACTGAAATCTAACCGCTGAGCAGACGCTAATGGAATATGATGCATTATCTCTACAGCAGGTTCCTATAGCTACTTAGACCATACGATGAAATCTAGAGCTGCTGTTTCCTTTGTACAAAGCACATAAAATACGGACCGCATATGTGCTAATTCTCAAGCATGCTAATTGAAATCATCTTTAAGCCACGACTGAGAAAACAGGCTGAGCCGTGATGGATTCTGCCATTTCCTATTTACACATCTTTAAAAGCAGTGAGTAACACTACTAGTCGCAGCTCTGCTGGGCTCACACTCTTTAGCTGTGTTCTGTGTTGATGCATTAGCATCATGTTCTTTCAAAGTAAACCAGACTGATAAATCAATAGGTAAATATCAAACTTTACTCCTCTTAAGGATGTCTCCAGAAAAAAGTCTACTGCCGACCTACATTACATCCATTAAATTCGGGTTCAAGGTGTTTATCTAAATAGCAGCACCGTAATAAATAACCACTTTCACTCTACCGTAAATAATTTGAATTCCATTTCAGAGATTTTTGACTGTTGACAAAACCTGCACACACACTATTTACACTTTTACATGTACTATATTTGACCGAGACATAAAATAATTGGACTTTTGCCACTAAGATGTGTGAAAACACAGTCGTGTTGCTTTAACAATGGCTGGGGAACAAACGAGGGATTATTCTGTAGGTGTGTGATGTCTCTCCTGCAATGATGTTCCTCACACTCCATTCTGAGTGAACGTAGGTGACTCGGGGAGCCTGAGCTGATCCCAAAATTCCTCATTATGCGCACAGCGGGGAGGATCAGGTCCGTTCCCTCTGTTGCAGAGCATGTGCGGCCCAATGAGAAGAGCCCCAGAGGAGCACTGTGCTAGGCCACGGGGGCAAGCCAGGCCTGCTCATTATACCTAACTCATCCTTGGCATCTCTGCAAACCAAGTGCCACTTAGTTCCCACAGGAGGGGTCTAGGCCGGATCACTGACGAGATGACGGAGCAAACAATGTGGCAGAAAAGGTAAGCTTTATATTCAAAACCAAAAGTGCCGCCAAGCACAGTGTCCCCCAAATCCATACACGAGGGTCACCCGGGCTCCATAAATGCATAACATTTGCACCTGTTGCGATGGTAAATTATTTACGTCATTAGAATTACCGCCTACGCCCGTATTGAGCCCTGCACTAGATGCAACTTGTAGTAAAAATACTACACATGCACATTACACAAATTCAAATTTCTTTGCGAGATTATAAAATAAAAGCAGTGGCAAAAAAGAGAAAAGAAAAATATAAAATATATTTAACTTGCAGGGCAAGCGCAAATTCAAGCCAATGAATAAACATATGATGTGGCTGAAGCGTGTTGTTTCATTTATCAACTCTATTTCCTAAATAAATGAATGCAGCCTTGCACAGCGGGTGATTTATGCAAGGACAGAGTCTTTGGCCTATGGGTAGACTTGTGCCTCCCGTTTACTTGTTCTTTTGTTTTTAACATTCTTCAAGGTAAACTAGAGGGATTAGAGCACGTGTTGACTTCAACGTGAACGTGGTGGTTGCCCTGCCTCAGAGGACAGCTGCAGTGTCAGCCGGTGCTGGTCTGTGCACGTCTGAATCACTTCAGGTAAACACCACAATAAGCCAAGAAGCAGAAATTAGAAATTGTTTGGTACAGCAACACAGTTGCTATAGAGACTGTTGCTAATTAACTGCACTCTACCCTGGGATAACAAAGGACCTAAGGGCACTCAGGGCAGCTCCTTCTGTGATGAGCTCTGTGTATGGAACAATATGCCATCCCCAGGGTCTCTCAAGTACAAAATACCTGTCTCCTTGTAGCCAACTCAGATGCCATAAGAGGCGCTGTGTGGTGTTTGTCAGCGACAATTAGAAACCCTATAGACCACAATGACACTTTCAGATCAACCTCGGCATGTTTAGCTGAACTGTATGCTTGAAAGACTACACCGCAGAATGTTTTCCACAGGCTGAATCCTCTAAGGTTACTTATCA
Organism: Tetraodon nigroviridis; assembly: GCA_000180735.1. Classification (NCBI taxonomy): domain Eukaryota; kingdom Metazoa; phylum Chordata; class Actinopteri; order Tetraodontiformes; family Tetraodontidae; genus Tetraodon; species Tetraodon nigroviridis. Next base: position 1,650,310 of record CAAE01014581.1, on the reverse strand, counting down.
TTTCTGATGACACTCCAAAGTGCTAATAGCAACCGCTGCAGGGGAATTCTAACTGCATTCCACAAAGAAAAGAGTTGTTTTTTATGTCAGTCATACTTGTTTGCATAGATGGTGGCAAGCCTGGCTTTGAACGTCACTCATTCCTCTTCCAAAATGAGAAATGACTAGTATGAGATTTGTATGGGGTTTTCTCAGATAAAACATGATTATTCTTTTCCATTCCAGCACCTGTTGCCCCTCTAGAACTCTGGGACGGTCAAAGATTGTTGCTGGAAGAGCTGAAAAACATACCTACTGACCATAGTGAAAGCCATCCACTAGTATTAGGGAGCCTTTAATCATAAAAGATCAAACCACGTACATTCACTTTCTGCAGTTCTTCACCAAAACAGCAGCCAAGCACAGGCAGCTAGCATCATTTAGTGACCGAAAAATCATGTTGAAATTCATTGTAGAGTTGAGTCAAATCACCCTTACTCAGGATGATACAGGCAACATGAAACCACATGCAGAGCACATCTGGCAGGATGAAACTCATATGAGAGCCGTCTCTTCAGCAGATTTCAACAGTCAAGACCACAAAAACCAAACTTTGATAGGAGTTTATTATTGGACTGTCCAATATCCCTCGGTAACCATAGTGGGGGAAAAAAACATCAGCACTCTATGAAGCGCTCTGTTACAATTTCTACAAAGTATAAAATGTAATTTTATGATCTTGATAAAGGGACTATTTTCTTCTGGCAAACTCTGTAGGGAGACAAAGGAATCAGACAAAGGCAGTTTAATGGGGGGAAAGCTAGGGGGTAGTCATCCTCGTGGTGGCACTTGAGGCATTTTCAGAGTACCTCCTAAAATTGACATTTTATGGGGGGGGGGATGCAAATGTACATTAATGCTTTTTACCATCCGTTGACAGGCAGAAAGACAGTCTAAAACTACTGAGAGAAAATATTCCATGACATCATCCAGCCTGGAATGAATGAAAATGGAAGGAAAGGAGGGGGCACAGCTGGTGGCAGCTGCAGTACCATCTGCTACTGGCTAATAGTTTGCACTGCTTTACTTATAATCTTGCACTTGTGTGAACCAGAGGAGTGGGTGAGACCTATTATGTTGCACAGCCTTGGGAGCAGCAGTTTAACGTTTTGTACATTGATTTTATTGGTGTTTTTCCTAAATGAGGGTTGTTTAAATGTTAAATGCTACACTTTAGTTAGCATCCTTTACTACTTTTTACACACTACCTACTAAAAAAGCACAGCAGCCGACTTAACCGTTAGAAGCAGCATCCTCCTGTAGGTGCTGGGAAAACAGCATAAATTTCTAACTACAACTTTGTACTCACCATACATCTTTCCCTCATCCGACAAGATAATCTTCCTCCTTCCGCAAGGAGGATAGATGGCCAGGGCCTCCTGGAAGCTCTGCTCAATCTCAGGGCTCCACACTCCCTCAGCATCATTGTCTGTGGACTTGTCTGCCGAGTCGCTCATCCGCTCCATGTCCTCGGCAGGGCTCTCGCTGCCGCTCCAGCTGCTGGGATCAATCGTGGCGGTTGGGCCCTCCAAGCTGGAGCCTGGAGCCGACTAGGGAGAAACCTGGAATTTCCAAACGCACAACACACCAAACGGTTACTTTCCACAACAGAACTGGGAACATTTGGTTCCAAAACACAACACAATAAACAGTGTTAGCGGAGTGTTAAATGTGGACCAGAAGCAGCCAAACAAGCTTGGTCATTGCCAAAAATGTTGTTGATTCAGAAGAGATGGATAGAGGTATTCCCAGAGGCACTTGGACACAACTTCAAACTGACTAATCAGAGCAATCCAGTGGAAAGTCTAAATGATTTAGAGGAATTATTCATAGCACAATACTTTTACAGAAAACTTCATGAAAAAATAAATCATGGTATTTGATGGGATACCAAATATGTGTGTTATGAAGACACACCATCCTCAGAGGCAGATCGCATTCTGCGCACACAGCCTGGCATCCACAGCCTTCGACCCAGGAATCCAGGGCACTTTGAATGACTTTTTTTTTGTGTGTGTGTGTTGAGATGTGCTGTGAAAAATGATTATTTATTATGCACTGGTTTTGCTTATTATAAATTTTGGATGGCAGAGGTGCACTGATGGATAAAGGCAAAAGCCAAGCAAGGTCAATAGATACACTCATGTACATATTTTGCATTGCATTCGCATGTCAAAACATCAGATTGAACTTTAATAAATTCTGGAATCGTGCAGACATACAGACACTGACAAAAATATGCAAAAACAATAATATGGAAAGGAAAAAAAACAAGAGCTCAGTTGATTCAACAGAACTACAGACTGGGTGAGCTACTTTATTCTGTTTTTTACCCCTTTTATTTAGATTCAATATATAAAAATGTATTTCCAAACAACATTAGAACATGGTTATTCTGCTTATTATACTGAGGCCAGTGGAGCATTTCTCAGTACAGCCGTTACACACCATCTGTCAGGTAAACTGACCAAGCACCGTCCATTGCTTTGTCTCTGCACTTGTTGGACAGTAACATGTCTCCAGGAAAGCACAAGTGAAGCTAAAAGCAAAACAAAACCCTCAACTTCATGATTGAGAATCAAACAATTCATTATCAAAATCATCTTCGCAGTTGACATTATTCACTTAAAATCGAGTATTCCTTAGTCTCTCCTATTTTTCCAGGGAACTGCTTCCCTCCATGAGCAAGATTCTATTCAAGCAGCCAATCTGTCAGGAAGTAGAAAGAGTAGCATATGTTTCTTCCAGCATGTCAGTTCATGGAGAGAAAAGGGGGATGGGAGCAAGCTGTTAAAAAAAGGCTGCCAGAGAGCAGCGCTTTTAGTGAATTCCGTTTTTGTGTGCCGACTGCTGACACTGCAGAACAAACTCACAAACTGATGAGGGAGGGGGGGCGGGGGGAATCCCACATCAACCACTAAGAGGCAGGGCCTCCTGTAGATGTTCTCTCCTCATCCCAGCCAAACTGTACTTGTAATCATTTCCAGATTACATTTCCATCAGACAGCGAGAAAAGCTGCAAATGTATTCTAAATTCATGTTAAAATTGGTGAAAACACATTTGTAAAACACCACTAGTGACAGCATGTGTTCGTGTTGATCCCAATAACTGGTAGACTAACATGCAATTAATTATTAAAATGCAACATCAAATACTCTCCCATCTCACAAACTGCCCATCTGGGATTGGTAAAGAGAACAAAAAATAGAAAATGAATGCTGCTCAGACGGCAAAAACACAGCCCTCTAAGCTATCTTGAAATGACTCAGACAGACTTTTTCCTAATATTATCAAAAAAGCTGTTCTCCCATTTCTCTAAAATAAGATAGGGAGACTTTGATCATTATGTGAAACAAAACACTACAACCGTGAGCAGACAAGCAACACAACAAATCTGTCATCTAAGGCTAAACCCAAATTCCAAATCAGACATATTTTAAAAAAGATTTTTGTGGGTTTTAGGATTTTTTAAAACACAAAATGGTAACCTCCAGCACAGTGAAGAGCAGATTTTGAAGTGCTGCTGATAGTGTGAGTGCAAGGCAGCAGAAAAAGCTTTTTTTCCCCAACCTAGTCCTCACTTTTAGTATTTGATTATTTCTCTGCTTGACTTCATAAACTATTTAAAATGAAACATTGGCTGCATATAGACTACAAAGGAGAAAACAGTCTTTTCTCTTTCCCAAACATTTATATCACTAAAAATGAATCTACAAGCATATAAATGTCACGCAGTTTACTGATGTTTAATGAATTGGGTATTACTTGATTTGTTCAGTCAACCACATAAGCCGAAACATGGGATTAAAGACATCCCCACCCTTTGTTTGCATCCGGTGACATCAGCTGGATGCTTGTGCAACCGGCAGTGTGTGAATAACCTGTCGGAGTTGTCAACCCAGTGTGTCTCTTAGTGCTGCAGAATCTGTGGACTAATTATTTGCTACAAAGGAAGGCATGAATGTCACCCCAAGAAATACTTGTGGCTCAGGGATAATGGCATACCTCTGTCTTAATGGGGTGTACACCATAGAAATGGTCTTATTTGTGAAATGTAGGGTGGAGATGGCTCGCGACGCATTACGTGAATTTGGTAGCCAAGCAGAGGGATAGCTGTGACATGGCATTATGGGAAATTACTCTTACTGTGACATTACGTAAACCACTCGCCAAGCTGGAATTCAGCTCCTTAAATTAAGAGAACCCATTTCACCCATCAGACAGAGGAAGGTAATGAAATAGCAGATGAGAGGTCTCAAATGTAATTTTCCATGTGGAGTTCTTTTGTGCCGTTATCTCAGAGAGTGCAATAATGATTTTGTGAATGACTTTTGTGCACTCCATAATGGCTCACGGTGGTTAAGGCCACAGTGTGTAAAACTATAATTATCGTGTGATTTCAAAACTCAAAGACATATCCTGGCCTTTGCATAATTATAACAGCAATGTCAATAGTAATTCATCTTCAGCTAAGTGTACGAACATTTACAGTGTAAGAAATGGCGGAAATTCAATTTGGTTTTAAAAAACAAATTAATTAACTTGTGAAAGGCTTGTTTACAGGAGAAGGCGTAGCAGTTTTTTAGGAACCTTGACATTTAGGTACCAGGGACGCAACGAAGGTGAATATACTTTAAATTCATCCTAGGTGAAGATCTTAAACTCTGCCGAGGTCCCTGTTTGAACAAAAATCAAACAAATATGCAACAAATATGACCTTCTGCACATTTTGGTCACACAACTGCAATCAAAAGTGCGTTTGTGCGTGTTGTGTGTGTGCACCTTTACACATGAGAGTAAATAAGGTTTTCAGCTGCTCTTTCATAAGGACCGATAGAAAGCTCATTCTACTATTACGACAATATTGTACTTATTTCATGCCTCTTTGAACCAGCCGTCTTAGGTGCCATGAATCTGTCTAATGTCATCCCAGTCAAATCAGAGGCCTGGATCCCAGCGCCACCGTGCAACTATCAAGCCACTGCGGGATCAATCTATGTTTGCCAGAGAATAGGATTGATTTACAGGTTCTGTCAAAAGCAGCCCTCTCTACCTGCCTCGGACTGAGAAACAGGCAACAATAAAATGATCTGGACAGTGTCAGACTTGCTGGCAGCCTGGAAAACAGGCAGAGCTAACGGGCTCTCCACTGATGGAAAAATTTGACTAAATCAAAGACAAAAATCTCGGAGGATGCTGGTTGGGCTGCCAGTGTTATAAGAAGTACAATTTCTCATTCAACCATAATATGTAATAAAAGCCTCACAGACATTTGCCTATCAAAAATTTGCAGCGCATTCCAGACAGCACACGCCCTCGTCACGGTGGAGTGTGAGCGGAACACATAAAGCTCAGGAAATTAAAGCTGTAAATAAAGGTCCGTCAGATAAAGGATCTCCTGACAGTTATGAGAGCCTGGTAAGCTGAACGCTGGCTGTCAGCTCATTCAGGACGCGTGCGGATGGGCACGAAAAAACAAATCATCGCGATGAGAATGAAGGCCGAGGTTTGCATTTGGCCCTGCCAATTTCCAACAATATTTTTCCATTATTTACTCCTCTTTCTACTTTCTTACATGCGTTCCCCTCTTTCCTTTTGATAGCTGCAGAGAAGCTTAAAATCCTAAATCCAGGTAACAAACTAAGCCTTGTTGCAACATTTCATTTTATAAAATGATTTTACAAAAAAAAATAAAAAAATATTCAAGACAGGTAGAGACTAGATAATAGGAAATACATAAACCTAAAATTTATAAACATATAAACTACACAAAAGTATTGCAAAGACCTGAATGATCATGCAATGAATCATGAATCATGCAAACATACACCAAAGATCACTAGATCGCAGGTAAATTTAAAAAGATTTGGATTGATCAAAAAGTACATTTCCACTTCAAGATACGCAAACGAACAAAAGCTAAACAACAAAAAAATTTCCTACATCTACCATTCTTAGAAAAAAAAATGTTTTAATACTTGACAAGCGGAAAGTGACACACACTGTGTCAAGCCTGCTGGAATTGGAAATTTAAGGGCCTTTGGTCTGTAATGAAAAATAAAAACGTCCAAGGTTGGCTTTTTTTCCCCTGGCTTTTATTAACAATTAATGTGCAATATTCAAAGTGCTGAACTCTGAAGATGTATTCGTTGTCTTAAATATATATTAATATCAGCTAAAAGCTAGAAACAGTTAAAAAGCTATTACAGTGTTTCGAATGTTTGGTATAAACAGGTATAAGATATTAAATGAACCTGAGTCCATATTCAATTAAAAACACAAAGATTAATTATACAGATGCCTTAAATAGTAAATGATGAACTGCATTTTGATACCAGAGTTCTCCATTGTCCAAGTCTTAATGATAATCCAACAATAATTACTTCGTTTAGGATTTTTTTTAGGCATTCAATGTAGAGGGAAAGTAAAGATTCTACTAATTCTACCAACTACTCGTTACGGCCTGCATTTTAACGTTGGGAGGTTACCCTCCGGTCTGCATTTGGCTCGACTGAATCCAGGCCACCTTCAGGGCACTAAGAGGCTGCCCGATCTGTGCCGACCCTTACGACCATGGAGCAATCACCGATGAAAGGTCTTGTGGGAAATTTATTGCGAGCAGTGGCCGGAGCGTACAGTGCCAGAGACAGAATCACGCACATTTGAATACAGGCCACAAATTACACACTGTTTCAGTAGATGAAGTGACTGTGAGCCTTTGTTCCACTTCTTTCCTTTCGCTAGCAGGGAGCCGAACGCCACCACTGCCTCCACGGCCAGCTCTGAGAAGGGAAGTTGTTGAAGCTGAGATTTCCTGCTTTCATTGTGGTTAAGAACTCAAAGCGTTTATAGTGGTTTCAGAAAACTGACTCATCCAGTATTTGCTGGAGACCATATTGCTTCTGATCTCTGTGTGATCATTTTTCTTTTGGGGGGGGGGCTTTTTCTTTCACTAGAATTAGGAAGACAACGGTTTTTTCCAGGCCCAAAATACCTTCTGACAACTCCTACGAGTGGTTATGGCATTTCATTGTTTTACACACACACACACACACACACACACACACACACACAACTTGAACTCCCATATGGCAGACATTATGGCCAGAATATTTAACTATGATGACTTCAAAGAGTCACAAAATGCTCAATCATTTGAGGCTTTGAGCCAAACAAAAATACGACTGACTGGACTGGGTTTGTACACCGTTTCACAAAGAGGCAACAGAAACCGGTGTGCTCCCAAAAGTGAGGAGGCAACAGAAACCGGCGTGCTCGCAAAGGTGGCGAAGGGGGCAAAGTGCATTCGGTAGCTGGCAGTCCTTTTACAGTCGCAGCACTCAGAGCAGATTTACTTAGGTGACGTCAGGCAGCTCTGGGCCAGCTTTTCGGTTTTGGTGCCGCTTGACACCGGCCTCTGCAGGCGTCGCACAAACTGCAGAGGAGCAGCTCAAAACGGTTTCCAGATCGGAGGTTACCTTGGGGCATGCGCAGCCTGGAAGCCGGCGCTGCTGTCCTCCTTTCCAGTGAGGAGCACGTCGATCTTTTGATGCCGTTCTACCTCCGCTGCACATGACAGAGCAACATTCAATCAAAGACTGCTGTTTAAAGACCCAGATTTCCATCACAAAACATATATTATCATTTAGAATTGTAGTACATAAATGTGAGATGTACTATGATTTCAAACGCCATTTTTGATTGAACAAAATAAAGGGTGAGTATGATGATATTTATATTGTATAATGTAATTATCATCAGCTATTACCTAAACGCTCCTTCGTTTTCCTCAAGATGCCGTCCTCAGAAAAACAAACCCCCCCACTCCTCCTTAACACCTGTTGCACTGAAATTACAGGTGGCGCTCCCTAACAAGCAGCCTTCGCTCCTGCACACACTCAAACACTAAATGAAGACTAATCACAGCTGTTGAGAACAATTTAATGGTATAAATGTTAAATTTGATCATTTACATGCTGAAAGTTAAAGTTTACATGCTGTGTGTGTGCATCTATATATGGGATGTATTAATATTATACTATTTGACACATGGTAAAAGACATTTGTCATCATTACAATGTCAGCATATGAAAAAAAAGAACATAAATTAACCAATAAGTAAAAGGAAACATAGAAAAAGCAGAGATCACTTTTGTGATTTAAGAAGGGTCTTTCTCTGCAACGGTGCCGGAACAAAACCCAAACATGTGATCGTGAAACAGCAGACAACGGACAATTAAACGAGGCGCGCTGAGCATCACAACAGTGTCACGGTTTTACGTTACATTTTGACATTGGCGCTCAGTAAATGCTGGATTATTATAGAGGAACGAGGGTTTAGCACATTTTGTGTAGTTGAGGTTGCTTTTCGGTTATGCAGTTTTCATCACAGTCCTGCTCATTATACTGCCTTCTCCACTTCACCATTAATTATAAGAAGAAAACCTGATTAAACCTTGGAAAAGTTCGCTGATCGGCAAATGGAAACAGGAAATACGTAAGGTGCAACATGAATTGTGAATGAAATACGACATTAGGAAATGTGCAGATGTGCGTGCCGGTAAAATTCAGCGATACGACTGTGTCACAGGTGTTTCGTAGTTCCCGATCTTCCCATGACAGCGGAAGAACAACTTTTGGAAATTTTCATTCAAACTTAAAGAATACCTAATGGAAAAGAAACCTCAGAGGTGGAGCAAATATCCCAATGGAGGCGTCTTAGCGTCTTACTTTTCTTTCACAATCATCAGCTGGCATCCAAAAAGTCCCACTGTCACACGGTGAAAACAAAGCCTTTGCCCTCAACCATGCCTCTTATCGCTTACAATTAAAAAAAAACACAATCTGCCTTTCGTGAGGATGCATCCATCTTTTCCTTGAATTTCTCCCCTTACAGATAGTACCACTTTTTTCATAGGATCCTGGATTCTAATTACCAGCGGTGAGCTGCATTTGCCATATTCATAAAAGAATGATACTCTTTCAAAATATAAATTGTTGGGTATCCATATAATTGTTCTTTCTTGATGTGAATGTCAGTGAAATCCAAATCAGGCAGGGAATGGTAGTTTGGACTAAAACAGAAGGGCGGCCAGGAGGATGAATCAGATCCAGTCAAGTGTGGGGTCAATCTGAGTGTGTCTGCTCCTCGACTGAATATCTGAGCTGTGTAAACTGTGGCCTGGTGACTGGACAGGCTGTTTGTTCAAACTCTACCAAAACTGACAATTTAAAGCAGCAAAACGTTGACTAAAGCGACCCGGAGACTAAGCAAAGCGTGGCCCAGATCTCCAGCAACACAGAGGCACCAGAAGGAGTCCATCTGCCTTCATTTCACCCCCAGTTTACACAGCGGTTCCGGTCATTTCCACAGTGTTACCAGGGCGAAATTCTCGTCAGGCGTGAAAACTTTGTGACACAGCTGGAAGACAGCTGGAAGACAGTGGATTTGGGAGTTTAGCTGAGCTGGCAGTTCCCAAAGTCTGGGAGAAAGACGGGAAACGGTGAAGAGCCCCAGCCAGGAGCACCTCGATGCTAACTTTCCTCTCGCTCCTCGGAGTCTTTTAAAAGCTTAAAGTGTGACAAAAGTCGAAGCGGTAGTTTGGAGACATGACTTGTAAATAAAGGACCGCAAAGAAAAGAAGCTTTAACCCGCCTACTAACCTCAAACAAAACCAGAGAGGGGGTTTTTTGCCCCCTTGTTTTTTTTTTTTTTGGCTAACATGTCGCTCCGAGTGCACCAACAACAACATGGAGAGCGACACACCGGTGGGAGCGCCGACAAACAGGCACACAACAGCGTTTACTTACGGAAAGCTCTGCCGGCGATTAAAGGGGGGAAAATGGTGGAAACGTCAAACGTGTTGAAGCAACAAGTCTCCTGAGAGTGGATTTTCTTCGAGGTGGTCCGAAAACGCTCCGACGAGACCTCCGGCAACTCACAGCGGTGCCAACTACGGAGAGGAAAACAGCAACGTTTTCAGTCGTCATGTTGTCCAAAAAAACCTAAATCCTGTGTGTGAAATGTAGATTTCTTTAGTCTATTCCAGATCCCCGCTGGGAGTTTGCGACGAGCTAACGCGGGAGAAACCGGCACCCGGTGCTCCGGTAGGGGCGTAGGATCGGGCTTCTTTACAGGGAAAAATGTGAAAAATGCCAAAGATTTTCGCTGCCATGTCAAAGCTATAAGCTAGAACAGTGAGGGCTGGAAGTGGAGCGCCCAGGATCCACCATCTATCACAGCCAAGGAAACACGACCAAACGCCACTACTCACCGTGGGATAACTAGTTAACACCCGAAATAAGCCGGCAGTGTTTCACCAATCAACTATTAACTATCACTAGTTTAAAATACGTCAGCCCCAAACGAAGAGAAGTCTACAAGCAGTTTGGATACCTGTAACTCCCATTGAAACTTACCTCGTTATTGATATCTCATATAAAAAATGTCCCTTTCTTTAGGTAATGGGGTGTCAGGTATTTTTTAACACTATGTCAAGTTATTCTGCTGTTTCTGGGCCAGCCAGGAAGGTGTAGGTGAATCGCTTCGCGCACTGACAGAGATTCGAAGAATGCTCGGAATGAGAGCAGGAATGAAATGAACGCGAGGAGCGAGTTTGCGTTCGGGGCGGAGCGAGAGGTGGCGTCATCCCGGAGCCCGGCAGTCAGCCTGGGCAGCAGGCAGGCGGCAGCAGGCGGCGGAGGGCCAGCGGCCATCCCGGGGAATGGCGCCTTCACGGACCCCGCCAGCCTCCGACTTTGCAGCTCCGCTGGCCTGGAGGCGAACCTCGTCCGTCCGAGCTCTCCTCAAAGGACCACATTTACTAGGCTGGGTTCCACCACTTAAAGTTCACAATTCGCCCCAACTGAAAACGATTTTAGAGTTTATATATGACTTTAACCCCGCGAAAACCAAACCCTTGCGTGGCGTGGGGGGTCACAACCTACAGGAAATATTGGAAAATAGAAAATCGATTTAAACGCATAGGATTGTTTTAAAAGTGCGTTTGTATTTGGAAGATGGTGTGGAAGGAGTAGCACTGCACTGTGCTCTTTGCCCTCGTGTGTTATTCCAGTTGAAGGCGCATTATTGGAACAAAGCCTCCGTCCACATTTATGGTATGCGTCAATCCTCTCAAGATTAAAGTCTGCACACCATTTGCATGAATGTTGATGCATTTAATGTTCACACATTGTGTACTGCCTGAAAAGTCCGATATTCTTTACCAAAAGCTGGTAAATGTAGTTATCATAACAGCTGCCATCTCAAAAGAATGACCACTACTGTCTCAGCACAGATGTGTCTTTCACCGTCCATCAGTTCAGATGAAATGCAGGCATTTCTATCATCACCCAGCTGCTTTCCCATTTGATTTGTGCAAAGGCTGACTTTGTGCAAGCAGAAAGTCGCCTCAAAAACATGGCCGCGGTCCTGTCTGAACGAGTCATCCATTAGAAGCCTGTGTTTTGACACCGATCCTTCATAACAGAGGCATCTATAAAGATGAACGACTGCGCCACAAAAGACATCCATCAGCTCCTTTTTAAACCTGTCTGTGCATGCATGGCCAGGAATAAAACAGAGGGAGGCGTACCCTTTATATTCTTCATAGGAGGCTGCCATTCCAGACATTTTTATTGCCTTTATATTTATTAAACTTCCTCACAAAGGCAACTACTTAATACTCATCTGTGAGGTTTTTTTTTGTTTAATAACAAATTATCAGCCATGCAACGCGCCCTAAACACTACTCTGCTCCTGTTTTTACGTCTTTCTGCTGCTACAGATAATTGCAGAAATATCTAAGTGCCTGGAGCCTAACAGCAATCATTTCTCGGTTGAAATGTTAAAGACATTCTGCAACATCCACAGATCTTCACTGGTGTGTGTCGGAGTCAAACAAAGCCTTCTGTGACAGACACTCGGTGCACTCAGCAGAGAGATGCATTTTGTAAGTTACTGAGCCAAATGATTAGACTTTTAAAAGGTATTTGAATTCCTTGTTTTGATTTCTGTGCAAACAGCAGTTTTTGTTTCATCTGAGGGGTGGGTTTTTTTTTTTTCGTTCTCGTCACACAGACTTGAACTCTGTGCAGAATAACACACAACCACACATGTTGAAACATCTCACCTACCCTGCGAACAGCCCTGCTGGTGAGGCCAGTTACTCCATGAATGGACGGACAGAAATAAAGCTCTCTTTTTGAATATATGCTACAGTGAACATTATTTTTTTCAGCACCACTACCTATTATAATATATACACTATAAATACCTCACCATTGTGCTGCACCATGCGCTATTGTATGCCGCATACTGCACTGCACTGCATCACACTGTACTTTACTATACTGTAATGTGTGGGGTTTTTTTTTATACTGCACTTCAATATCAATACATTCATCCGTTCAGAGTTTCACCACCTGCATTACTGAAGAAAAAAAAAGCTCCATCATCTGGGGTCAGCTTGGTGTTGCTCTGATTTCCAGTCACCCTGGCTGCGACGCTGCACTATTTACACACTTTTCCTACGAATGGTCACCACCCCAGCTAAACAAAAGCAGACTAATGGAACTGATCCAGAAAAAAGAAAGACAGGAATAAGGAATAAGGAATAACGCTATTCTAATGTCACAGCTTCTTCGGGTCTTCAGGTGTGGACATCATAATTATAATTATCTTTTGCTCACTATAAGGAGTTGGTCTGAATAATCCAATAGTAAATGCCACAACACCTTTGAATGACAGCTGAGCCGTTGTTCATATGTGTCACATATTCATCCTTGCTCATTTTTTCCATTCGAACCGCGGCAGACATGGGCATTTCTGCATTCTCTGATTTCTCTTCAAATAGTTAAACAAGTGTTTTGGAGTAACACCCACCTGCCGCCCTGAATGCGGCTGTCATTCAAGTCCTTCTTTCTTCTTCCCTGACCTCTGGGTCAACCATGGTGCGCTCTGTTTTGAACTCCCCGCTCGGAGCCTTGGAGGGAGGCCACAGTGCAATAGAATTAACCTGGCTGGGTCCATTTAGGTCCAGAGCTGCTCTGTTGGTGCCGCTGCCCGGCCTGGTCTGGCTCAGCCTGCTCTGTGTCCTCCTGTAATCAGATAGCCGTGGAAGGCCAGGTGCTTGTCTGGCTCTTTGCTCTGACTGCTCAGGCAGCATCACTGATCCACTTTGTTGGGAGATTAAAGGAGAACAAGTTAGTGGTTAAATGAAATGGGAGCGCACACTGGAAATGTCTGATTATGTCACATGTGTAAATGGGATTTGTTTTTGAATGTATATTTTGCAGATCATTTACAGCCATTGCGGCTGAGTTTTGATGAATTTATTTGGTGAAATAATTGAGGGCGTTCAAGGGTGATTGCCTCTTCACGCATGCAGCATTGTATCTGTGATGTTTTATTTCCTGCCGTGTGCTGCAACATCGTTGATAGGAAATGTAAATTAATGACAGAAATGACTTCTTCAGCCTCCATTTGAACAATTACCTCTTCAAGATTGTCCCATTGTACCTATTTTTTATGTAAATATTCACATATGAATTGTTCTTTTTTGTCACATTTGTCTGAAACAAAAGTCATTACAACACAATGAGCTCGTTCTCCCATCAGCGGGATTCACTTTTTGAAACTTTATTCCAGAGGTCAGTCCGTATTGCTGCATATTTATGGTTGAGCTCCTTGAAATCTTGGGCCTGGACTGTCCTAAAAACTTCCCCTGTCCAAAAGACAAAAATAAAGGTTTCTGTAGTGACATTTTCTTTACGGTAATAACTGTCTTTTATAGGATTCTGACTCTGTAATAGTGAAGAAGCCTTTGTAGAGCTTATTTCGAGGACATAGTCGCCCTTGAAGCCCAGAAAAACATCAGTACAAGAAATCTCAACAAAACCCATCAAGCAGAAGCTCCCATCCCGCACTGAATATAAAACAATTTTTACCAGACCTAAAGCATACGTCTCATGATTTAGCCCTGGAAACGACCGTTCCCCTGCAACAGATGCAAATAAAATGAGTCAAGTGACGAGCAATGAGCTGAAATTTCCAGGTAAACACCTCAGCGTGCAGCTTTCAGACGGACTGCCGCCCCTCTCACTGATCAGGGGTCCTTTCCAGGGCAGTACTGCTGTGGCTGCTCATCGGTGGACCTCATGACCGACTGGCATCCGTGCCCCGTCACAACCAGCCTTTTAGCACTGCAGACACTAACAGCGTTCACCTTTGAACTCAGTAGTTATTTGATGATTTTTGTACAGTTGTAACTTAATGTCATTTGTAATTTGTGGCCTGTTTGTCCTGTCTGAATCTGGGGTTGAGACTGTTGAGACAGAAAACCCGCTATATCCCAGGCTGGACTGAGCTGCATCCACCCGGTTTTACTAATAAAATTACATTATTTGAAAAAAAAAAAAGGGAAAAAAAAGATGAGGTTATGTTCTACAGACAGAAACTAGCATAAACGCAAATGATGTCGATGAACGATCCCCCAGATGTTGTTTCAGATGCTTCTGCGTGCTGCTGCGCCAGTCTGGATGTGTTTATTGTGGTTCTAAACAGTCGGCGTACCTGCTACCCCACCACAAATCTCCTTATCACCCCTGCAGCTCACTAGTCTGTTGGGGGGTGTTTCTGCCAGCAGGACACAGACGTTAAAGACAGATTATTGCATAAGCAATGTTTAAAATGTGATTATAACCAGATGTGCATGCAGATTATATCTGAGGCCCCGGATTTTGTGATATCGCACAGATGCAAGCTTTCAGAAATACACTTTACATGCTGCCGTCAGGGAAACAAAAAAAAAAAAAAAGAGAACAAGCCATCGTTACAAAAAAAGAAACCCTCCACAAAATGATGAAAAGTGTTGCATGGAATGATTTCTACAGAAAGAGAAGTTTAAAAAGATATGGCCTTCATGACTGTACGCTAAAATACTTTTGGGCACAAAGTCTCGGCAAAAATAAAACAGCATAGGGAAAGAAAAAGTGAAGAAAATTGTGCACCAGGTATATAAAGAGGTGGAAAGCATATTTGAAAGATTCTGAAGCATGGGTACAATTCAATAGCCATCAAAAATGAGTTCCTGGACCACTAATGGCCATAAACGGCTCACCTCCAGCATTCTCCACCTTTCCAGAGGTGTTTTTGTTAACTGCTGCTGTCCTATATAAAAGACACGTGTGGGAATGGTCTTAGCATGTGCAAAGAGGCTTATTTGGTATTAATAGTGGTATATAAAGGCAGATACAGGCATGTAATTACCCCTAATGGCTGGAAAACTCTCCTGTTTAAGACACCTTGGTGTATGGTGTCTGATTATGGGTGATCATTTTCTGCTTTTTGGTTGAAAAAGCAGAGCTTAGAGGTCCGGGGCTTTACCGATGATAGCGCTGCAGACAATGGGCTATTGAAATGCATTCTCACTGTCCTGGCTTAAATGTCAGCGGATACGGCTGACAAGAAATCCAAGGCTCATTTTAGCCAGCGTCCTCGGCCAAAGCTAAGCACAGCTGGAATTACGCTGCGACCTGGAATGACTGTTCGGCAGCTGTTTGCCTCAAACTGGATCATATTGTTGGTCATAAAATATCATGTAGTATATGCAGAGGGTGTGTGTGCAGACACTTTTTTTCCCACAATAACCAGGTGATCCATTTTCATTTTCATACAGAGCCGTCTCACATTTCAGCACAAGGCCACAGTAATACGGTGAATAACACGGATAAATAACACAGAATATTTTTATATAGCACAAAGTTAAAACTGCAAAGCATACATACAAACACACACAAATGTTAACTATTACCTTCGCTGTTCACCAACGACTGGGCTGCTATTGTGGGCATAGTCAAAGGAAGAGCCCCACTGTTGGCCTCCACTGCCTTAAAGACAGCATCAGCAGCCTTCAGATGGAAACAGCAGGAGTGTGTTTGGGATTCTAATAAAGGGTCCAGCCGCATCGAGGCGGTTGTGCTTGTCTTGACGATAAAATGTGCCAGCGTTCCTGCGGAGGTTGGTGCATCTGCAGAGTCTGCAGGCGAGTCCTTGTTATGGACTGTAGGGAGGCAAAGTTTGGCAGGCAATTAACCAAACTGCACCCCTGCAATTATCAGTATTCCGGGAGGATGAAAAATGAGCCGTCTGTATAAGATGTGGCTACGTAACGGCTAGCAATTTCCTCAGACATAGGTGCGTTCTCTTTGAGGCTGAAAAAGAAAAAGAGAAAGGGGGAGAAAGTGTTGCATATCGCTGTGGTGTCCTCAGCAGGGAGTCCACCGTCCAGTTGTTGATGACTCTGTTGAGTTTTCTTCAGAGCTCGAAACATTAAAATAATCTGATCTTGAATTTTTGATGCTGAATTGGGAGAATGCCGTGTTTCTTTGTGTAGGATCCGCACAAGAAGAAGTCAGTATTTTTTAAAACCATGACTGATGGATGATTTGTGCTGAAAAGAACATGAAATATGCGCTCCGACTCCTATTATCTCCAACACAAGAAAACAAGAAGACTTATATTTGATGCACAAAGGATTTTAAAATCAATCCAAATGATAAGTAGCATGCTGTTAAACCCTAAGAAGTGGCCATATTCAGGCAGAGTCTGCAACATTTCTGTCTGATTGCTTTCGACAGTATACCAGAATGTCAAATCCAGCCAGCTTCTGATGAGAAACCCTCTAAAATGCACAAGTTTTGAAGAACAAGGATGGAAAATGTACCCAAAACAGGCTCTGAGTCTCCGGTTTGTGGGATTTTTCATAAAAGACCTGCAGCACAATTTGATGTTCATATAGATTTTTGCTCTTATCGGTGTAGCCAGACAAAAAGGAGAAGAGTTTCTGTGCCAATATTAGGATTACAACTATGCTTCTGAATGATAAAATAAACCTGAACACAAGAATTTATGAAAAGCCAAAAGTGACATGTTTGAAAAGAAAGATGGCATGAACGAAAACCTTTCGTAGGGTTGGAGGGTGAATCCGCCACGCTGTTCAGGAGCCTGTGTATTATTGAGATTTGTAAAATAATTACTAAAGGCTTCTTTCATATCAGATCCAAGAGTCTGAACTACAGAAGTGACAAAAGGCTGCAGATTAATGGTCAATAAACCAAAAGAACCTCTCCACAGGTCTACAGTTATTAAAAGGGAAGATTTACAGAAACGTGTAGTTTTTAATGTAAAGTCCAACCTATCCTTAAAAAAAAATCTTTTTTTCCTTTCCTGTCTAAGGAGTCAGATTACAAACATAATTACTGGTCATGTTTTTCTTCCATCCTCAAACTCTCCTCAAACCAACTGCTGCTTGTTTTCCCTTCTGTCATGAAATAGGATAATTTTATCCTCAGATGTTACATGAAAAAATAAGAGAAAGTCTGGATTAACAGCCTCCCTCTACGATTTTGGGAAATTCTGCATTTAAGAGAATGATTTGCCCAAAGTGTTGAAATAATGACATTATATTTACTGCCTCTTCTCGTCTCGTCTATCCTGTATTTTTCATCAACTTGCAAAGCGACTGTCATTTCCATTCAAATATAGGCTCTGATTGCTTTTTTCCTGAATACTCATCACCTTTCTTATTTCCTGTTCTGCTCCCCATCATTTTCGGAAAGATCATTAAAACATAAATAAAGAAGGGAAAAATGTGGGCTGATAACAAGACTAAAATAATACTTGATGAATATTGGCAGGACGTTGTAAAAAATGGAAACGTGCTCAATAATTTCTTGCAGATTGGTTTGATTTATTGTATACAAAAACAAACATCTCAGGACCAATAAAATTGCTAAAATGTCTTCTAGATGGCTGTCATTCCAGTTGGGTTGGCTTTGTGCTGTTCAAATAATAGATTCATGTTCAATTTTGTAGAGGTTTTTCAGGCGTCAGACAGGGCAGATAAAATGTCATTTTGTTATTTTAGGTGAAAACTGCTTAAATTCACAGTTTAACTCAACTTGCAAGTATCAGCTAAAAAGCAACTATATTTTCATATATTTTTGGAACAAAAACGATAAAAACCTGTCATTGTAATCAGTAATTTGATTTCAGGTCCAAACTAAACACATAAACACTAAACACATCAGCGTGAATGACACATTTGAGGAAAATAAGCATCACTTCTGGACGAGCCCACGCAGAGTCGTGACGTGTCATCGGTGCGGCCAGAGTGGAGAAACAGCGCCCCCGTGTGTCCATTCAGACTGGGAAAACAAAGGGAAACGGGCAGGCTGATGCAGCCTGGCCTCCTCTTCACCCCGAGGGTGAGCTGGGGGTGAGCTGGGGTATCTGAGGCCGCAGGGCAGCAGCAGAGCCTCCAGCTCCAGTCGGCTGTGACCTGGGGCCGGTGCCTTCCATCGCTCTGTGGGCCAGTTCCCCCACTTGTGTGCCTTCCTTCAGTGGACAGGGGTCAGCAGCCTGACAGCGTCCTACTACTTTTGTATTTTTGGGTTTCTTTTGCTTCTTCTGCTGTGTCTCTTGTATTAGGCGACGTTCACACTCTAGTTAGTTCATTCCAAATTCATCTTAAAGACAGACGACAGCACTGAGGCTGATCGTTAGTCACACGTCTTGTCATTTTAATTAGACGAGCTGTGTAAAAATGCTGTTAAAAGTTCACTCAGACACAAGATGCTGTGACCATGCAAGAAGTCACCTTCAAAAAGTCATTTTGCCAAAAGAACCAGCTGGATCTGACTCTTCATAAAAGTCTTCCGCTGAATGAAAAGAACAAAAAGGCACAAAGAACAATCACAGAGCTGAAGAGTAGGAAATGTTTATGGAAAATACTGACATTGATAAGTTACCAGCTGTATGAATGTTGTTATACAGACGCTTGATTGGATGATTAAATAAGAAAACACCTCCCTAAACATCTTACAATTAGAAAACAGTCAGTCAGTGTTTCGGAAGCGCGTGTCTTCCTATCAGAGGTTTTTATATGGTCCTTAAAACGTAAAATCAAAATCAAGAGCGGCAAACTTTCATAACATCACAGTATGAGCATCTCCTTTTGTCAGTTAATGTTGTACTAAATCTCAGAACTCTTCTGAAGTGTTTTAAGTTACAGAAAGGTATAAAAAAAAAAAAGAGAGGCAGGGCTTTTATTTCTCCCGTTGTAGTTCTCCGAGTGAACAGTAGGTGGCAGAAAAGTAGAACTAATTACTGCGCCCAAACAGCGTCTTTGGTTTTATGAATTAAGGAAAAAAAGCACACCCTAAAAGTTTGGAGTAAATAATAATTTAAACAAAATTCTCGTCATCTTTAAAACTTATAAACACGTAAGATAAAAAAAACAGCCAAACACCTTCCCAGCATTAATATGAGGGCAGGTTTTGATCCAATAATTATGTTCACAAGTGGTTCTCACACATAAAGTGCATCAAGTCAGTCATTCCCATTCTAATAAAGCTTTTACAAATTCAACCTTTTTTTTTCTTTTTGGTACAGCATTGGTGATGAGGCATCTCAGCAGTTTTTATTGAGGCCTGATGGGCTCTAAAAACTTTACAGTTTGTGCATTAAAGGTAAAAAAAAGTATCAACTTTTCCCAATTCCCCTGGAATAAATTATTTGAAAAAAGTAAATTTGACTGATGCTAATGTGTGTCACAGACTGAAAGTAAACAAACTAACAGCATCGCCACAAAAGGCAGGTAAACAAAAAGGTGCTTGTGCGCAGCTACAATTAGGAAAGGCACGTTGCGGCTAAACTGAGAGGCTAAACGAGGCCGTGGCCGACGTTCTCCTGCAGCCAGAGCCACAGAGGCCGTGGAGACGTGGGTCCTTCCTGCGCGGGCTCCGAGTACATCTGCAGCAGTACCTCCTGTAAAGCCAGCAGCAGCGGCAAGCTCACGCTCAGCAGCTCAAACAGAGATGCGTAGTCCCGGCCATTGTTCCTCAGGTGCTCCCTGAGCGCCTGCGCTGCGCTGCGCATGCTGCCGCAGAGATGGCGGGGGGCCCCACACACAGCACCAATCACATTCAGGGGCCAGCTCAGGCGGGTCTTTATGAACCTGCCGAAGGTACCTGCTGAGGACCGGCTCTGCAGATCATCCGAGCTGCTGTCCTCTGAACTCTGACCCTCGTCGGCCACCGGCTCCTGAGCGGCCGCTTCGCTCCGACTCTGAGCAGATGATGGGGAGGAAAACGGAACAATCAATGACAGGTTGCTTTAGTGTAGAGGGAAGGGTCAAAAAGAGGACTCACTGAGAGAAAGGACGGGTTCCTGTGCAGGTTCGGGCCGTTTTTCAGCCGATCAGAGTGACGCTTGCAGTACAGTTTACCTGCGAGGTTAAAGCAGTCGCGTTAAAATCAGACCTGAGTCGCACATGAGTCCAGTGCTGCTGCTCCACAACACAAACCGTGCTCGGAGTCGAAGGTGTGCGCCCCCTGGGGCAGGGTACAGCCACACGTGGAACAGCGGAAACACTCCCTGTGGAAGTAGAGGCCCTCTGCACAGAGCCTTTCCACCACGTACACTCGCTTCTCACATGAGTGGCACCTGTCGCCCGAGGGGGGGAAAGTCCTCCGTACCGAGGGGGACCTGAAACAGCACAGGAAAGGTGACGATTCATTTGAATAAAAGAAAACCAATTCCAACTAGGACGATCACAGGAACAGACCTGAAACAGCCATAAACACACCGCAAAGAAACCAGCATGAATGAATCACCGAAGGCCCCAGAACTATTAAAATGAATAAGGTTCCTATCTCTGTAAGGACTTTTAAGCCCTAAACTAACCCTCACAGCTAAACACCTAACCATGAACTCCATCCTAAAATCAACACAAAGCAAATGCCGACTTCTACCTGGTTTTGACACTGAAACAGCCGACTGAAGTTGTGAGAATCGGCCACTCTGCAGATCCAGTGTGTGCTCGTTGTTGGGAGTGTGTGTGTGGATGAGTGAAGGCAACAACTATCTTCTCAGCCAAAAACAAAGCTTAACACTCACACTACACCATGACCTCATCACAGGCTGACAGCATGGAACACATGCACACACCACACACACACACACACACGAGGCGTAAATAAAGTACACACTGTTTCTTTCACTGAACTCACATCGTTACTGTTGCTGTCAATTACGACAGCTACTTTCTGACCCTTTATGAGCCCTGTTGTGTAAATTTAAGGTGACAGCTGATGTGTTAGCCAGCCGGGCCAGACACGGTTAAAGGACTGGAAGATATTCACTAACTACGAGCTTTAGTTCCAAATGTTTAGCACTTTAACTACTGTCATTAAAAAAAATCCGTAAAGTTGGCCTGACAGTTTTCTTGGCTGTTTTAACCTCTGAATGTGGAGCTGCAGAGGGTGTTTGGGATGGGTGGAGCAGGAAACGCTGCTTAGGACCGCAAAAAAAAAAAACACAAACGTTTTCTTCTGCCAGTGTTGCTGGTCATTAAAAGCGCCAGAGGCAGAAAGAGCTTTTGGAAAGCTCAGGCTCGACGCAGAAAGCCATTAGCCTCCATCTGTTATTAACAAATACATTAAAAAATTGTTTGAATTTCATTAGTATGCGTTTTTGTACATGAAGCTTTTTAACGTGCTCCTTTTTAGAAGATATGAAGCGCGAGGAGGTGAACATAAACACATCAGCATGTCTCACCACTCGGTAGGTTTAATAGTGTTAGAATGAAGTGCTGCACACCCATGCTGACAGAAACGAGCTCAGGCTGTCTGAAGGTGGTGCAGGGAAAGAAGAAGCTGTAAGTAGGGAGCCAGAAAACACCAAACACGAGGGAAGACAAGCCGAGACGAGCGTGCTGCTGGGAGGGCAGCGGGTGGCGCCACGGCCAGGGGCGCCGGCACAAGCCCAGCGGTCACCTTGAGTCCGGCGGGGCCGCCGCCTGTGAAAAGGCTGCTGAGGTGAACCGCTTTCTCTTTGATACTCTTTTTGTGAAACTCTCTAGTCTGCTGAGCCTGTGCTTTCTTCTGCAGGAAGACACAAGGACATAGGTGGAAGAAAACACGTCAGTCAGGTCGAGATTGCAGCGACAAACGTCAGGAAGTCCCATCGTTGATTGGAGCCAAACCTGACGGCATCTGCCCTCAGAAACTACACACTGACACTTTTGCCCCAGCTATAAACACTCCCTCCAGTAAAAAGTCTTAGCTTTACATCACTCACCTTTAGGGCTACCTACTGACCAACGTAAAGAGGTAAATGATGTCGTTTTGGGAGATTTTTCTGACCCCAACTCCGGGATGTTATGAGGGTTTTCATTAATAAAGAGACTTTTCTTTGAATATCCCATTAAAAGCAGGATCTGGAGGCTACAGATGATGGTCAATTTTAGAATATCTACATCTCTGAGGAGAATGAAAGGCTCCGTTCTTACATTCAGCTCACATGACACCTTGTTTTTCAGTCTGTGGTGGAACAGAAAAGATTGGCCCAAAGATCTAGAATGAGTTCATTCCTAATGTAAAAAAAAGACCAATCATTTGTTAAAGATCTAATCAAATCTTTAAAATAAACCTACAACCAAAACCTGGATGGTCCATTTGTTTGGGTTGTTATTTAAGAACTTGGTGCAGCAGTAGTCAGGTTTTCCACCCTGACCTGAGCCGGTGAGGGCGGCCTTTTGAAGAATGAACGTAAAAAGCTCCTTTGCAGACTTTAGCCAGGTGCCAACAGGCGGACCCGCTTCCAGCCTGGCCAGAAATCTGCTCCTGGCAGCTCTGCCTGCTCTCACTCTGTAAGGCTACTTCAGAAAGCTGACCTCAGACTCAGACTGCAGCCGTCACACACCAGCAGTGTTGAACCTGGGGCCTGTTTGCAGACAGAGCAGAAAGACGAGGAGGAGGAGGAGGAGGAGGAGGAGGAGGAGCAGGAGACAGTCATCACCTCAGAGACGTGTTGGTCCACCTCCCTGAGGCGCTGGAGGACCCTGGACACGAAGCGAACAGCTGATCGGCAGGTGGAAGCCGCGGCTGAGGCGTCCTGGCTCTCGGGCGGGTGCAGAGGGGCCTCGCGGCGCGCTCCTTCCACGCGTCTCAGCCTCACCGCGGGAAACGGGGGCGGAGGCTGGCTCTGCGGTTTGCGCAGGCATTTCGCAGGCAGGTGGACTAACTTTGCTGCTGCTTGACTGAGACTCATCTCAAACTGGAAGCAGTAACACAGAGCGACGCCACAATGAGCCGCCGCTTCCCGTCTGACCTGCGGCGGTTCTGCGCTAACGCTACGCCCGTCGCCTCGGAGGCCAGAGCATCAACTGGCCCCAACAAGCAGCGGAGGTCAATGAGATGCTGTCGTCTGTCTGCTCATACCTTTAAACGAACTAGCTAAAACTTGGAACGTGTCCAAACGCGTGCCAGATGTAATCCTGACAGCTTTTCCCGTTTCACTTTCCAGCTGAATCCAATTGCCGTCTAGACAAATTGTAAATCTCCGTTTTGGTGGAACTTGTGGGACTTTAAATCTTTTGAAGGTTTTGAGTTGGCATCAGTTCCAATAATTAAATCCACGTGTCCTCATTTAAGCGTCAGGCCTAGCCCTCGATGAATGTTTATGGGATGGTTTGTAATTAAAACATACACAATTATGGTACTGGGTGAAGGGATCATAATTAGTTTGGTGTTGTATAATTAGGTCTGAGTCAACAGGACCAAAATGATGTAAAAGATATATATTTTAAAAAACGAATCTAAACGTCTCTCACGGGGACTGTGGTGTTGTATATTTTTAGGTCTGCGCACATGTAAAGAAGAAGCCTAACGGAGTGTTTCTTGCTATGTTGGCGGAGGTAGAGACGACTATGACTTCGACTCTTCTGGACTACCTGGATCTCAGGAGGCGGTTTAGCTTGGACCAGAGGCCGGACCTGAGCGCGCACGTTCTCAGTCACATCTAGAGCTGGTGAGGAGGACGTCTTTGCAGAAAGGTTAGAAAGACCATTAAAAAGGAAAGCAGAGGAAAAGGAAAAGGTGGAAAAGGCTATAAAGGAAAAGCTGGAAATAACAGACAAGAGAAGACTTGGAGCATTAGCACAAAAGAAAGAACGCTGACAATGTTTCACTGAACTACAGACTGGTGAGCACACACCATTTGAAGATGCTGAAAGGGTGCTTCCTTTCCTTTCCTTTCCTTTCCTTTCTTTTCTTTCTTTTTACCTGTGAATTCCGGACAGTATAGCTGGGTGTGCTTTCAAACTTGGCCAGCAGCTGAGTGGCCATGGAACGCACTCTGTTCTCCCTGGGTTCTCGGCCGTCTTGCGGCAAGGAGCCGTTACTTGACAGGTTGGTTGCCTGACAGGAGACAAAAAAACAGAAAGTAATTCTGTCCAGCAATTTCAGATGTGATAAACAAAGTGTTATTATATCACGACAAACCTCCTCCAGGTAAAATTTCCGCTTTCTCTTATAAAGAGGGTCCAGGCCTTCGGATTTCTTTTCAATCTGGTTTAAAACAGTAACCATATGGTAAATATATAAATCCTCTTTGGTGAATCCATCAGTCATAAATACTGCAGAAGTTACCTGGGGTACTCTTTTCCTCGCTGATGCAAGGTTGAGGAAGTTCCTACTTCTGACTTCTTTTGACAGATAATCTTCATTGTTTTCATCTGTTCCTCTGGAACCTGCCCAGCAGACAAGAACACTCAAGTTTTCACTGTTGTCAAATAAAAAGTCCACTCATCTGTGACATAGAGGCGTTCAAAAATCTGTGTAGAGATTTGACATGAATCATTCTGCTGCACGTCTGAGAGGGAGAAGAGGAGCGAGGTTGGCGGTGCTGAAGACGCTCAGGAAAAACCACTAAAAGCTGAATTTCTTTCATTCACATCAGGCTTTTTTTGCTTTAAAAAAAAAAAACAACTAAAGTTTCTGATCTGAAAGGCCCAGTTAGACGCTGTCAGGTGGTGAAGAAGGACCCAGGACGGAGCAGCAGAAGAGAATCAGCTACCTGAGGCAGGTGGGGGCGTCCCCCGGAACAGCTCGTAGAACCTGGACAGGTAGGCGACCATCTGGCTCTTGTCCAGCTCCTGGCCTTGGCCCAGCTCCTCTGCCGAGGCGAACGGCCGGAACCCAAACTCACGCTCGCTGATGTCAAGAGCCAGCTGCAGGTTTGCGGCCTGGTTTTCTTCGTGCAGGGAGTCGAAATCTCTGAAAGAAAAAGATGAAGGGTTAGATCCCAGATTTCCTTAGCAGATATTCCCTGCTTACATTTTATTTCTATCTGCACGTCTCAGTGTTTCCTTAAGTGCAGGTTTTGGACGCCCTGAACGGTGAGACGGGAATGTTAACAGTAAGCTTTGGTAGACAGATTCCTCATAGGATTATTTCTTGCCAACCTCTCC
Organism: Tetraodon nigroviridis; assembly: GCA_000180735.1. Taxonomy (NCBI): domain Eukaryota; kingdom Metazoa; phylum Chordata; class Actinopteri; order Tetraodontiformes; family Tetraodontidae; genus Tetraodon; species Tetraodon nigroviridis. The sequence continues at coordinate 1,624,957 of CAAE01014581.1, read as the reverse complement.
TGCCTACATGAAGGCGTCAGGTGACTGGCAGAAGAGTGTGAAATAATATTGGCTCTAATGCCGACACTCGGGCATTTTACACAGGAACTCAACCGGTTATCAGCGCTGGACCTTGTTTCTCAAACTGCAGGAGTCAAAAAAGAAAATGGCCGCGATGTCTCGACCCGCACTGACGATGTGCAGACACCATCAGAAATAATTTCAAGAAGACAGCGGTAACCTAGCAGCGGCACACACAAACTTGCGTGTTGTTCTGTAAGTACAGAGGCCCGCTCTTTCTTCACTGCGCTTTGCTGTGCGCAGTCTGTTGACAGGCTGCGTATGGAGGCGGGGGGGGGGGGGGGGCAACTGCAGCGGTTCCTGGAACCTTGCGAGAGCACATGAAATTATAGGGGCATGAGGTGAGGTATGACAGCAGCAGCAATTAACAAGCACCAGGACGTAATTAGGTACTGTTGTAATCCTTCGCTGGGAGAGAAAGTCCAACCATAAAAGGTTAGGGTTTCAGGGTCTCACTTGAAGGTAACAAGAGTTTAGTTTGGGCTTAGAAACCGCAAAATGATCTGGAATTTCAAACGCCGTTAACATAGTGCCCTAGAGCCAAATCTGAAATACATTTATAGCTGCCAGCATTCCTAAAGGAGTCAAGTGTTTCACAGGCTGGCAAAAATGTGCAAAATAGTGCTGCTGTCAAAGCAGGAATGTTTAACACACCCGCGAGAGACAGATTTTAGTTGTTACAGATAAGCGGCGGCCCTCAGGAGAACTAAAATACTCTGTGAATGTGCAGCAATAAGAGGCAGCGCTGCAGGCCGGGACCGACACCCACATCAGCTGAGGCTTGAATCTGTGGATGAGGGCACAGAGCGCCATGCCACTTCTCCAGGAGGACGTCAGGTCTGTGACGGCCACGTTCCTGTAGCCCTCCGTCTGTTTCTGGCACCAGGTGAGAAGCCTTGAAGGTCTGCTGTCTGACTCTGAAAGGAGAAAGGGACAGCAGGCGCGTCTTTACTGCACTCTTCCTGTCTTTTACTAGGATGATTGTACATCAGCTGCACCAGAGAGTGGAAATCCTCACTGCTCGAACTGACAAGACAAGTCGATTCCAGCCACTGATTTAAAACCCAGAATTGATTGTAAACGTAGTTTTTAAAGTTTAGGGGGTCGTTTCAATGATCCTGACCAAGGTTCTCTTAGCAGCAGCTGATAGTTTGTTTCCGTGCGGTACACTTTGGACTGACAAACAGCTGACTGATCATGGGACGTGCAACCGCTTTGAACAGGCTGATGCTTTCAGATCGATACTGCAGCTCTTCAGACCATTGAGCTCCCATTGTAGAGTTTGTGACTGCGAGTCTAACTGATGCATCAAAGGATCCCTGACCTAAAAAGGTTGTACGAGTCACCGAGAGTGGGTAGTCACTGTGGGAGGGCTACGGTCTCTGGTTGAGTCGTTTCTGTCACACAGGCATCACAGCGCTGGGCTGTGGGAAGATTTGGAACTCTGAGCTCCCATGACATACCTAAGGTTTATAAGTGCATGTAAACTATCATAACAACTGTATATAACCTCAACTGCAGCCCTGTAGCATAATTATTGTTATTGTTGTTAAAGAATGTTTAATTTTTGTGCATCTATTTTGTTAGCTGGAAGTCTATTTAACTCTCTCTTCATAGTGAGAAAATAAAAACAAAGCAAGGCAGCAGTCAAAGGGAGTACCAGACAGGAAGCTCTTATCAGTGGAATAAATAAACTTGTGCTCCTCTGAAGTTGCTCTGAAGTCTTCATTCATAAACACAAACCCCGAGCCTTTACCAGCCGCATGAACCTACCTCGTCTGGTGAGGTTGACAGGCCGGCGTATGGTAGCAGCGCGCTCCAGACTGCAGGAGCTCAGCTCTCCTCTCATGTATAAATGACGCACCTGGAACAGGGATTTCAACTTCATTGTTCTCAGCCAAATTCAAGGAGTCAAAATGTAGTCAGAGCCCCCCTCTGACCTGGTGCGACCGAACGCTGCAGCAGTTGAGGTTGGGGTATCGCGTCCCGGGGTCGATGGTGTACTGGTCAAAGTTTTTGGCAATATTTTCAGCTGTTGTCTGTGGAAGCAGCCTGTAAATACTCTCCCTGTAAAAAAAAAAAAAAACCTAAGTGGTGTCAAACACACGATAATAAAGTTACACTGCTTGTTTTACACCAGCAGAAAACAAAAATGTGTACCTTTCTGCCAGTATGTTGAGAGCTGTCTGACCCTGAGCCCAGCTATTCACCATCCATGCTGTATCGAAGGCAGCCAAAAAACCTCGGGCACAGCCTGTTCCCATAGGCCAAAAAGGCTGTGGTTGGAAAAGAAAAAACATCAGCACGACGGGGGAATCGAACATATAGTTAATATTAAAGTTAGACCACAAGAGCGCACAACATTGTGAGGCTAAAGTCAGGTGGTGTAAGAACAGAACCTAATCCTAATTTGCACATGTGAAAGAACTGGAATATGTGGAGAAAACCTGCAGCAGCACAGAGAGAACAAAGAAAGAAAGGCTGGCTCTTTCCCTACCTCCAGTAAACTGTCACCAACCAGTGCCACCAGAAGCCGGTGTCCAAATCTCTCCCTGACCAGTGCGGCGTTCTCTGACGCGTGCATGCTCGTGAAGTCGAACATGGCGACGTCGGGCTGCCCGAGGTGGTTCATGGCGTAATCCAGCGTGGGGAGTTGGTAGTTGGTGCCGAAGTCAGCAGCCTCGCGGGCGTAGCACTGAAGAGCCTCCTGGTTGACGTTTTCGCTGCTCAGCAGCATTTGGGTTTCTGTGTGATCCTGAACACAAACCTGACGGTCAGGAGAGGCTCCCACAGAACCGGTTGGAGGTTCTGTGAATGTTGCTAATAATCCAATATACTAGCTTAGCTGTTCTGTTTACATTGATGATGACGCCTTTATCCAGCAGGCTCTGTTTCTTGGCAGTCATGACAAAGTAATGGGTGTTGTCTCTGTAGTACACAATGTTCTCCAGATCAATGCCTGCGGAGAACGTGCAAGAAAAGTGTTTAAATACATCTGCAGCTTCGCAACGCCACAACCCAAATCTGTTCATCAGTGGCCAGTGATTGAAAACACAGCAGCGTCAAAAAAAAAAACACGTTTCTGTTGGGGAACTAGAGATCCGGGCGGTGCTTCTCTCCCACCTGTTTCCTCTTTCAGATCCAGGAAGAATTTCTGGTTGAAGATGAACGCCACGCCGCTGATCTCCTCCACTTTGGCTTCCGCAGTGGTGTTCCTGTTGATGAAGTTGGCCGTGATGGCGATCGCCAGCTTTCCCCTGAACTCCTTCCTTTTGAAACCTGGGTGGGAAAATTATAAGCGCTAATGTAAGGAAGGAAACAGCCAATCAGTGGAACTCCAGACGTGACACTGAGGACCGGATGATGTTGAAGTGAAAACATAATTTCATCACTAGCTAAGAAAAAGTAAAGTCGAGTTTTGGTGTTTGTATGAAACAGTATGTGTCTGGTAGTAGATGTTTGTGTCACCACATCAGCCCTAATTGTTTTTGACTCAGTGTTGCCAAAGATAGCTCAGAATGCGGTTCTAAAACAGGCTGAGCGCGTAGGAAAATTGTTTCCCCAGCATCATCCCTGCGGAATGAGCTAAACACGTTCTTTTCTGCCCAAAGGGACCTTATTTAGGAAGAAAACCTTGAGAGTTTGTATATTAGTTGATGGGATTTCCTAAACAAGAGACTGAAACAATGACCTGGTTTAGATGGAGACAGCTAAGCAGAAATGCGTCTGCTTTCCTCAGTATTTAAACGGTCCTCAGGGGGAGATCGATGCGTCATGTGAGATCAGACTTACAAAAACACTCTTTATCTCAAATGCTGCAAAACCATGAAAAAATACGGTGCGTCTATGTGACAGAACTCCAGAACTGCCTTTTTGAGGCCTCTCAAGCTTTCCAGCTTCCTCACCTTCCAGAGTGTTCCTGCGACCATCAGCCCCCACCACAACGTCAAACTCAAAGTTGGCCACGGGGTGATCAGCAGGCCAGATTGCAGCCCTCCACCCAATCCCTGAGAGATGGAAACAAAAATAACGTTCCAAGTCCAGAAAAACAACAATTAAATTACAGGAATTATATATTTTTTTGTGGGCGTGTTTGGAAAATTTGGCTTTTCGTGTCAGGGTCATACATGTCTGTTCCAGGGTTATTTTTAGCCGTTAGGAGAAGAGCGTGGTGGGATAGTGAGCCTGTCGCTGACACAGTTTCGTAACAACACCATGTGAAAAATGTATTCCGTGATGTCAAGGGCACAGCTGAGTCCGCTACGGCAGGGCAGGACGGACAAGTTGTGCCTAATTTTAGGAGCAGTTGGACTGGTTATCACCGTATGGATATTAGAGCTGAAGAGATAACACCTGACAGCAGAGCCAAGTGGTTTTCTCCCCTTCCTGTGAACACTCAGAGGGACCCGGGCGGCATCGTGAATTCCCTCAAGTCTCCTAACTTTAGCTCATTATAAAGTGCTAGAATGGAGCCAGTGTCCAACTCCTGTTTATATGAGAGGAAAATCAATCTTGTTGGATGAGAAGAGGCTTTCTTTCTCCAAGAAGAGGACCAAACTGCACAGTAACAGACTAAATACAGACTGTCGTTACACACTGGTAGCAACAGCTAAAGGTCCACTTTCACCCTATCAATCCCTACTTCCAGTCCTAGATTTGATCCTTCACGCCCATCGCCTGTCCCAAAAGCTTCGGGTCATCTGCAGGTTAACTGGACTGAGGTGTGCAGAGAACGTGTGAAAGGAGCACACCTTCGTTTTCTTGGTCTTCCGGAGGTTCCAGGAGCCTGACAAATTCAACATTGACGTGAAACTCCACCGCAACGATCAGCGCGACCTTCAGCAGGATCAGCTGCAGCTGCTGAATACCTGTCAAGCAAAGATGCACACATGGTGGATGCTGCAGATGCTGGAAGGAGACCCAGAACGTCTGAGCCTATTCAGGAGTTGGACGCTTACTGATGTGGTCAATAGCACCAGCGCAGAATTTGCCATAGAACTTCTTGGCTCCGAGTCCTCGGAGGTCATGTATAGTGAAGGGCCAAAGGTGCAGGACGTTGTTCCTGGAGAAGGAGTCTCTCTTCTCAATAACCACCACTTTGGCCCCCATTAGAGCCAGTTCGATGGCGGTGCGCAGGCCACAGGGGCCTCCTCCGATGATCAGGCACTAAAAGAATGAAACAGATGAGAGAGACTTAGGTGTAATTATAGTGTGTATACACCTACAAATGATGTGTTTGAACATCAGCCATCCATCTGAACCATTATTACAACCTCGACATAGTTGTGTGTTGATGTTACTTGTTCATCAACCATAACTAAAAATGCGTGAAGTCAGTTCAACTATATTACAGGCTGTCGGAGAATGTGTGGTTTAAACATGACATCATCTTCTCAGTGATGAAAAGAGCTGGTGAGTGTGTGTGTGTGTGCGTGCGGGCAAACTTTTTCTTCATTCCTTCTAAACATTGTTAAAAGGCAGGCTTGATTGTTCACTTTGAACCGGGACCAAACCGTTCCTGACGGCCATCCCCGCTGTGCTCAACAAAGTGGACGGACTCCTGTCTGGATAGCCTCACCAAACGAGTGCTGAAAACATCCCTCACTCCACCTTCACACACCGGCCCAGATGTAGACAGAGATGGTGTTTGTGTGGAACCGAATGGGAATAATTTACCACCGTCCGCAGACAGACAGGAACCATCCCTGAAGAGCTGTAACCGACAGGGGTCAGAGGGAGTGTTTGATGGACAAGGTGTCACTGTGCTGCCTCAGCTGGTCTCAGGTGTGAAGGACACATGTGGTGAGCCGAGGGGCTGCCGGACAAGTCTGCCGTCAGCCTCGTTTTCCTCCCGACCAACAGTCTGTACATTTATTGGCTTTAGATAACAGCGGTTTCTGCCTAATCTCATGGAACTGTATCCTTCGGCCATTAGATAGTTCCAGCCCTTTTCCATTTGCTAAGCTATTATTCCTAATTTTCCCAACAGCCTGTTCCCTTTCTGTTGAATCAGGGCGCCCGCGTTTCCTTTCAGCTTCCGACCTGTGACCTCGCTCTCTCCGCTTCGCTTCGCCCTGGCAATGTTTGTCTTTTAAATTATTAAAGAAACAGTCTAGTTTAAAATGAAAAAAATCCCTTCAACAGATGGTCTTTGAAACTTTGGTGACTTACTAAAAAAAGAAAAGAAAACTGACTGATCTGCCTTCTGAAGCCACACTAAGGTCTAAGGTGAAACTGTTGAGTCATCGCAGAGCTTAAAATTACAGGATTCACAATCAATCAGCATTTTTTTACATGCAGTAACACTTTACAGGGCAACAACACACTGTGGTTAAGAGGCACGGCAGACAGATGTGTCAGGCCGTAAAACAAAGAATGATGTCAAGTCCTGTAAAGATCGCCTCCACAGCGGGAAAACGTATATGAGGTGTTGAGTGAATTCACATGTGATCCGATCTGATCCGACCCTGATGTTCTTCCCAGAGACGGAAAAGAACCAAAAAGCTGGCTGTCTCTGCAGAGACAGAAGCAACGCTTCAATCCTAAAATCTAGATGCTCTGAAAGTTTAAATGGAGCCTAAACTCTTAAACATTAGTTTGTTGAACACTGACCTTCAGACAGATCAGACAGAACCTGTAAAACCTAATCCAGACACGTTTTAATGAAACGCTCGGCTCCAGCCCTTCAGAAGGGGCCCATAAAGAGGTGAGCCGAGCCTCGGTATCAGCTGCGCTGTATATTGGTGGCTGCTGACTGATGCACACTTTCGGGCTGGTGGCAGCTTTTTCCTGAGGGGTCTTCATCGCACTTTCCAGGCTCTTCCACTGCTGCCACCTTTTTATACCATAATTCCAGCCCAGCTTCCAACCATCGTCCATTTGCTCTGATACCGACTGACTGTTTGGTTGGTATTTGGCTGCAAAGGTCGATACGGCAGCCTTTTCACCGGCTTTTCATTAGAGTAATTTAAACATTTGCTAATTTATCCCTTCATCAAGCTCAAACTAACACTCTCAGCTGCAGGATTTACTTCACTGCTTCTGCGGCTCAATACGATCACTCAGCCGCACATTGGTCAAATGAATTCATTTTGTTATCACATCTCAGGCATAAGTGCCAGAGAATCAGCTCAAAGCGGCACACATCCTTTAATACACCGTCACCGCGTGTTAGGCCGTGGACATGCGCTCTGTCTTGGCGATAACCGTGACTTCTGCCTTAGCTGCAGCACTTATCTTCAGTAATCCCCAGTGTACATCAACAGGCCCGAAGAGGAACAAAGTTTAGACTGGTAAAGAAAGGAAAAGGAAAACAACGGGCTGTTGGAATAGCTGAGAGGTGAAATCATGACCGACACCGCAAGACAGGTTCTGTTCACTAAAACCTAGTAAAAGTGTTGTTATAATATTATCTGAGGTATATGTTTTTTGTTTGTGTTTGTTTGTTTTAATTGCCTACTTTAGCCACCAGCTACCACAGAAGATTTGCCAGCTGGCTGCAGTTTGACCACTCGGAAATCTCTCCTACTGTAGTTGCTGCAGGGATCAAACTGTGTTTCTGGCTGTTTAGCAAGACATTTTATCATCCCGCACCAAAGAACTCCTCCAGCAAATAGGTGACTGTGGAAAGATCACAGGAAGATTGCTCTCCTCGTCACACGGGGCTTTAATATTCGGTTACCTTGGTGCCCACACAGGCCTGGCCTTTCTGGTACTCCTTATGGGACATCCTCTTGTCCAGCTTGCTCCACAGCGCTTTGGCTTTCCATGTGGTGACCTTGGCCTTCAGGCTGCTGTAGAAGGTGCTGCTGTCGGCCGGGTCGAGGTCCAGCTGCCCGCAGAGGACGCTGAAGGCCTGGAGGGTGCCCTTACATGTGGAGGCCTGGATGAAGGTCTCAAACAGCTTCCCCACGTTGTCCTTCTCCTCCTCCGTCTCGCCCATGGTCTCCTGCTGCGCTGGATGCTTTGGGTGTGAGGAGGCTCGCTTTCTGCCAGATGGGGCTACGCCCTCAGCTTGAAGACAGACACAGAAGGCTGACGTCAGCTCCAGGTTTGAGTCATTTCTGTCTTAGTCGGTGAGGGTACGATCGCTTTAAATGAAACAGTTATCAGACAGCCGACCTGGTATCTCGGTTACGCAAGTGTTTATTACTGATTTGTTCAAAGATATCAGTACTAGTTCTTCATTGGTCAGAGTGAAATCTATAAAGTTTTTTCACTCCACTAACATTGATAAAGAAGGCAAGGCTTGACAAAAATTCCTTTATACACTAGCTGGAGGACCAGATCATATCAGATCAAAACATATTTATAGAGCACTTTTAGTACATTAAATGCAGTGCAAAGTGCTTTACCGGTTAAAAACACAGATTGAAACTCACTCACACACACACACACACACACACACACACACACACACACACACACACACACACACACACACACAGAAAAGCAGAAAGCAGAGCACTAAAACAAATATAAAGCTCCTGTTGGGGCATAGCTGTAGTTTCAGTGTTTTTGGTGTTGCTACTCCCCCCCACCCCCTCCCCGTAAGCGCCTCCATTCAGATCGGCTCTGACTGCGAGCGACCAGACTGGAAAGGCATTTGTCTAAAAAAACCTCCAACAAACTATGTTTTCAGGCTATTGGGACCAACGCTAATCCAAACCAACAATTACACAGGTTAATTAACTTGAACTGGGCAAGTTTACTAGTCCTCCCTCTCCAGAAGTGTGTGGATGTGAAGTTTTTCTTCTGCAGCCATCAAACCCAAACCACCAGGCACCCTGGAAAATCCTGCCACACAGCCTGTGTCCGAACTCAGCATCAAAGCAAAAATGTGGACCTTTTTTTTTTCCCCCCTGACCTGGAGCACGTGTAGGCTGGTTTGGCCAGGGAGCGTGGCTTCTGTGAGTCCTGGGAGCCGGCAGCCACTGATGTTTGAACGTTCCATGAAGGCCTGTCAGGAGTTTGAGGCTGGGATTGCTCAAACAGACCCCAGCAGGAGTCGGCTGATGGTTGTTTTACTTGCCTGATATTCTCACAGAACTGTTATTATACCAGCTTTAGTTTGGAACTGAAGCAGCTTTGACTTCAGGCCTATTAATGGCTGAGATTCCGTTTAATCAGCAAGTGTGTCCCAGGGAGACATGAGTGCACTGATGCTATCTTCTGGGAGTTACACGAAAGCTGCCCCCCGCCCTGGTCTAACTACCCAGATAGGGGCTCCTATCCGGTGCCGGTGCATGGATGCCTGGACGTTTGCTCTACACAGGGACTAATCACTGACTGATGGCTGAGATTGGACTGAAGAGACTATTTCAATGTCATTCTTTTCCAAAGCAGCGCTGTTTTTTTATCCTGCGCTAAAATTAGCATAATAATTTGCACAAGTTCCTGTTTGGCTGCTAGTTTACATCCTGTTTTGCTGCTGTCACCGTTTCACATTCACAGAAAGGATTTAGGAGGAATCCAGGCCGAAGCCAAAGCGCAGCCATTCATCCTCTTTCCTGCACCTTTGTGGCTTCGATCCGCCGGCTCCCTGGACCCCCGAAGCCTTTCACAGCAAACATTCAGCCTCAACCTCCGCCAGCCGACATTCCTTTGCAGCGTAGCCAGAACTGCTTCATCAGCACGAGCGCGACGTCCATCTGGCCCCGTGACTGGCCCCGCCGGCCCCCTGGTACCAGGACCAGCTCAGTTCTGGAGGTCTGGTGACTGGTGTCTTAAACCTGGTCTAAGGTGATTTCATCCTGCGTCCCTGCAGCTACGATGGGAAAACTGTTGTGTATCCTGTGTGATACTGTGGTTTAGGTGTGTAACCTTCCACATATGTCATCCATCTCTCCTCTCCCTCTGTTTCTATTCCTTCTCACTCCCTTTTCATAGCTCTGCTCTGGTAGTTGGTGGCTGTAGTAGTGTTTTACACATGGGTGCTAATTGCATGGTCTCTGCCTGGACAGAAGCGTCTGCTAAATGACAAAAAAAAAAATCATCCCTTAGGAAGAAGCCATTTTATTATTTCTCCTGACAGATAGAAATGTCTGTCCAAAAATAATCCGGAAACCTGAAGAAATTAACTTATATTTCTAAAGCCGCTGGGGAAAATTCAAAAAAAGAGCCCAATTACTGCATTTTAGCTTTGATATCTCAGTCCAAGTAAAGCAGACACACACACACACACACACACACACACACACACACACACACACACACACAAGCACCCAAACACATATACACACACAGTTATTGCAACCATCTGTTGTACATGCCTGTGAGCATTAAAGAAAATGCACAGCAACTATATTTTCAGTGAAAAGTGATGGTGAAACACAGACGACAGCATCTCTGACAGACTCCCATGACTTCACCATCACAGGCTGACAGGATGGAAAGTCACTTGTGGGCAGACGGAACAAACCCACAGCCGGGCTGTAAATACGACTAATGACAGACGAAGCCGAACACACACACACACACGCACGAAAGCATTCTGCATCAGCGTCAACATATTACCTAAAAGCATCAGAGCTGAAGATCTTTACTCTTCTGTTCCTTCATGAAAACCAAATCCAAAGCAGCTAAGGGATGAAACCAAGGGCGGCTGTTTGTCGGGTTGGTGAAGATTTTCTGCTCCTGATCTGTGGTTTTGGTTTTCCTCTTCGCGCACTTCAGTCTCATGATGCTTAGAGTTATGTGCGTGTCAGGGACGGAGCTGGAGCCTCGGTCTCCAGTAAGATAGAGAGAGAATGTCAGGAATGTGGAAAACACACCTGTCAGATGGAGCGACTGGTTTGAGCTACAACACGCGCAGTCTGTACTGGTTTACCGTCAGGGCTGGAGTGCAAGCCGTGTTCTGAACAATGGAAATTCTAAAATGGGACAGAACTACGCATCCATCACACCAAAGAACTGCTTGGGTTCTATTCTAGTTTAAAAAAAAAAAGATTACTGGGCATCAAAGTAAAACATGTATTTGATAAGGATCACTTTTAATGGCCAGTTAGATATTTGGTTTTGGTGAAGCTCAGTTTGCAAGAAAATACTCTGACCACAACAAAACCTAAAACCCTGACTCAAAGCCAAGGCCTGATTAGGCAGATCCCAGGTCAGAGTGCTGTCTGGGCTCCCCTCGCTCCCCTTGCTCCCCCTCGCTCCCCCTCGCTCCCCCTCGCTCCCCTCGCTCCCCCTCGCTCCCCCTCGCTCCCCTCGCTCCCCCTCGCTCCCCTCTCGCTGATCATTAATCTCATCCGTCTGTTTGTTGATTCACACTTGTCTCAAATAGACCAGTTTATTTTTGCGCAGATGTTTTTCAGTGGTAAACGTTGCGTGTCTGAGGTTTTTGTGCCTCTCAGCTCTTTTTCAAACACGCACACGTCGCTGAACTCTGGCAACTGTCAAACCGGTACCGTGCCCTCATGTCTGGCTGCGGAGAGCAGCATTCAGGCCGGCTAGAAACAATAGCTGAGTGACGACACTGGGAGTGCTGGGAAAGGCGACTTGTGCAGCCAGCACAAGTCGTCACTGGGCAGACTGGAGGAAACCAGGAAGGAGGCTTCGATAAGCAGGCCCGGTGCCTCAGCAAACATCAGCGCCGTGGATTTCGGCCCCTCTGCCCTCCGCAGGGCCCTCTGGCCCCGGATTATCTCAGTTCTCTGAAATCTGATTTGAAATCTGACATGTCCGGGCAGCTTCGCCAGAACAAAAGAAGCGCCGAGGAGAAGGAGGTGGGGAGATGCTGGCAGATTGCCGCGAACGTCAGTCCCCTCTGAGGAGGAACCTGCAGCAGACAGGTGCAGACTTGCAGGGCTCCTGGCTCCGCTGGCGGCTGCCACACACGGCCCCCGGAGAGCCGTGCGTCTGAAGGCAGCGTGCCTGGAGCGCCGCCTCTCCGGGTCAGGATCAGCTACTAAAACCATCACTCGGCCCTCAAACACACGTCGTCAGTATTTATTCAGCGTTTCCTACAGACGTGTTGGTCTCTTTCAGAGAGAAAAGGTTAGCTGATGAGACGTTTCCCACCTTCAGGGCAGAAACTCAATCATTCAGAGAAGAACCAGCAGCTCCCTGAACAACAAAGCTGGGAAAATACACATCGACTCCTAGTCGGGTTGAATTCCCAACCCGTCCGTCAGACTCAGAGGTTCACCATCTCTCGTGAAGCCTCGTCAGGTTGTCCACGGAGCAAAGCTCCAGCTCACATCGCATCCCCATAACGGACAAATGGAAAGTTGGAGGGCGTGCAGCACGGCCCTCTCTTATCTGTCCGTCTCATCTGTCTGTTGTTGCCAGCCGAGAGTCGCCCCAGCAACCGAGGCAGACGGATGAACAATGTCTTGGCTTCGGCCACCAGGTCTGAGCGGGATCCAAACTGATAATCATGTGGAAAGTCAGTGGGAAACACGTGATTCCTCCGTCTTTGTTTGTTTTTCTTTTTAAGACAGAGGTAAAAAAAACAAGGTCAGCGGGCTCGTTTCGTTCATCCAGCTCACAGGGGAGCCAAAATGTGTAGCTTTGGATTACAGCCTGGCAGGGCTGACAAATTCACCAGTACAGCCGAGCTGAGAATAGACGAGGGTCACGTTTCAGAGGAAGAAACCCAGAAGGTGAAAACACACAGGGAGAGCCGCCACCCGTAAACAACACGAGCACCAAATCGCGCAGGGTCCGCCTCAGCGGCCGACACGTGCTCCCCTCCAGGCGCCAGACACGGTAGCAGGTCCTCCTGAGAGGACCGCGCCAGGATCTTCTTACAAAACCAAACATCAGAAACCGCCCAGTCGAAGGTTTGTGGCGCCGCGACAGATCGTGGGGCAGCAGCGAGCGAAAGACAGCGAAGTCAGGGTGATGTCTGGGCGATCCCCCTCCGGCCCCCTGCTCTCCTCTAAAACGGGCCCGTAAAGCACCCATACACTCCCAGCCTTTGTGCTCACGTCCGTTCCACGGCTCACTCTCGTGTCAACACCAGGTCCGTGAGCCGCCCAGCTGATACTGCTGCTTTTTCAATTTTGGACCAGGCGGCAAATGTTTTTGGGCGCAGACCCGCAGGCCACAGGGAACCGCTCGGCTGGCCCCACCCATCTCTCAAAGTTCCTCTCTTTTGTGCAGCTCGTGTCTGCTTCCACGTGTTCATTTTGAAGCTGTGGAACTAGGAAGGAAGCGTGTTGCAGGGAGGAAGGAGAGCGTTTAGAAAACACCTCTCTGGCCTTAGGAGCAGTGAGACGGCCTCCGTCTTCACCTCCGCTCCCAGCCTGATCAGAACTGACGAAGCCTTTTGGATAGAAGACGAAACGTTTTCAAAAGAAAACCTAAACAAGTCCAGATGAACACAAACTCTTCTTAGACAACTATGACCTGGATGACTGAGGAACTACACAGACATCAACTCCACCAGGGGATTCACCCTTTCATCGTTTTAGTACATTTCTAAAGGGATAGTTCGCCCAAAAATCGACCATCCGCTCGTTACCCAGCAGTGTGATGGAGGACAAGGGGGGGCGGTTCTGACCTTTGGAGTCCAGGGGTCAGCAGATCTGCAGCTAAATCCACTGGAGCACATGCTAATCACTGCTTTTCACACTGTTTGAGTTTCTGTTTTTATGTGAACACCCTGATTTGCCAAATACACACTAAGTTTTAGCGGTAAAAGTGTCGTCAGTGTTGTTGTTTTTAGTCTTTTTAGGAATTGAATGTAAGAAGTGGTTTCAAGGCCGCGCCCAGCTTCTGCGATGCCCTTTCCTCACATGTTGAGGATGTTCTGAAGTTGCCTTTGCCTTCCCATGACTGACATAAAAAAGGAAACTACTGGGAGAGACGCACCATCAGCGGCGGTCGGTATCCAGAAGCACAGATCAGAGGAAGCCCCCAGCGTCTGGGCAGCAGATCAGACACTGGACCAACTCTGGAAACCAGGTTTGGACTCAACAAGTCAATAAAGTTGAACGCAGAGAGGAAACGATTGCTCAGACGTGGGGAAGGAGCCACGGCGGCTGCGTAATCGCCTCAGAATGTTGCACAAACGATGCTTCATCCTTGAAGTCAGATGAGTCATTTCTGACAAAGTCCACAAGTCACGTTGAAAGAACTCAAACGTCTCCAAACAGATCCGACAGCGGGGTTCTCTTATCTGCCACATTCCATACGGTGAATATAGGCTACAGCCTGTGAACACACTCCACTGTGGAAAAGCAGTGAAGCAGTTAGAGCCAAGCTAAGGAGAACTTAAAAAAAAGGATAAAAAGAGAGTGGATTTACTTGTTTGCATGGGTGACTTCTAGTCCAGTGGTGAAAACAGCATCACAACAAACAAGACACTCAAAACTATTTTAAAGATTGACGAGAGGAAAGAGTGTCTGATGCCGTCACACCTGTAACCTCATCATCACACCTGTGACCTCGAAGCATCCGCAGCAGGATTGAATCAGCTGTGACCATCAGGTGAAACTATTCAAACAAGTGGGAGACTCACCTCATGTCTCGGGTAGAAGGTCTCTTCCTCTCCGGGTAAAATGGTGTGTGTGTGTGTGTGTGTGTGTGTGTGTGTGTGGGACCGTCGTGTCGGTGTGACAGGCTGCACTTTCACCGCGCAGCTGAGTCCGGCGCTCGGAGGGCGGTGCTCCAGCCGCCTCTGCAGCTCCCGGGGCTGCTGTGCACGGAAACGCACGCCCCACCACCGCCACCATCACCGAGACTGGCTGCTGGACGCCCTCTGGTGACCTTCGAGGCTACCCTGAAAGAATGGTTTCAAGAGGATTCTGAAAGTCAGCAATACAGAGGCTACTAAGTGAGCCTAACTTTGCCAACACAGTATATATATTAAACAGTGCAGTCAGAAGAAGGGAACACATAATTGTAATTAAAAAAAATAAATAGCACTTTTCCTGCAGGGAATGCCGCCACCTAGTGGCGGGACTGAGGAACTCCGGGGCCCCTGACTGCGCCGCTCCAGGTCAGGCAGAGTTGGCCCCTGCCCCCGAGGAAAGTGGTGAAGACAGGGGGGAAAGGTTGCAAGCAACTTTGGTAACTCTCAGACCAAACTTGAATGTAACTGTGATTAGAATGGAACTGATTTAAAAGGGGATTTATGGAGAAATCCTGAACTCCCGACCAGCTTTGATGCGCAATCAATTTATTAACCCGCCCCCCTAAGTTGGGAGTAACATAAGGTGTCATTAACTCAATTAGCAGATAATATAGCGCAATAAATTTGCACGTTAGTAAAACCTTACAGTTCTTCTCGCAGTATTTCTGGAGTGAATCCATCTCACCGTTTGTCGCTCTAAGCGCTAGTTTCCATCACTTCGAATGAAAGACGAAACGTTTTTACTGCAAGGATGAAGGAGTAGTGGGGATGACCAAGATGGGACAACACCTCCCCTCCGTGCGGCAGAGCCTGCTTCGAAGACCATCCTCCTCATCCTCCTCATCCTCCTCATCCTCGCCACACCCTCTGCAGAGCGGCCGCAGCAGGACCGACGGCAGCTGCGGCATCATGCGGGTGGCTCTGCTCCTCCTGGCTCTCACGGCTGTCTGCCATGGCATACTCCCCGAGATAGTGCCCCCAGGCATCAGTCACATCCAGGATGATCACGCTCGGACCGAACAGAACCATGTCGATGATGAGGTTGTGGAAGCGGACAGCGGTCGGAGGATCTGCAGCTGGAGACCGAGGACGCGGTTCAGCCCGTAGCATCTGGGTTCCTTTACTGGTTTTCCTACCTCGGCACTGTGTTAGGCTATAGTTCCAGATGCTGGTTTGTATTGTAGGTTGAAGTTTATGATGCATTTGTTAGTGTTTGGTGTAGCAGCAAAGGGAGCTGGAATGTTTGAGTACCTGGTTCTTGCTGACTGGAACGTGTCCTTGGTCATCTCTGCACACCTAGAACAGCAGCCTGGTTCCGCCACCTTCAAGTCTTCAGAATGAAACTGAGCCAGAAACCGCTTTGGTAGAACAGGTTTGTCTGTAAACACAGAAAACTGAGGGCAGGAGTTCCTGGAACGTCCCAAACTAAAGCGGTGTCCCACCTCTGCTCAGGAGACGGAGAGCATCAGCCCAGAGGACGAGCGCTCCAGAGACCTGGAGAACAGCATTGGACAGGTAGCGTCACTCTCTGGCACAGGGGCTGCAATTAGAGTTAGCTTCAGCACCTTTGCTGTTTTCTGAATTTAAAAAACACACATTCTTGTCGCCCCTCCTGTCATCCTGTCCAGGGATGTGTGAGTGCTGAGGACTGTGGACAGGGACAGTACTGCCTTCAAAATGCACACAGCTCCAGGTGTCAGCCGTGCAAACCGGTGGACGTGGTGGGTGAACTTCCCCATCAGCTCTTCTGTCAGGTTTCATCAAAAAGGCCTGTGTGTGTGTGTGTGTGTGTGTCAGCAAATACACTCTGCCTGCATTGCAGCGCGTCCTTACCCAACAAGGTCTAGGTAGGACAGCGTGTCTGACAGCAGCAGCCGTCCCTGCAGAGGCTTCATTTGAACGCCCCTAGTTGAAGACCAGCGCAAACACACGTTGTGCTTCTCTCCCAGCCTTGCACCAAGGACGAGGAGTGCTGCGACCAACAGCTGTGTGTGTGGGGTCAGTGCGGTCACAATGCAACCAGAGGAGAGGCTGGCAGCACGTGCTGGCGCCAGAGCGACTGCAGCCCTGACCTCTGCTGTGCCCTCCACGCAGGTACAGTCCAGTTGCGTTCAAGGAACCCTCTTGCTCCTCTCAGAATCAGATGGGTGCCTCTGGTTTGTGCCTTTAGTCCTGCTCTTCCCCGTTTGCTCGGCCAAGCCTATAGAACGCGAGCGCTGCTTTAGCGGCCCCAACCACGTGATGGAGCTCCTGTCCTGGGACGCCCGGGACGAGGGGCCCAGGAAACACTGTCCGTGTGCGGGAGAGCTCCAGTGTCAGCATCTGGGGTGAGTCTGCATCTGAAACCTGAGAAGTTTGGCGAGCGATCCTAAAAACCAACTTTGTCCTGCCAGGCGAGGGTCTATGTGCCTGAAAGAGGAGGACTCCAGTGAAGAAGAGCTGGCAGACTCCTTCTACTCAGACATAGACTACATCATCTAGAAACAAGCCGGGCAGGCTTGGCTCGGCCTGGTCCACAGCCGAGTGTGCTGCGCAGGCTCCAGGTCGCTGGCTTCACTGAAAAACCACAAAAGCATGGATGGTTACTGAAGAGATGACGAACTTCAAATGAGCTAAAATTAAAGCTTTTACTGCTCTGTACTTAAACCTAACACACACACACACACACGCACGCTTCCCACAAATGAACTGACCAGATGCTCTGTGGACAAAATGCTGCTAGAAATACAGAATAACTTTAATTAACTGTCTGGTCTGTACTTGGACTGAAGGTATTCTTGCACATCTTGGCTTCGCAGTATTGTAGAATTGCTGTACAAACATTTTGTACTGATAGCTGGTAACACTCCATGCTACGCCGGAGGACGCAGTGCTGTTGAACATGAGTTTGACTCACCTGTCAGTTAACTTCCAGAATGGCTGCTGTAAGAAAATGCCCATTAAAATCATAAAACACTTAATTTCACTGCTGCTTTTCAGTACACAGGCACACTCGCACACACTAACCCGAGAGACATACACCAGCTAATATGAGGGAGGAGGAAGGTGACCTTTTCAAATGAAGCATTATTACAGACGGCATGACTGGTGGCTCACGAGACCTAATTTATTGATTAAGTCGGGAGCAAAATAATTTACAATAAAACAAAGATTTATGACAAATTCTACTTCCTGTTTCATTATAAGTTGTACAAAGACTCAGTGGGACTATTGGAAGTGACTCAGCAGAGGTAAAAGCTCCTGTGAAGCACAGAGGAGCAGCAGTACAGGTGACCGATAACGACCGACCAGGCCAGGAGTGCTCAATGATTCACACCTCCGATTCTGGAGCCTAAAAGCCGTGTGGACACGAGGGTGAGGTGTGGCTCACTGCATGAGGCAGGTCTGAGTACGTCACTGCTGGGCTGGGGGTTCAGAGTCCTTGGTGGAGGGTGAGTGGCATCAAATACATGCGGTTCTCCGCGTGAGCGCGTCACACACTAGCCAGATGGTCACAGCTGATCAGAAATCACTATTGCTGAAAGAAGAAGAGAAACAGTGAGAGGCTGATGTAAAAGAAGACGGAAATGGACAGAGCGGATGACCTCCTGCACGATTTCTTTCGACATCCACCCGTGGAGCTTTCACGCTCAGTCGATTTGTCCTAAAGTGATAATTTTGATATCTGCATTGAAGAGCTTTCACACTTCCCTTTAAACTTTACAGTACAATACACTATAGTGCACAACAGATTTTCTGAGCCGGTCCTGAGGCTCAGACTGGAGAGTGAGAGCGCGCCGGCCTCACAGCGCCGCTTGATTCTCAAGCACCAGGCCTGACGCGCACAGTTCCCGTTGCTCCTTCGCAACAGCGGCACGACCGAATAAACAAGTGCTACTCTGTGCATCAGTCCTGTCCCGGGTCCTTGGTAGGGCCTCCGTCCAGGTAGATCTTGAGGGCCTTCTCTTTGCGAGGTGAATAACTGACACGGTGTCCAGTCTTCAGTAGCCGGCTGCTTTCCCTCTTCATGAGCTCGTTGCGCTCATCCTCCGACAGCTCCATGGGTTCCTCTGTGCTGCTTCTAAGTGTGTGTAAGAGCAAACACGATTTTGAATGTCATAAGCCAAAAAAAAAAACCTCTCCCCAATCACGATAGTGGAGAAGGAGGGTGCATCTGTTTTGATTCTAACCTGTAGAAGACCACAGCACCATCGTCACAGATGTACAGAGGCCACACATTCAGAGTGGAGACCTTTGGGTTCCAGTCCAAATCCTGCTGGATCTCCAGCACGGAAATATCACAAGGAAATGTTCCTCTGCCCTGCAAAGAGAGGACAGAATTCTGAGTCAAAGCGATAAAGAAGATGAGAGAGTATAGCAACAAACCGTCTGCAGCATTGCACCGACCTTTGCAAAGTCCAGGTTTTCAAGGGAAATGTCACTCATTTCACTGAGCTAAGAAAAGAAAGAGCATTCACAATCAAATGGTTTCTACCAAGTGTACAGAATAAAAACAAATGATCTAACCTTCTCCTTTAGCTCATCTACACTGCTGTTCTCCAATATGACCTCCTGGAAAGGCCCCAGCTTCATCGTAGAGGGGCTCCATCTCCGGGTCAGAACAGCCAGCTGTGACATGGACTTCATCTTCTCCGATTCTAAAGATAAAAATCACAATCCCATTGAAGCTTACATTTCTTTTGAGGAAAATGACATGTTTTCTTCTTTAGTTTTCTAATTTTACATTTAGGCTTTTATGCATCAGATTTCAGCAATGCAATCATGAACAAATGGTAACCTAAATGTACGTTATCAGCCATTACCACTAAGAACTTCCAGGAAAACTTCCCAGTTGGAGGAGATGCTAATATCTTCTTCATACACATGATAGTCTAGAAACACTGTGCCAGGGTTTTTCCATGTCTTCTTTCTCAGACGGACCCTAAAACAAAAAAAGGTTTGTTACTATTTCACGACACGGACTCTGTCACTTTACCTTGTGTGCGTGACACATGATCGTTACTGGATGGGAACAACTAACCCTACCTGTCAATGTTGAGGTCAAGTTTGCACTGTTCTTTCAACAGTGGGAGCAGCTCCTCCTTGGACTGCCTGACAGTCATGCCTTTGGCAAACACCGTGTCCACGAGGAACTTGCAGGGCTGCACAACAGGCGTGATAAAAATATCAGCATTTTTTTGTGTCAAAGTTTAGCCAGAGTTGAGTGTGAAGTGTTGTTACCTCCGATTCATTCACTAGTAGCTGGTACACCTTCACCCTGTATTCACCTTTTTTCAGAGCTCTACCCAGGCGGATCGTTATCTGAGGGAAAGAGGACAGGTCCATGTTAGGTTCACCGTTTCAATCGCAGCAGAAAGCGATCTGTAGCACAGATGCAGACCTTGTTGTCGTCGGAGAATGACGACAGTGTTTCGTTGAGTCGGACGCTCTCAAACTCCTGGTTGTTGGCGTAAACCCGAAACACTTTGAACTGTGTGGAGGGGACTCCCACATAAGGCTCCAGGTTCTGTTTAAATGCTGCTAAAGTTATCCTTTTGTCCACATAAACCACTAAACCTGGAGAAAGTTCAAAACATGAACATGCACACTTACACTCGGGCAATCGTATCAAAACTTGAGTAAAGACAAAACTAAGTGATATTCTACTAACTACACAACAGTTTCTGACAGAAAACAGTCACAGAAACGTCACGGAACACTTTCGTACATTTTTGTGGATCACACGTGGAGTCACTCTGTAAACAAGGCTCAGCCCTAAAGTACAGGTACTGAGCCTCTCCTTTGCTCTTCCCATTGTCATCGTATTCGCTGTCTGTCCCAGAATCCTCCTCGGCTGTGTCCCACGTCTCCTTTTTGCCCTCGTGGGCTTTGGAGCGACGGCTACTTGTGATACTGTGCGAGTCCAAGCCGTTGGCCAGTGCCAAGGGCCCGCTGTCAGCATTACACAGCGTGTCGCTGCTGTGACTGGAGCTCAGGATGTCGCTGTCCACTGAGCTGGTGCTGCGGTCGTTGTTGACCTCAGAGTCTGAGCGCTCTTCGCAGGCAAAGTGGTTCTCGGGGTCGGAGGAGGCGCCGCTACCGCCGGCAACCCCGATCCGATTCTCCAGCTCCCTGTTGTCTGCAGCCTCACAAAGTAAAGAGTTTGAATCTGCGTCTTGGGTGGGAGATTCAATATGTTCAAAGTCGCTGGCATCGGAGCTTTTCTGGCTGTCGCTGGTGCTGGTGCTGGAGCCCTGCTGCTGCTGCTGCTGCTGCTGCTGCTGCTGGAGAGACAGGTTCTTCAGTTTCTCTGTACTCTCCTCCAGGATAGCGTCTACCGATTTCCTCTTATCCTTTGACCCATCCAAGGATGCATCAGAGTCAGCGCCTACTTTTTGGCAAACAGTTCTGTTGGTCAGCGTTCCCGGAGACTGTTCAGGCAGTAAGACCAGAAGTCGGATTGTATTTCCATGACGATCCAGCAGCTTCCACAGTAATGAGTCAGTGAAAGGGACCTGATGATCTGTTGACACTGAGCTCTCTACAAAAACCTGACCAATTAAAAAAAACAAAAACTTTAACTCATTTTAAATACACAACAGGAATCAAGCCTTGTGGATAGGAATAAAGTAAACGAACCTTGTTGCTTCTGAAGAAGCCCTCAGATTTCAGCGTCTTATTGGGGACATACAAAAGGCGAAGGTCATTATAGCAGCGCTCCAGGACCACACGCATGGTTTCTGCAGATAACCCTGTAGCCTGGGTAGAAAAACACACACAGGAACTCTCTGTGTCACCGCCATTATCAAAGGGAAGCATACAACATTTCAAAGCAAAGGAGCCAAGGCCAGGAGCAAACCTGTGCAATAAGCTGCTTGAATTCCGTGATGGTCTGGTTCAGGTAAGCTCTGACGCTGACTGATGCGGCAATGGTCTTGCTCTCCAAATCCACAACGTGAACCTTCACCATCACCTCTAAGGAAAACCAGAAACATGCCACAAAAAAAAAAAATCTGTTATTCTGCTAGGAATTGTGCTCACACCTTGAATTGCATTCATCAGTATTCCAAGTTTTTCTGAGCAGCAAGTGCAAATAATTGCATGTATTATATTAACACTCAAGTTATTTCTCTCAAGCAAAGTCTCTGACTGAACAGCAGCAGGCTACTAACCTCCAGGTTTGTAAGGCTGAAACACTTGGTCAGGCCTGCGGGTCTCAAGAAGCAAATCAAACATGTACGAAGACTTGACTCCCCCCAGCAGGAGACCCATTGGCGTGTCCTCCTCACCTTCATACGAGCGCTCCAGGTACTCATGGAACTCATCATACTTTACCAAACGACAACAGTCCAGAGTCACCAAGCCCTCTAGTTCCATCAGCTGTGGCAGGGGGGACATAAATGACCACAAGGACATAAAGCCTTTATGTTGCAACAATGGTTTAGGTTCAGCAGAAGCAGTTTTACTACAATTTTGAGAATTTTATAACCCAAGATCCAGTCTGGCGCATTTAAAAACATTCAAAACTTAAGGACGCAGTGGCCGGATAGTCAGAATAAATAAATAAATAAATAAATGAATGAATAATCACACCTTGTATGCCATCTCTGTTGCTTCTCTTAGAGTTTTGTCTTTGTGTACTTCCAGCTTACTCTCCATCATCATCTTTATTGGATGAATGCAAAAAAGCTTTATCTGAACGTGGACAAAGACAGGAAATTTTCAGCCTGTTTTGCAGATCAAAAGAGCAGCAGATATTGAGTTAAGCCAGAAAGACGGTGTACTTTGCAAGTGTTTCGCTCAATCTCTCTCTGTCGTTTCTCTTGCTCTTCTGACTCCTTCTCCTTCTGAACCAAACTCTTGATGTGTTCTGGGAAGTCTTCCACAGATAAATACTCTGGAGAGATCACAGACATGGGTAATGGGTCAGAGGACAAATCCACACAAGTGGACAACAAAGAATCTAGATTGTTTATATTTGCTTCAATTCTTAAATCGGTGTCTTACTTGCATTCCTTGAGGGGTCTTTTAATCTATAAATCAGCATATACGCATTTGTAGAGCTACATGGAAAAAGACAAGGACGCGTTAGAGCCTGTACTGTAAAATCCAAGAGATGAAGTTGTTTCAGCCAAAGGAGAATTGGTCTACCAGCTTAGAAATAATATGATTACAGTAATTTCAAAATGATTATAATATCATAAAAAAACAACAGCATGAGCTTTTTGTTTGTCTGTTTGCTGTATGTGCTCTGGACCTAATTCCCTTGTCAACATGTCCAGAGAATAAAGAAAATCTGCTGACATGCTTTGAAATTTTCACAAAAAGCAAATGGACATCTGGACAGCACAAAGGATTTAGCCCACGTTTGTTGTTATAAAAGGTGCGGAGGCAAATGAGAACAATGAACACAAAACCATTGTTCTTGTACCTCCCAATCCGTTGGGAGGAATCATGTGATTTACAGAACCAACCTTGCAAAGGCACTGGAGTAATAACCTCTGCTCCCTGAGGACCCCCCATATGTCTTCCTGATATCCTCTTGAGTGATCTGTCCAATAAAAAAGCAAGAAAAGAGGCTGAAATTGATCCAAAGAATATGAATGTTTTGTTAAGTTTAAAGCAATTGAGTAACTCTGGTTACTCAAAAGCCAAAGGCTGACCTTGCTAACATGTTGATCATTGAAACTGTACCACTGGCCATCACTGAAGGATTTAATGTGGGCATAGTAATGACCACCAGCAGCGCTCCCAGAATGGACCATGACAGAGAACAGTTCAAACGTCAGCAAACTCTGAAATTCAGAAAGGGAGAGGGTAAACATTTGTCAATCAATAAATGGTTAGAAAAGTGTTTACTGAAAACTTTTTCGACCCACATTAGCAGGGGAGATTATCGGCGTCTTTAAATCATTGTTTCCTACATAAGTTTTGCTGTATGGTGTGAAACTCAGAAATTTTTTTTGATCAAAATAAAGTAAAGACATTCCACCCAACAGACAAGCAACAAAGGAAAAGGCTCGATCAATTTCTGTACCGTCGGCAGGAAAAAGATGTACCTTTGGTTTCAGCATTCTGTCTGCATTGTTGGTGCTATCCAAACAGATGCCTTCATCCACACAGTCGTCTGTAGAAAAATCGTTGCTCATCTGGTCACTGTGGCAACTACCTTCATTCTCTGCCCCACTATCGGTGCAGCTCTCCGTCTGAGGTGACTTCTATAGCACATAGACAAAAATGGTGTCACTTTTCAAACAACTACGACTGTACGAAGAAAACAGACTTTTAAGATACCTCATCTTCAACATCAATGAACGGGCTCATGTCAAGTTCCTCTGGGAAAGTCATGCGGTCGTTGAGCTTGATTCGGTGCATAGTGGTGTAGTCAAAATCAAATCGCTTCAGCTGGAGCGTCAACAGGTAGGGAAAGTGCAGAAATCTCAAACCCTGTGTGGAGATGCAAGAGAGTCAATTCAGGGAAAAGCCTTATCTTCATGAATCATGACTCCCACGAGACATTTACAATCCACTTACTTTCCGGGCATCGCATTTCTTTTGGCAGCGCTCGCAGAAGTACTGGTTGGGTCCGTCCAGAGTTTCTGGTTGGATAAATGCCTGCAATGCTTCTTCCTGTAACGAAAAACAGTTTCAGATCCATCTGTGTTTACACCAAGACTTAAAAACATTAAGATAAAATAAAGTACTAAATTTCAAGCGCTGTTGCTGCAAATGCTAAAGAGGCTTAAGATTGGTAAAAAAATCCTAAGAGAGACACACACCACACTGCCGTAGGCCTGGCTGGCTCCAAAGGGTCGGATCACAAGAGGGATGTCCAGGTAAGTATCGATTCTCCAACTCTCGTAGCCACACTCCAGACAGCGGACGTAGTCTTTTAGCTTCCCCTGGTACAGTTGGTTGATCAGGTCAGCCTGAGGATACCGAAGCATGACAGTCAGGCCTTCCCAGCAATGTTGCACTTGCAACAGTACAACAACTGTTCAAGCAGTAGCTGATTTTTTGCAAAGCAGAGTGAGAAAAGACATGTTTTTTTACCCTGCATTGTATCTTAAAGGGCATGTTGGTTCAAGAATTTCACAAAGTTCTGATTGAAGAACACTACTAGAGACCCATTTCACTTTTCCTATAGTACATTTCTTGTATGCAAGCAGCATCGCAGTGAAACCTGACTACTGCTGAATTTCTTGCTTTCTCCTACCTGCACCGTCTGCTTCCACTTTTGCTCCAGGGCATCAAACATGACTCTGCACAGCTCCTGCACATCATGTTGCTGCCAAGCTAAAAACACACACACACACACAAAATGTGTCATTAAAGTTACAAATGAAAACCCACTTGATCACATGCATGAATGCTAGTAACACTGGTGTGTCAGCCCTCACCCTCACTACTGTCCCAGCCAAAACTCCTTGTGACGTCAGTGGTCTCGATCGCCCGTTTCTTACTGGTCTGCAGGAGAACAAACAATCTTTGCAGCTGGTAAGGGATGCTGGTGACTGGATCCTCCTCAGACTCCTCAAACTCCCAGCTAAAATGGGCAAGAGGAATTAAAATAAAAATAAACACATCTATTCTTAAGGAATGTTGCCATGAAGAATTCCACCAAAGCTCTGACGTCTTACTTGTAGAGCGCATTTCTGAATTCGGGAGTCATGAACAGTGTCTGCAGAAGGCTGTTGAGATAACAGGTCATCGCCTGGTTGACCAAACCAACATAACCTGGACGAGCAAAAGACAAGAGGTTGAAGCAAGTGCATTAACTGGGTTGTGTTCGGGCCTGGGTCTCCAGCAGGGAGTAAAAGCTCACCTGTATCAGATTTGTTAAGTATGGATGAGTAGGAATAGGTTGGACTGCTGTAATCACCACTGCAGCCGACAGAGCCATCCCGGGGGAGGGGCCCGATGAAGCGCTCCTGAGAGCTGTCATCCAGCCCGCTGCTATCAGCAGCTCCCGATTCATCCTGAACACAAATAAGATTAATGGGACCGTTTTTTTTTTATAACTCAATGTGGGGATCTACCGAGACTCACAGATGCAAGCTGGGGCTGTTCTCCATCTTTGTCAGTGAGATGGAGAAAATTCCTTTTCCCGCCAGGCTCAAACCCAGAATCAGAAAGGGACATCTCACTTCGGTGGTCCAGCGGTGCCTGGAGGGACACACGGTGCAACAGAAACATTTTTAGAAAGACTCCTACTAAAGAGAAAAAACCCACAGCTCAGGAGCAAGTCATGTTATTCAGACTACAGGCAGAACTCACAAGACTCAGATTCCCACTGAACCAGAAGCTCTTAGCACTGAAGAAAACAACTGGAAGCTAACATGTACGCGACGCTGCATAGCCAAGACTCGCTGTGTTTCTCCGCAGCAAGCTGAGGCAGAGTGCTGCAGTGGAAACATACAGTGGCTTAATCCACTGACCTACTCAGTGAGATAACAACAGAGATAGCACCTGGGCTTTGGCCTGGGTCGCAGCGGGATTAGGCTGTTCGCATTTAAGAAAAGGGAGTGTTATGTTCCCGTACAAGTGTACACCAAATAAACTCGACCGACAAACAGTAAACACACAGAGTGTTGAATACGATGATCTCAATGAACTGCAGCCTTCGAGAACTCCTTTTCCTGCATGACTGAGAACAATGCTGATAAAATGATTTGTTCCAAACCCGATAACTAATAAAAGAACAACCGTATGTATGTGCCTGGTGCTTAGACTTATCTCAGAACCTATCAGTTTGTCCCAGGTCATAAAGAGGTGACTGGCTCTTTTTACTGGGAGTTCTGCAGCGTAAAAACTCTAACAGTTCACGCTCACTTGTCTCTACTCGCTTCTGGTATCAGTGTTGGTTGGCATTCAACATTGCAGCAAATTGCTGTGGGGCAACACAAACCGTACATGAAGTAACACTAAACAATATAACCGAGTCGCTGGTTGGATTTTGACAGCTGGTTGAATAAATGGATAAAATCTTCGAACCGCATTTTGTGCGTTTCCCCAGGCAAGCTCAAAACTGCCGTTCACATATCCGGCTTTGTGGGCCACGTCTACGTGGAGCTTGGAGAGGGTGGTGGAAGCAGGCAGGTTGAAGGTGAGCCGCTCATTGATCGTTCTTGAATTAGTGGTGTCCTGTATTATGCACAGCACTCGAGGCTCCTCGGCAGCATTCTGGATCTGAAAATGTATTGCAAAAATAAATTACATCGGGTTTAAACATCAGATTCATACAGTTAATGGTCATAAGCCTTGTCAGGCAGTGCGAATTATACAAAATACACTGTTTAAGAAAAGAAAAGGCCTTAGAAATTTTAATATAACAACTGTGGGTTCAAGGCCAACATTGCTAGTTCAGACGTGCATGCTCCTTTGCAAATCACAGCACACCTTTCAGATAAACCTGTACGCCAACATTATTTCACCCCAGGCCTGCTGTTTAAATAAGAACAGTGGTCACAATGCTGTTTCATGCATCTACATAAACTCATGCTTGAGCACTCTCTCCGAACAAGAGGCAGCTACCTGAGATCTTCTCTTCATCTCATCAAAAATACTCTTTCTGCAACTCCAAAACTTATCCTAATAATATATGGACACAACAAAATGAAAAATAATTACATTTTTCATTACAATAATAAAAAATATTCTGTTGGATGGCTGCATTATTATAAATTTCTATTTAGCCAAATTCAAGTCATTTTCTGCCACCATCTGCCTGTTAAAACAGGTTCTGTGCTGGGAAATAATGATAATTACAGGGATATGCTGTGTTTGTATCGTTCCTGTTTTGCAGCCTCTGGGAGGTCTGTGATCTCACCAAAATGCGACTGGGGCACCAAAAATGAAGTACCGCTAAAAACATAACACACAAGTGTATTAAGAGATTAAAGGTTATTTTTACTGTGCATATAATTACGAGGTGGCGACGCACAATCATGAGTGCTGTGGGGCACAGTAGAGCACTTCACAGCTGGGACGTTTGAGACATACCACACATTTAATGACTGGCTGTAATGTTGTGTACTATTCATGGGCATCTACAGTAGCGTAATGCCATCAAAATGCACATGGCAGCCATTTGAATGGTTAAATGTGCTCTGTTTACAGTTGCTAAAGAATACATTTCAGGCCACTATTAATGGGCCCAGTATGTTTTTTATTTTGGTTTTTTTTTTTTGTAGATGTTAGCAAAGTCATTACCTGAAAACAACTGGTGAACCTGGGTGTATAAAATTTAAATTAGCTACAACAAACACGGACAATTTCTCGATGCCTGTTTTATTTAAATTTACTCCAGGAAGCACTAATGTTGTTTTATCAATAACCGTTTTAGCACCATCGATGACTTCCTAAATGCTAAGCTAAATGCTACAATAAATGCTCTACAAATAGAGATATTCCTTGAGTTTAGAAAATCAAACCGTATCTTAATAAGTGGTCTAAACGTTTTTAATCTTGTTTAATTTCCTCTTCGGGTCTGTTGTTGACGTCCCGCGATGACGCAATAGCCCCGCTGACGTAAATCCGCTAAAGCAGCTTCTAGTAACCCTCCAGATCTACCCGAGTCAAATTCTAAACAAGAAATTCCTTGATTTTCTTGCCAATAATAGCTACGATGACCTCAAATGTATATATATATATATATATATATTTTTTTTTTTTTTTTGCTACGGGGGGGGGGTTACCTAGCGTCTTCTCAGTCTTCGCATGTGATAACAACATTTAGATGTAAGGTCAGCTTTTTTTTATTACCATCTTTTTTTTTTAAACAAGATACAAGGTTCGCAGTCATTTGAGAAGCAGCAGCTTAAAGAGGATAAACGCCAGTGCGCTTAATTAATCATCAACGTGATTTCGTCAGTCACATTTGAAGGAGCGGAGAACGCTTTCGTTTTAGACAGTAGCAGAAGAAATGACCCCCGACACGTTACTAAACCCTAAATGCTGCTCATGTTTACTCCTGTCTAGTCCAAATCGGCTAGCACTAGCCTTGGCCATGTTAGATTAAAGCCGCAGGTATAATTCAAAACAAAGTGCAATCGGGTCTCTGAAACGATCACTGTGCACAATGTAAACGAAAACTACATTCGAAAGTAACGTTAAGTTCATCCCATCGTTTCTATTAATTCCTCTGATGAATATGTCGGTCAGTGCCATTTGATTAAAAAAGCTAAATATGTCTACAATGGCCATAGTTGTTGTCACCAACAAGACTTAAAGTGCTAACGCCATAGCTAGCTAGAGTCTACGAGCTACTATTACTTGCAAATTAGCAACGAAGCAACTAATGTTGACAAGGGACGTTTTTAAGTTAAGATTTTCAGATAACGGAACGATACGCGTGGTTATTGTCTAGTTGGCACTGTTTCCATAAACTTACTTTATGAAAGATGTTGTGAAACTAGCCGATAAGTCATGTAGCCGATGCTAGGCTAGGCCGGCCAAGTAACTGTTAGCGTTTCGGAGTTAGCCTGTAAATAACGAGTCGAGATTAAAAAGTCCCTAAGCTGCCCGTAAAAGTATTCGGGCTATTATTGCCCGCGGTCCGCCAAAGTGACAACTCTACTGACAGCAAAGGGTTGATTTTTGCTCGCCCCCGTCCTAACGAACGCGATAACCTCACCTCTTTAGGGACGAACTGGTTCTCTTCGCTAGGCACCATTTCCATTTGTGCGACACTACGAGCATCTATCCGAACGAGGATGTCAGCGAAAAAACTCTGCAGCCACCAACACAAACATAGTTTGCGCGTCGTTTGTCTCGGATTCGGCAACTCCGGGCGGCTACATTCAACTTGGCCGAAACTTGCGGGGCATATCGAAGTGATCGAGCGCGGAGCGTCCTGCTGTAAATGGAGAAAAATGGCCGGTGCTCCACTCCGCGAGACTTCGCTCCGGCCTCGCATTCCAGCCGGAGCCGCGTGCGTGGTGTGTGCGGGGGCACCGTGACGTCGCCTGCGTGGTTTTAAAAGGACAGCGATGACAGAGAGGACGGAACACGGCTTGAATTATTTAGATGGTTCGCCTCGGGACTCCTGTTTTGCAGGCTGAGTCATTCTTGGGAACATTGCTGGTTCCGTCAATGAGCGCAAATCATGAACGCAAACATGCTCTAAGTTAGCAAACTGAAGGTATCCTACGAGAAGGTAACGCTTTATTTGAGCGTGCGTTGTTTCTGCTCGTAACTTGTGTTGTGGCACCTTTTATGATGAACCTTGTTGCAGTCTTTCCCTGCAGACATCCGTTCTCTGTTCCCAGGACTGGTCTGCTGGTGATCCTGCAGAAGCAAGGTCAGCCAGCCGCAGAATACACACCCTGTAAAGACTCCTCCAATTGGTACACATACCACTGGTTTATTTTTATTTTGACATCATTATAGTCAATTAAAACAAACAAAATATACTGTTATCCTCATATTTTACGTCCTGTTGTTGTTATATTTTGTAGGAACTCATGCCGCTTTATTTTACCATACGCTGAATTTAGAGGTCATATTTGATGAAATGGTGACGCAGACGGGCCACGACAGCACCAGAGGTCCTCGGTATCATGACAATATTTAATGCAGGTCAGACTGGAAATGTTAGTGTCTAATGGCAGCATTTTAGTTTAAAATATGATGTGAGGGATGGTAACTAACACAGCGGCCCAACGAAACAACCCAAACGCGAGGCCTGCCTTTCCTCTCCTCTGAAATGCTGACGCGCACATGCTGGGTCTCCTCAGGGGATGACGTATTCACAGATGTACTTTTTGAGATGGCGGCACACCTCGTCGTGCCACTTGCCCTGCGCCGCTACCGACAGAGCCACGCAGCTCTCCCTCTTGGTGCCCGTGGGCTGCTTTTTGGAGCGGTCCCAGTTGAAGAAGCTCACTGGCAGGCTGTTGACATCCACGTACTGGCCCTCCTTCACGATGTCTGCCACCCCGATCCAGAAGTCCCTGGATCCCGGAGCACTCCTCTTTGCGTAGTCCCTCAGTTCATTGTTTTCCAGCAGGTCCCGCGGCGTGGCCAGGGTTCCGCCCTGAGCTATGCAGTCCTCATTGGCCTCATGGTAGTGTTTGGCCTCCTCACTGGTCAGGTAACATTTTCTGTTCGCTTTGATGCCACGAAGACAGACTGGAAACAAATTAATCATCAATATTTATCATTCAGTGTTGGTCATTTCTGGTTTTTGCCAGTTGAAATGTGTGGAATGACACCAGAAATTGCCTTTTTTTGTACATTATAAAAGTATAAAAGTCAACATAAATATATTTAATTTTAAATACTTCCACCTAGTGATTGTAAATGTTCTCCGCTCAGCTGGAGATGCAGCAGCACAGTTATGATTTATTTACTGAGCCCAGTATTTGCACTCATCCTGAATTTCATGGCGGTTTTTGCTACAGTAGCAGTAAACTCTCAGGTTTAACCCGACACGTTTGAGACTTAAATGTTAAATTATCTTAGAAACCTTTCAAGGCAGTCAAACTACCCATCAAAAAGGAGCTACATCGGGTTCTAAAACATCACGAAGCTGCGTTTTTGGTACTAATCAAGCATCTGTCATCCATCTCCTGCCCCTGCGTACCTGTCTGCAAAGCCTGCATCTCCTTCAGCGAGTTGACCTCCTGCCACAGCTTCTCGATCTGGGACCTCACGTCGTCTCCCTCTGCAGCTGCACCCCCACACAGAAGCATCCACACACAAGTCTGGTGAACAGAGGTGCCAAAAAGTTTGGCAAGAGCCGCGTTTGTGGATTATGCGCATGTTACCTCCGGCCTGACGGCGTGAAATTGCTTTCCTGGTGCGGGATGAACGTCCGGAGCTGAGCTGAAGCAAAGAGAAGCAGAGGAAGAGGAGGAAGACGGGAAGGCCCAGGCGCGCCATGGCTGTGGATCCTCCACCACGGGACACAGGGCTTCACCTTGTGCTGTTGTGGAAGGAACTGAACACACACGGGGTGGATGAATATATAGTGGTCCCCTGTGTGCCTGGCGGCTTACCCAGCATGCTCTGGCTCCAGAGGTTTGTTTTTGCCCAACCATAGGGGAGCGGTGAGAGAGGTGAAAGGGTGGAGCGGTAAATAATGAACCCCCTGTGTCTGGCTTTTCCAAAATATTTACACGGAACAAGTTGCACTGAGGAGTATTCCCATTTAATTCCACAAACTGGAACCTATTGAATGTCCGACTGTCAAAGTCTTTATAGCCAACAGTAAACAGCTGGAAAACGGATCCCCGCTGCTCCTGCAGTTATCTTTCCAATCTCTCACCTTTGTATAATATTTACTAGGAAAACCGTCTGACAGACCTGATAAAGTCCTGCTGCAGCTCAGGTTATTTTTAGCCTCACTGGTCATATTAAGACGAGACTGGAAAGTTTAGAAAAGGGCAACACACCCCAGTAAATGTATGTTTTCTCTTTTTAGAATCTTCAATATTTCCGTTTCTGAGAATCACATTGTCAGAGTTTCATGACCTAAAATTATGTTTTCATGCTGATGGGGTATGGGGTAAAAAAATGGGGGAATGGGTTAAAAAAAACTGACAGATGACTTTGCAGAGACATTTATTTAAGTAAATAGACACAGTGACAAAAATATATAACTACATGTACCACCAAATATATGTCAGCACTACAATAAAGAATCTGCTACACTTTTCTTTACATATTTCTCTCTCTCTCTCTCGCTCTCGCACACACACACACACACACACACACACACACACACACACACACACACACACACACTCACACCTCTGGCAATAAAGGCCTCTGTGGGTTCCTTAAATAAAAATCTAGTCATCATTTTTTAAAATCTAATCTGCTTTCACCAGTTTCTGGTCCAGGTGTGTGTGTGCAGTGTTGGGATGCAGCAGCCGTTAAGTTTCTAACATGTAGAAGACTAATTTTCATGTTTACTTTGATGGATGAAACCTAAGAAAAGCTCAGCCATCTTTACCAGGCCTAAACTTATTTCTCCAAATACAAAAAACAGTAACAATAATGAAGTATTACACTTCGTTTCATCAATTGTAAAATTCATGTTAGACTTTTATGCATTTAATACTATTTTTTCCCAACTTTTAAAGCAACTTGAATGCCCAAGAAATAAAATGTCACTGTAACACTTCAAGTGTCAAAGACTAGTTCCTAAAGAGGATCTCATAAAGTTAGAACCGGAAACAAAGACCAAAAATTGAAAAAGAAAAGAAGTTTGAGAGCAGGTTTTCAAATATATATCACTGGCTCCTGCTTCAGGTCCACGGAGGGATGCACCACTTGACCTTAGCGCTTCTGTTTTTGAGAAAACAGCAGTTTTGATTTCTCATTTGGACTTTTTAAATTCAGTCAACAAAATAGGGCACATTTCAGTGCCAAACTGGCTAATTCTACCTTTAAAATCAACTCAAGCCTGCAGTGTTTGCATAATAGTTCTTCATAATATAGTAAAGTAATATTCCACTTTCAGTGTGTTGCAGGGCACTTACACTTGTTGTCTAGGTAACAAACACACTCTTAGTCTTCGTTAATGCCGACTCTTGCTTGTCAATAAGTGACATCTAAAGCCCATTCGTGCATACATGCGTACAGCACATGCAGACTTACACACATACACAGGTACACTAACACTTAATGCACAACACTGTGTGTTCCTCTGGGGGGGTCGTCCTCGGTCTGTCGGAGATCTGCAGGCAGGGGGGCCATGTTTAGTGGATAAAAGGGATTCGCTCCTTGCTCTCGTTGTCTCCCTCGGGCTCCTCCTCTTCCTCCCCTGCCTCGCTGGTCTCAGTGCTGTCGCTGGCCATCTACGGATCAATATGTGACGCAGATATTATTAGCCCGGAGCCAAGCTGCTCATTCACAACGGGGAACACAAATACAAACAGCGGTGTGGTAAAAGACTTACTTAGTCATTTTGAAAGTGTGAAAGATGAGAGAGCATTCTGTAATCAGGTGTTTCTGCAGAAGGGGTGTTTTGTGTTTACCAGAGGTGTGGGGGCCTTCTCAACATCCAGAATGAGCTTTCCTATGTTGCCTCTGTCGTGAATTCTCTGCATTGCCTCTTTCACCTGGGAACAACACACTAATTACTTCCCAGCAGTTAAACTGTCACAAAAGTGACAGTCTCTCATTAGGAGCACTCTTTTTTGGATTTTTGAAAAATGATTTGATGCACTTTGCAAACATTTCTGTCTGTGGTTACTTGAGTCAGAAAAACCAAAACCTCTTCCGCACTGTCGCACACGCTGCCTCATGCAGACGAGATCAGAAGCATTCGATCTAACAGACTTCATCAGGCTTAAAGGGAATACTGAATGATATCACATACAGCAAACAGCTATTTTCCAAAACCACCTCTGGAAAACAACATTATGACAGCTTCTTCTGCATCCGGCAGTTCAATTTACACTGGTTCATGCCGGCCCAGCCGAACAGAGAAAGATTCAAACACTGACAAAAGATTACCTTCCTTTCTCATTATAGCGCACATGGAGACACACTGAATGTGCCTCTTTGGAGGCCATTGTGTCACAAGAAGTCCTTTGTTGAAAATGGGGGAAATCCAGCCAAGTCCAAAAATAGGTCAGAAACTTTTTCAATAGTCTGCAAATCAGAGGGAGTAAACTGCACTTTGGATGACATCTTCCACAGTTTTACCCCTGAAATTCAACTTTGCTACAAAAACAAACAAACTGTAGGCTCTAAGTGTACAGAGAACATCCATTCGGGTCTTAGAATTTTTGTTGTAATCAAGAACAATTCTCGGGTCTTACAATTTTTGTTGTAATCAAGAACAACACTTTCAATTCTCCTTTCAGGCATACCAACAGCTGAGGCAGGTTGTGTACCGCTGACATCATCCCGCCCTCTAATTAGATTCCTCATGGGGAACAGTTACTTTGAATAGCCTGAAGAATCCGCCAGAAAACTGGAAGGTTTTCATTAGAAGCTGAACTCTAAAGACAGACCGAAGACGCCGGCGTTCTGAAATGCTCAGTCGCTGGTTTGATCTGACTTAGTGGTGTTTGAAGTGGCATCATTTCCATCATTTCACATGAATTAAGACAGAATATGCTTCCCTACAGGGGATGGGGGTATTTACATAAATCACTTTCACAAGTTGCAACTGATCAAAGGGAACATAATATTCAAATCTGGAGGGTCAAAGGTCAAGACACAGTATTCACAAAGAAGTCTCATGCTGGCAAATTGGTCTTGTGGCACCTCACATGACCTGCAGTACACGGTCAGGACAGATGTAGAATGTACTCTAAGTACAAAACACAGCCCCAGAACACGTGTTTATTCTTTTTTGTTGGTGATTTCTGTGCGCAGAAAAAGGAATAAAACTGTTTTCTGCACGCAAAGCATGCTGTGACTGACGTGGATGTAGGTGTTATTAGAACTGCACTGACTACCCGCCATCTGCAGAGGACCAACACAAAAGAAAACATTACATATAATCAGTTAACTCCGTCCACCTCAGCGGGCCCTCACCTCCTCCAGGGCCCAGAGGGAGTCCACCACTGGCCGGATTTTCTTTTGTTCATACAGACACAGGAGTTTGTCCATCACAGATCTCACAAGACCACATTTCCTGTGCTTGAAAAGGAGGTTGAGGAGCGAGAATCCGGCTATGACTTTATTCTCTTCGTAGAGTTTAATGGGGTTCACCTTCTCCACCTGCCACCACTAGAGGAAAAAAAACACCCAAAGTTACCAACCTGGGCATGTTTTAAGCGCCACAAAATGTTTGTTCCTTCCTGTTCATGACAGACTGCATCTCTGACTCACAGATTTTGCAAAGCTGAAGAAGCTCTTTGTTTCTCCAGTTACCATGTTTGACGCGCCTGAAAAAACAAAAATAAAGGGATTGTTGAGCGCCGTGGGTTGAGAGGAAGGCGTGATTGGACAGCAATAGGCAGCTATGAAGTGTGAAGGCTGAGGGGAAACCACTGGCACCCGATTAGGCCAGGGCAGGAAATATCCTCATTAATAACAGGATGAAATCTTAATCTAAACTTCTCATTCTTTATTAAAATCCCACTGGTTTTCGGGTGCTTTAAGCTTCTGAGGGATAAGACTATTTAGATGCATCCTTTGCAAAAAACATAATTCTATTAGAATATTGCGTATTGTTCCTCTTCTTGTGTCTGCAGAAAACACTAATAAAATGTAAAAGATGCTATATCCAAAACATATCTGGGTAAATATTAAGATCTGCAAAAAAATGCAGCTGTCTAAAAATGAGTCGACTTTTATTACCGTAATATGTGACTGGACATTTGCTCATTTTTTCAACAGGCAGTCATAATATTAATAATCTAAAAAAGCGGTTCCTACCGTAGAGGATGTAAGTTCCTAAAGGTTTGAGCAGATTCAGGCCCTTCCCTGTGTTTTCCCCACACAGGCAGTCCAACACGATGTCCACCCCCTCTGGAGAAATCCTAACAAGGGAAAAGTGAGTCAAATCCACCGGTATCACCGTGGGACAGGAGGTTTTGCCGATTTCAAGGTCAACACATGTTGCCCTGAAGAGGACACCAGAACCAAGCTACCTGCAGTACTGGGCTTTTGTTTTCAGCCACTGTAAAAACTTAAATGGCACTTAAAATATTTAATTACTAATCAGAAAATAAATCAATGTTCATCATGCACAACAACAACAACAACAACAAAAGTAAGTCGAGTGTTTGAGCTCGACTTACACAACATCTGTTTTTCTGTTAGGAGCACAGAAAAGAACGGCGCTATTAAACGTTCCCCCCCAGAGAGAACGGGAGGAAAACAGATTCAGGAGGGGCAGCGATGCAAAAGAAGGAAAGAAAGTTATCCCTGATTCAATACTTTCTGCCTGCTGGCCACGGACACCTGCTTGGCTAAACAGCTTGGTGGTCTTGTGATTCCCATGGCATTTTTTTTTGCCTTTTGTAGCAAGAGTAATTTAGTTGTACTTTGTTCTTTATCCTGAGAAGAATGTGTGGGCCTAAGAGATGAAAGGCAGCAGCTGCTGACACGCAGACCGAAAGCATGAAACCATCATTTCTTCTGGGGAAATATTTGATACTTTATGTATGATGGAAAACAAACCACAGCCACACAGCAGGTTCATGATATGACTCAACAATAAACTGTATCATGGGAAAAATAGTGATGAGCAAGTCAGAAAATTCAAAACACGACAGGAAATAAATGTGTCAGGGGCCATTTGCAGGTCTGCTGGGACACCTCACGAAGAGCACACTGTGCTGTGAATGGAATGTACGTGGTTATAACGCTCTGCTGTAATTGGTTCAGTTGTACCACGCAGCCAGAGCAGACCACCAGCAGCAGCCCCTCACAATACGCTGCTGCTCTCTGAAATCAGCCCTGTGTTGCCATGGGGACCGTCAACGCACAAGGTCCAAATAAGGCAACAGGTAACATCTGCATCCGTGCCTAATCTGTGTTATCAAATCTGTTATATCAAACGTATAATTTAGTGTTACGTAAAGAGACCAACTGCTCTTACTTTTTGACTTCTTGTGTGTAATCAACATTTCTGTTGAAGAGGTGAGTCACAGAGTCCCTGATGGCTGCGTGCTTGAAGCATGAAGCGATGCCAAAGACTGTGACATTAGGCACCGTGGAGCACAGCTGAGCCACGGCCTGACCCTGCAACAGCCAGCAGAGTGCAACAGTTTGTCAGTGCGAGAGAAAACAGGACACCATCAACGAAGCAGGACGATGAAGGAATCCATCTTTATAGGAGACATTCTTCAATCGATATCACTATAAACGACTCTGAATTGGTAGAACTGTTAACTAGGTCTGACCTTTGTCAGTGTGTTTTTCCACTGTTGCAATAAACCAACTTCTATTTTGAGCCTGAAATGATGGCTTCCACTTTGTTGTTTTAAGAAATTACAAAACTCGTTGCACAAGCAGCGGACAGAAATCTACTCACGACGCCGCCTCCAGCCGAGTGCACCAGCACCGACATCCCCTCTCGCAGGTTGGCTACCTCAAAGAGCATCATGTAGGCAGCCACAAAGTTCATGGTGAACGCGGGCGGCTCGGAAAACGTCATTTCATCCGGCATTTTGTAGACAAACTCTGCCGGGGTGCAAACAACTTCTGCCCAGGCGTTGCAGTTCACAAAAGCCATGACTCTGTCCCCTATCTGGGAAAAAAAGGGGGGTCAGGACAGCTGGAAGGACGACGGCTACCATCAGTATTCTTCCGTCTGTCTTCTTTCACCTCAAATCCTTCAGAGTTTTCGGCCATGGCCTCCACTATTCCTGAACATTCAAAGCCAGGAACCACCGGAGGTTTGGGAGGATTATCGATGGTCCCCTGACGCACCATCAGATCCAGGAAATTCAGTCCACTGCAAAGAACCAGGTTCATGAAAATATGCCTTCGATTTCATATTTGAAAGAAGCCAAACAACACAAAGCCCACAATATATCGTTGAAGATGCTAACAGATTTAGAGGGATTGCCCTGAGCTATTTATACACCATTACCCAGAGTGAGTCACCTTCTACTCCTCTGTGGAACTGGTCAGTTTCTACAGTTTTATATTCTCATATGCAAGTTTGCAACAGAAGTTGCAGTTGTAACATTCTTATGAGCTATAATTTTAGAATAAAGTGACTGCGATATAAGTGGGGGCACTAGAAATGCCTGTTCCAAACCAGCTTCATCCAACCACCGCGCAACAAGAGATCTGGAGATCTGGGACTTCAGGACTACGCGCTTCGATTTATTCTAATGAGGTAAACAAGCGTATTTACCAGGCTTTGACACGAATCTTTACTTCTCCATCCAGGAGCTCGGGCATGGCTCTCCTGGTCATCCTGAGTTTGTTCAGACCCCCAAAAGCTGTCAGCAGCACCGCTCGCATTTCTTTGGCATCCCGGGTCGATTCCAGGCTTTCAGCTTCTTTTCCAGCATTTCTGTCGATCATGTACTCGGTTTCCTCCGTCATCTCTGCTCCTTCTTTAGCCATGTCGGAGACCTGCTGCTTCGCCTCGCCTCGCCTCTCCTCCTCCTCCTCCTCCTCCTCCACGGGGCTCTGACTGATGTGCAGCCTGCGCACCGACAGCCTGCTTATCCACAACGCAGCCTGACCTCCGGCCCGATCCGGTTTTATTACATTTTGCTGCAGAGGCGATCATGCTGTCTTTCCTTAGTCGGGTCGTCAAGACGTGGAGCAGTTTGACGTGTTTTTCCAAACCAGGAATGACTTTAACGCAACCTGGATTTGCTTTTAGGAGTATGACGAGCGCCATCTTCGGGTGTAGAGCGCACATGCACACCCGCTTTAAACTAGATCGGAGAGGCCGGTCTAAGTCGTCTATATTCTGCTGATCCCCTGGGAAAAAGCAGGGACAGTTGGCTATTTAAGGGCCAAAACATGCTGGGGGGGACTTTTCAATCTTTTCATACACTGATCTTGATTTTCATGATGTTATGAGAGGGAAAAGGCTCGTCGCCTAAAGCAATCGTCTTTGCTATTCTGGTAATATAATATCATTAATCCTTGTAATATAATATCATTAATCAGTTCGCTGGGGCTCAATATAAGCAACAGTTATCTCTTGTGTATCAAAAGTATCTTTCCTGAGGTGCAGCCACTGATTTTAAAGTTTCCTGGCTCCCTTTAGGATCATTAGGTAGGATAAAGTTAAGTTGTATTTATTATTATTATTATTACATCTTCATTATCAACTCTTTACCATTACCACCCAAAAAAGTGGAAAGAAGCAATGACTTAATATATAAATAGCATTTTTATTAAGTCTTCTTTGTGCGTGTTTCAGCCCTCCTTTATCTCACTAGCATGTTTACAACTGGGGAGTACATTTTTCACATTCACTGAGGTCAACAAATAAAAATGTTGGGGGTCAATTGAGAAATTCTTTCACTATTTTTCTGGAACATTTGTGAATATTCGCAGTCCGTGCATCCCTTGAATCTCTTCTTTGAGTGCCTGTGAAGGACAAAAAGATGATAATATGAAAAAACTAAACTCCATTTTTATACAGCCAATGAAACCAGATAAAGATCAAACTTATGTTATGTCCTAATGAATAAAAGAAACATATCTGCCAAACTGAAGATGCTAATCAAACCACAGTTAACAGGTAACACTAGTAAAAAAAGAAACAAGTTAAGGCTTCAGCACAATTTGTGTACAATATAACACACATAATAATGTTTTCCTTTATAGTTGACGCTTGCACAGGTTGCAGTAATTTACCTGATTGACCAGCTGGTGCTGCTGGATGGTCCGTTTTCCCTTAAACTCCATGGACTCTATATGGACCTCATACATGGCTCCACAACCACCTAAACACAACACAGGTTACCACCAATACTCCATCTATTAATGTTCGCTTTAAGATATAACTGTATTTGTAGTTAATAAACAATTATTCTGATACGTAACACATACAGTCACTAAACACAAATACCATATTACGCAATCGTTTGTTGTGATCAGAAATATCGCGATAATATCCGTGATTTACGTATTATAGCGGAAACGTAAATTTAGAAGAGAAGTACTTTTTAAAACCCAGATGTGAAAACTGATTACTACTATTATTATTATTTTATGAGAATAGAAGTAAAACCTGACCTTACCTGATATATCTACAACTTTAAGCGACGCGGCTAATGGGAACTTCTCTTTCAGTATTTTGGTGATGCGGACTTCTCCGTCGGTCTGTGTGGACATACATCTCTGCATGTGGGCAGA
Organism: Tetraodon nigroviridis; assembly: GCA_000180735.1. Classification (NCBI taxonomy): domain Eukaryota; kingdom Metazoa; phylum Chordata; class Actinopteri; order Tetraodontiformes; family Tetraodontidae; genus Tetraodon; species Tetraodon nigroviridis. The sequence continues at coordinate 1,584,588 of CAAE01014581.1, read as the reverse complement.
AACGGTTACCTAAAGAGGCAGAAATTAGCGACAAGTTTAGCAAACCGGTTTAAGCGTCTCAGACTGACCCTCCGAGCCGCAGCTTATAAAGTATTACTTGATTACTGCGAAGGGTCCGCAGAGCCTTGATGGTATTGCTGGCAAAGCACCTCCTAAAAGCCATCATTGTGCGAATGCGGCAACAGTTTACAGTCAAAAACTGAGTTAAATCCGCTCCTGGTGTAGAAAAGTCATGCCCTGCAATAGTTGCGTCTCATAATTATGACGTCACGATCAGCCCGTTTTTGCTTTGTCGCGATTACGCAATTACGAATTGCGCAATAAAAAATAGCTACTGTTACCTACAGATGCACTATTTACTATTACTATTACTAATATTGATCTACATATTCAACTTTAATCAAAGAAGAGGAGAAAAAAACGACACAAGAAAATTAGTCTTTGCGTGTCTGCGTAAGCAGGTGGTAAAAAATATTTTTTCAAAATAGTAAATTTGATGTTAAACTGTTAATTTTTAATGTTTAGATTTTTAGATATCTTGTGTAAATGGCCACAAGTCACAGTGTCAGGTTGAAAAAAGGTTCATGGCCAGTAAAAGCTTTAAGCTCCATTTTGACATGGTACGGTAGATATATGAGAAGCTTATCTTTCTCTGCAGCTTGCAGACCCCAACATTACTGGAGACAATACATCAATTGGCCGCTGTTGACAGTAAGCCCTCCTGCCTTTTAACTACAGACTGAGCTTTTGTCTGCAAAGAATTATGGACCCAACAACAATGCCATCCTCATGTTGAAAACAATCCTAAAGAGGAGACCAGTGTCAGGGCCACTGACGTCAGGGCCTTTTAAAAACACGAGGCTCCCAGCAAGATTGACCAGTCTGAGGTGCAGAGATGGAAAGCTTCACTCTCTCCGTACTGACATGTTTGATACTTTGCATCTTCAATAGTGCCTGTTTTGCTGATGATGACGCAGATTCTCTCTCGTGTGCCAACCACCAGGAGAGTTTTGACGCCTCTTGCTATGAGTTTGTATCCATACAGCGGTCCTTTCTCAATGCCCAGGGATGGTGCGAGCGAGGGGGAGGGCACCTCGCTTTCATTCTGAACGATGAAATACAGCAGTTTCTTCAAAAACACCTGAACCCAGGTCTGGACTGGTGGATAGGGCTCGCCCCTGCAGCTCCAAACCTCACACTTGACATCACTTCCACTGAGGGTAAGAATAATCTTTAATTATTCAGAAATATCGATGATCACCCCTGATGCTCTCAGGCAGCTTGAATTTCCATTGTGTACATTTGAAATGTGTTCATTTATTAAGCAGCACCATCAGTGTGGAGAACTTTCTCAGACAGCAGGTGTCATGAGTCATTTTTTTTAGTCATTTCATAGACGTTCTTATTAGGATTGTGGTCACATAATCAGGTTTACAAGCTTTGTTTTTTGCCCTTCACAAACATTGAAGCTTAGTCATTAACTTGCAATCAGTTTGTTGTTGTATTACATCTTAGCTTGTATCATCACCAACAATATTGCCATGATCATATCTCATGATTAATTGTCCAATGACTGATTGTCCTAATGATAAAACTCAAGATTCCACTCTTTTTCCCTCCCGACAGGCTCCCTAGCGTGGCTGGACGGCTCAGATGTCAGTTACAGTAACTGGGTGAACACTCCAGACGCGGAAGCAGCCTGTGCTCATGTCCTGAAACATTCAGGTTTTCAGTGGGAAGCCAAAGCAAACTGTAGCCAGGAGCTCAATTTCATCTGCCAGTTTGGTAAAGACATCTAAATGTATTAGTTAGATTGTTAAACATATAACACATTGCTTCCTGTATGTGATTGTTGATTTTTCCGTTTAGAGTCGGAGAGATCCATCATGTGTGATGATCAAAATGCAACACTGCAGTGTGGTTCTGGCCAAGTCATTGAGATAGATGACAGCTTCTATGGTCGGAAAACAATCCACTACTGTCGCTCCAAACTTACAACCTCACCCGCATCCTCCCAGGAGGATTGCAGCTGGATAGACGTCACTGAGTCCATTACAGGTAATACCATTAGGATTTCTTAAATAGCCATTAGATTAAAAAACAGATAACAGTTCACATAAACAAAGAATGATCATGTCAAGGCAAGTTTTGGATTATCCGTACAGAATTGCATTTAAAAATTCAAAGCAGTAAACTGTTGTTTCACCCAACAAATAAGCAGATACCCTTTTTACAGGCTTTTATGAAAGAAAGAAAACATTGTTTACAGAATGACATTTAAAAGGCTTAAAACTGAAGTGTTTTAATTACCATTATCATTCCAGCCCGTTGCCATGGACAACAGTCTTGCCAGGCTTTAGCTGAATTGAGCTCTTTTGGACAGCCCTGTCCAACGTTGGGAAGCTATCTGTCCATAGAATACCACTGCAAAAATGGTCAGATTCCTCAGTTTCTGATGATTAATCTTCTGATTGTAAAAGATTTTGTGTGTGTGTGTGTGTGTGTGTGTGTGTGTGTGTGTGTGTGTGTGTGTGTAAATAATTCAACTCAGGTCAATATGGAGTAATTTTTTATTTTTTAGGTCTCCAACTTTTATTGACAAAGTTAGCGGCCGTCTTTGACAATGTCACCATCACGGTCAGGTGGCTTCTTCACCCTTTTGAAGGGAACCTTACGTGCACATTGAATGCTGGAGATGGCCACACCATCGATCCATACAGTCCAGTAAAGTGAGGAAGGCTCGCCATCCATCTGGTACTATTGCACTGATGGTTGTTTACTGACTACATTTTTGTGTCCACAGTCTGGAGAGTACTATGATGCACAGATTTAGTCATCCAGGTGTTTTTACCGTCAGTGTGGAGTGCTCTACAAGTGACTGGCGTGTAACAGCAGAAAAAACCATAACCATACAGGAACCTGTCAGAGAGTTAAACGTCCTTAGGTGCTATAGCACAAACGTGTCATCAGATGGCAGTAAATGCAACGTGTTCCATGGCGGACCTGTTTACGTCCAGGTTAGGCTTGAGCAAGGTGAGTCTGTCAAATATCAGATCAGCCTTCCCCAAAAATTTACCTATCAAAATTTGCATAGTAATAATATTCTTCCCCCTAATCAAACAGGAACAAACGTTTCTTATGCAATTCTTCTTGATGATGAGTTGCTTTCAAACTCATCCACGGACAGAGGGACCACACCCCACAACATCACACTGAGTGTTAATGTGATGGAGAAGCTGGGCCCCGGCTGCAACAATCTAACCATAACTGCCTCCAACAGGATCACGGGTCATTCAGTGTCCACAAGCCTGGAGCTGTGTGTACTTGAGCCTGTTGAAGGCCTGCGAGCCTCCATCGTAACCGATGGAGATGATTGTCCAGATTCCACGGATCTCATTATTGGTGTTTCGCTAGAGAAAGGAGCCCCAGTGGAGCTGCTGTTCAGTTTGACAGGAGCCACTGACACGCTCTCAGAAACCAGAGACATGTTCAACAGCAGCTCCGAAAAATATAAATTCTCCAGTCCGCTTGAAGGTAAGCCGGTACCATAGTCACATGTCTAAGGTGGAAACTTTATATCCATGTCTTAGATAATAGTATGTCAGGAAAAATACCTGCCCTATAACCTCCTTCTTATCGAATCAATCAGTCCGTGTTTCCTGCCAGGAACTAAAGTGGGTTTTTCCATGATGTCATCCACGCTTGGTTCCACTCCAGATTTTTCTCTGTATCCAATACTCATGCTTAAAGTTAAATCTATTTTTGATTAAGGACTGTTGAAGGTCAACATACGAGCCACGAATGCCTTGTCTGCCTCTGACGTGGATGTAGACTTGAGGCACATACTGCAAGCTTGTCAGAACTATTCTGATCATTTCCTTGAAGAATCTGAAAGTACGGTATGTGGAAGTAGAAATATTTCCCCATCAATTCATCAGGAACATGTGCAGGTGTTGACTGCTAATAGCATGATTTTCTGAAAATCCACAGACGGCAAATATGAGCATCAAGGACGCGAAAATCATTGCCACTCCAGATGCTTTGATTGACCACAGTCAAAGTGTGACTCTACATGTAACTGGAGCTAATTTTTCATCAGACAACGGACTCACATTTCGGTGGACATGTCGTAAGTACAGTAATTCAAAGTTACAGTCTGACTATTGGGGGCAGCTTGTGGTTATCTGGGATCTGTGATCTTCATCTAAAGGAGGAAACTGCAAATGCAGAAACAGAACAAAGGGTGTCACTCACACTGTTGAGAAAGGCTGCCTCCCAGATCCCTTTGATATGTTCAAGTATGTCGTAATCATAAGAAGAGAAACCTGGTTTAGGAAATGGCTTCGGCTCGGCTCAGCTTCAAAGTGCATTACTGTGGCTCCAAAGGAATTTACAAACATCACCATCAGGTAGGTTTTTATAAAACAGCCTTAAATAACTTCCGTGCTGGTTTTAAACGAGTGTTTTATTCATGCAGGTGTGACAATTGTGCTTCAATCAACGCAAACGACCACGTGAAACTAAAGCTGAGCTGTGTTCCAAGTTGTCCCGATGTGGTCTGGTCTATTGAAGATCCCAAACCAGTAAGTATGCAAAATGAACCGCAGGTTCTGCCATGTAACAAACAGCAGATAATAAAACATCTGCTTCCAGGATGGACAACAAAGATGTTACTTAAAAGCGGGAAGAAAGCCGCTTATTAACAAGCAGGATGGCAACACTGAATACGTTATCAACAGTCAGCAGCTGAAACTTTCGATGGAGACACTCAGCAACATCTCTGTGATTGTTTATGGTCTGTTTTCGTTTTATGTTCAATAGTTTGCACAGTTTTTTTTATCTATTCATAACGTGTGTATTTTTCCTTTTTGACAGGAAAAACAGAGTCAGGTTTTGTCAATTACACTTTACCAATACCTGACGTAGAGCCGACAAAACCACTGGCAACCGACGCACCAGTAGACCCCAGCCCCCCTTCCTGTAGCATCTCCCCACCTTCAGGAACAGTTCTCGATGCGTTTGACATCGCCTGCAGCGCCAGCTCTTCCTGCTCTGCTGGCTGTTCATACTGTTTCAGAACAGACGCAGGTGAAAACAGAAAGAAAGAAAAAATAAAAAACCTAAAGAACTGGAAATATTCAGCATAGTTTCTATTTGATATGAAAACATGTTTTGTTCTTTTAGGTAACCATCTACGCTGCAGCACTGCAGCTGAGGTGAAATCTGTGTATTTGCCTCTTGGAGACATGAACAATAATTACAGTTTGACTGTTGTGGTAACTGTAAAAAATGAACATGGGACAACCACCACAACTGCCACCACTCAGGTTTGTTATCTCGTGTCTCACGTTAAGACAGATTAATAAAGCCTATGAATATTTGTGTCTGTTGGTGTTGATGAAGGTGCGCAAAAGCAGCAGCTCTGTGGAGGCTCTCCAGACTACAATGGAAGACACAGTGAGTCAGTTAGAGCAACAGGGTCTGCTCACCGGTGAGGCTCTTGGACAGATTTTCTCCTCAGTTTCTAATATGCTGAACACTGAGGCTAACCAAGATCAGATGGATGCAAGGATGGAGGTAATACCATGGTGTTTGTGAGGCCTCCCTCTGTCTCGAGTGAGGTGTATCAGGATGAAAACGCACCTTTACCTTTCAGCTCAGGGAGCAAATGTTGACCAAAATGAACACAGTTCTGCTGGGCTCCCCCAGCAACACAACTGATCAAGTGGAAGTGACAGCCAGAGCTGTTGCAGGACTCACTCAGCGTCCTGAGGAGCTCACTGCAGCTGCACAGGTACCTCAGAAATAAATGTTCAGTTTGACAGGAGCCGTGGACTCTCTGAAACCGAAAACAAGCTTTGTAGTCACTCAAAAATATATGCATTCTCCAGTCCACACGAAGGTAAGCCACTGTTAAATTTCTAGTGGTGAGCTGTGCCAGCATGTATGACGGAATACATACCTGTCCCACAACCCCTCCCTTATCATACAGTCAGATAATCTACAGTTGTAGCCAAGCAGGTTTTTTTCCCATGACAGCATCCACATTTACCAGGTGTTCCATAGATCTATTAGGAAATCAGTACTGGAAATGGAAATTTGTTTTGCTTCTGCAGTAGCGACCTAACCTACCTTGGAAAAAAGGTGGAGAGTAGTGGTAGAAGTAGCAGCAGCTCCAATCTGTGGGTTTCCTTACAGGAAGAAGCTGGTTCTCTGTTGGTGGACCTCAGCTCTGCTCTCAACACTCTCACTGGTAATCAGGACAACGTGGATGACGGGGAAGTTGTTGAAGCAGCTACACCTATAGTTGAGGCAGCCAGTAACATTTTAAATGTCTCATCAAGTGTAAGTTCAAACCATAAATGCTGTTGATGCAATATTATTTCTCAAGCATGTAAACAATATGTAATGCTTCTCCTTAGAAAAAAGTCTCGGATTTTCTCCTCACTGGGATAGACAATGTTCAAAGTGCTCTGTTGATTAACAAGAAATTGAATGGAGAGCCAGCCATCATTGATTCTGGTCAGATCAGTGTTTACGTTAACAGGTGAGCTACCGCTGACACTGAAGCAACCACTCCATACATGTGCTGTCACTAAGAAAATGTGTTTTATTTGACCTCGTTCAGAGTATCTCTAGCAAACATGCAAATGCAGACTATAAATGTCCAGAAAAACACCTCCTCAAAGTTCTCCTTCCCACCACTGCCAGCTCGTATTATCTCTCCAGAAGAGCCAGTGGATGTCAGAGTGAGTATTTGTGTGTTTTTGTACGCCAATAAAATCTGTTGCACAACTTAGTTATGATTTTAATTAAAATGGCTTATAAAAGCCTTTATCTTTTTGTTTTATTATATTGAATTATTTAGTTGTATGCATATTTGGGGATAAATTTACATGCTATGCAAGAAACGGCTAAACATACAAAGCGTGCGTGGCAGAAAAATAACTGTTGGATTGTTAATTTCCTATAGATGATGAGTTTTGAGACAAATCCTTATTCTTGGAAAGAGGGAAACATCACAGGGACAGTTGGATCTGTCTCTCTCACCCGGATGAATGGCACTGCCATCGCTGTGCACAACCTACCTGAAGAGATTGAGGTAGGATTTGCATTTGGGGAGGTTTAGGACTATATTTGGCACTCATAAACCCAATCATGTAACTACTCCCTGTTAGATTCTACTTCCAAGGCTTGATGTTGGGAAGGAGGTCCCACTGACAGGACAGAAGACGTTGGAGTTCACTACCTTGTTGTGAAGCCTATAGTGGAGCCAGGCATCAAATCCATCAATGCCACTGTTTCAGTCGTTTCCATTGCTGCACAGTGTAAATACTGGAATGAAACCCAGTCTTCATGGAGTGAGGATGGCTGCAGGGTGGGTTACAAAATACATCTATCTACCATGGATAAATGTAATTTAAATGTGAAATTTAATCAAAGGGAGTTTTTGTTTTTATGTTTTTTCCTACAGGTTGGGCCTCTTACCACACCGTTTGTCACCCAGTGCCTCTGTAACCACTTAACTTTCTTTGGCAGCTCTTTCTTTGTCATGCCTAACTTAGTGGATGTTTCACGTACAGCAGAACTTTTTGCCACATTCACCAACAACCCTGTTGTGGTGTGTTTTGTGGGGGCCATCTTTGCTATTTACCTCCTCGTGGTTGTCTGGGCGCGAAGGAAGGACATCCAGGACTCAGCCAAGGTAAATCATGTTAAAGACTTCACTTGCACTGGCTGTGGTGAAGTCTCTAGTTCACCAGTTATCTATTCAAACAAGAAATGTGAACAGTGACGTGTGCATTTTATTCTCACAAACTCATAAATTCATTCATTTTCCTACCCGCTTCATACCCTGTGGTGTCGCGGGGTTCTCACAAACTAGTCTTACAAAAATTGGATTAATATTAGTGAATGTAATCCCTCAATGTATTTAATGAAGTATTAAAAAATATATAAAGAACAATAGACAAAGTATACAAAATTGCCTGCAAAATTCGAGTAATTACAGTTGGTAATAATCAATATATGTATGAAAGAATAATTAAAATGCATTTAATTATCATTTATCACATTAGGATGTTAAAAACCATTCTGCAGCTTAGTCTTATTTTTCATTTATTATGACCGTCTTCACGCACTCCTAGGTGAAGATAACAGTTCTGGAAGATAACGACCCCTTGGCTGAGTATTGCTATCTGCTGGTTTTCAACACAGGCCATCGGCGTGGTGCAGCCACCTCCTCCCAGGTCAGTTCTACTCTTTAAGCCTTACAAGGTCTCGGTGTTGCGCATTGTTTTGAGATATTTACGCTTGTATTTGAACCTATATATCATTGCATTAGGTTACAATAACTCTTATGGGCACAGAAGGAGAAAGTGAGCCGCACCATCTCACAGATCCTGAAAAGCCAGTGTTTGAGAGAGGCGGGGTGGACATGTTTGTGCTGACCACACACTTTTCCCTTGGAGAGCTCCAGAGCATCAGGCTGTGGCATGACAACTCAGGAGCATACCCTGCATGGTACTGGGACCATGGTTTAAGGTGTTGTGACATATTCTGCTAGCGTGGTGTTAAACTTTGGATGATAAATGCAGGTATGTCAACAAAGTAATCGTGCAGGATCTGGAAAGCAGTCAGAAATGGCACTTCCTTTGTAACTCCTGGCTGGCTGTAGATGTGGGAGAGTGCAGTCTAGACAAAGTCTTCTCTGTCGCCACCGAGACAGATTTGAAGAGGTTCAGGTAAAACAGAACCTCGGAGGAAACCGCTCACATGATTCTTAAGCAGAAATTTAGAGTTTCTCCAAAATTCAAATGCCCTTTTTCTGTTAATATTTTCAGCAACTTGTTCTTCATGAAGACAGCTAAGGATTTTCAAGATGGCCACATTTGGTTTTCTGTCATCAACCGCCCTCCTTGCAGCACTTTTACTCGTGTGCAGCGTGTGTCTTGCTGCTTTTCCCTGCTGCTCTGCACTATGTTGACCAGCATCATGTTTTGGGGCATCCCAACTGACCCGTCTGAGCAAACCATGGATCTTGGTAGGAAACATTGACACGACAAACAATTTAGAGCAAAAAACTCTACCACTTTGTATATTGTTTATTGTCTTTATGAAAAGGTCAAAAAGATCAGCCTGACAACTGTGCCTTTGATTTAGTATGTTAATTGGTGTATTTTCTTCAGTTAAAATGATGACAAAGCTCATTTCTCTTTGCAGGCCACATCGAGTTCACCTGGCAGCAGGTCATGATCGGCGTTCAAAGCTCTATCATCATGTTCCCCATCAATCTGCTTATTGTGAGTATCTTCAGAAACACTCGTCCACGAGGAAAGGATACTGAAACAGATGCGTCTAACCGAGGGAAGACAGGTCGAGTTTCTCCGTCAGAGTCCTCCTCCTCAAAAAAAGGAGTTAAAAAACATTACACCAGACACCGTAATCAAAGTTAGTGTGTTTTAATTGGCGATTTAAAGTTATCAATAACTCGTATTTTAATTAAGTGTTGTTTTCATTTTTTAGGACATTAGGAGAATTGCACAGTCACTGTTAAAAGCAATGAAGAGTCCAGAGCCTGACATGAAGCTCCGACCTGGTCAGCAGATGGACATCAACACTCTCCTGTCTCTGGTGGAAGACATCATCAGACTGCAGAAGCAGGCAGCTGGAGACTTCTACACAGATGATATCAAGAAGGATCACTCCAAGATCCTCAGTTTGCACTCAGTCAATCTACAAGGTAGTCAGCATGATGTTTTACATTTTTTCAGGCTTCTTTCTTACACCATCTTGGATTGACACATCATATTACTGATAATGTAGGAGTTAGTTAACTGTCTTAATAAATAAACAAGTTCCTTCTCTATAGGTGTTGATGAATAGGCTGATTTTAGCTTCTATTTAACTACTCGTGCATTTCCTGTGGCCAGAAAACAGCATTTTTGGTAGTCCTGAGAAGACCTCCGAAGAAATTCCAAAGAAGAGTGACAACAGTAGATACCTTTACAGACAGCTACATCGTGTTGAGAAGGAACTGGGTTCGCTGGGGCCTTCTGGTTTTCCTTACCCAGACAAATACAACACAGCCATGCAGCAAGTGCAGGGAATTAAAGGTTTGTTGGAGCTCAATCATCCATCATCCAGCCTAGAAACAGCTCCGATCAATGGCAGCACCAGCCTAGAAGAGAGCAGAGGCTCACCCAAGAAATGCTGTCAAGGAGGGCTGCCTTGGTGGTTCGTCTTTGTTGGCTGGACATTGGTGATTGCTACCAGCGGTGTGTCTGGATATTTCACTATGATGTACGGACTGACATATGGAAAAGAGCGTTCTATAAGCTGGCTCATCTCCATGCTGGTTTCGTTCTTTGAGAGCCTCTTTATAACTCAACCTCTGAAGGTGAGTTACCTAACGGTTCATGGTTGCCATGCACAGAAATAGACTTATTTAGTCTTAATTAAATTATCCATTTTTAGAGATAAGAGTAGAATAATATTAGAAGAACAAGTACAGTATAGTTTGTGTAAAAACAGGTTTGTTTGGACAACAAACCCAACAGATATAATCAAAATAGGTGTTCTCCAGTAAATACAATTATAATTCCACAGGTCCTTGGTTTTGCTGCTTTCTTTGCACTCGTTCTGAAGAAAGTTGAGCAGGAGGAATTTGGAGAACCACAGCTAGATAAGAGTCTGCAATACACAGGTACTTTGACATTAAGGGATTTTTTAAAATGGGTTTTTCAAAAACAAATTATGTAATCTTCTTTCTTAGATCCAGAGAAGATGTGTGCAGTCAGAAGGGACAGCACGTGCAGCTTTTATCAGCCGCCACCCCCCACTGACATCGAGAAGATGAGAAACAACATGGTTAAAGAGCAGAAAGTGTTTGCTCTCATACGGGAAATCCTCGGTAGGACAACCACTTTGGTACTTGACAACAAAGCGTAGAGCAATCATAATGTGAGCCTCTAAAAATCTGCTTGTGGTTCAGCATACGCGGGCTTTATGTGGATGTTGCTTCTGGTGGCGTATGGTCAGAGGGACCCCAACGCTTTCTTTTTGACCCAGCACATACGACAGAGCTTCAGCAAAGGCATCTCAGACAGCATGAGCATTCACAATGTGTTTAACTGGGCAAACACGACCCTGCTGAGCAATCTGTTTGGGGAGTACCCAGGTCAGGTTGTGAAAAAAGATGGGATATTTTAAAACCTGGTCTGTTTATATTTGCATATAAAATTCACATCAACGTTTCATTTTAGGATCTTATCACAGATGGAAATTCAAAGCTAGTGGGTAATGCCCGCCTTCGCCAGGTGAGGGTAAATAAAGACTCCTGCCACGTGGCTTTTTCGATGCAGCAGCTTAAGAGAGACTGTCATGCTCGGTACTCCTGGGAACTGGAGAACATGGGCTCCTACGGGCCAGGCTGGAGCTCAGCTGTGGCTGATAACACCTCTCAGAACTGCGACAGCGCATGGACGTACCAGTCTCAGGGTAGACTGAGAGCCTACCCAATCTGGGGCAGCATGATGCTCTACAGAGGAGGAGGGTTTGTGGTGGATCTGGGGCCAGATTCACAGTACTCCAGCAGGTAGGTGTTAATACTTCATCAATGATTTCCTTAATTAGTCCATTTTTCTCCCAGTTGCACAATTGGTACTATTTTTGACCTTTAGATTGTTTTTTTAGCTTATTTTTTAACCTAAATATAAAAACTAAGCATCAGATAAATACATTTCTTCTCATATCCCCCAGTACGGGACCACTACATTCTCTACCATATTAAATACAAAAATTTGGTTGATCCTATTCTTTTATGGTAACACCCAGATTGATCTCCTTTAGTGTTTTTGCATTAATAATATTCTTCTGTAGAGCTCTTCAGTATCTCTATGACAACACATGGATTGATGTGTACACCCAAGCAGTCTTTGTGGAATTCACTGTGTACAACGCTAACGTCAACCTCTTCTGCATCGTAACCCTCATGTTTGAGACCACTGCTACCGGTACGTCGCCCATGTTCCACATTTATGTAGACGCTTTCATATTGTTTAAAGTCCTTCTGCAACTTTTACTACCAGGAGCTTTCCAGTTCCGCAGTGAGCTCCAAAGTGTGCGCCTGTACCAGTCCGCCGGTGGCCTTCACATCTTTGTCATGGCCTCTGAAGCCATCTACTTCCTCTTTATCTTCTATTACATGGTTGTCCAGGTATGAAGTAATATGATTTTAGTTTCATCAGTGTCACCAGAACTTATGTTTTTACACCGCTAAAACAAATGACACTGTCTACGTCTGGCAGGGGAAGCTGATGAGGCAACAGCGAAAGGCTTATTTCAGGAGTAAGTGGAACCTGCTGGAGCTGGCGATCATCATTCTCAGCTGGAGTGCACTTTCTGTCTTCATCAAGAGGACTTTACTGGGAAAACGAGACATTGAATATTACCAGAAGAACAAAGATCAGTAAGGAAAACACTAAATGTTTTTGCATTTTAATACTGTATGTGTGTGTGTAGCAGGGAAACCGTATTATAATATATTACAATAGCAAAACCTTTATACTCAATGTTATCTTTAAAAAAATACACTGGATTCCCAGTTTTCATTGTTAAAACACAGCTGTGTTCTCTCACAATCTGTAGATTTGCCAGTTTTCATGAGACAGCCAAGGCAGATGCAGTGCTGGGGTATCTGATCGCTTTCCTGGTGTTGTTGGCTACAATCAAGTTATGGCACCTGCTGAGACTGAATCCAAAGCTGCACATGATCACAGCCACACTGCAGCGAGCCTGGGCTGATATTTCAGGCTTCCTAGTGGTCATGGCCATCATGTTTCTGGCCTATTCCATAGCTGTGAGCGGTTTCCCACAACTAACATCAACAGGCTGCAGTATATGTCCTTCTGGGGTGCCTGCTAACACTCAGGACTACAATCCAGTACTTGGTGCATTCCTCATTGGCTCCTGTATTGTGTTCATGACCTTTGTGGTGCTCAACCTCTTCATCTCTGTTGTGCTGGTGGCATTCAGTCAAGAGCAAATACATCACAAGGTAACTTGCCCATGCTGACACTTGATAGAAAACCAAAAACACACAGTGCTGAGTCTCGATCCTCTTTCCAAATCTCTTTGTCTGTACAGCCATCAGAAGAGGAGGAAATTGTGGACCTGATGCTAATGAAACTTGGCGGTCTGTTCGGTCTTAAATGTAAGAAAGAAAGTGGAGATGACCAAAGGGAGAAGGCAACCCTTTCTAATGATTCTCCCTCAACTATTCCTCCTGGAAAAAGTTAAAATGTTTCTCTCTACATACTTTGATGAAGTTATAGTTTGCTTATAGATTACTTTCTGACTCGTACTGAAGCATTATGTGCTTTTGTTCATGTTTAATAAATAGAGAGTAGAAAATATTATTATGAATAAATAGAAAGTCTTAAAATAGTCTAGAACACATCAATATACTTATTGTATAGTTTTATTTGGTTAATTTAAAGTGTGTGTTGCTGTTGTAGCTAGCACCAAATGTGCAGAGATCAATAGAAATTAACAATATACATGTAATGTATAACACACTGTGGCAAAGTCATAAAGCAACAATATTGCTACTTCCTCCAGAAACTTCTTGACTTGTCTGAAATTTTTTTAAGGATTGCATCACTATCTATTTCACCTTCTAATGTGGATTTTGAATGAATATTTGCATTTAGGAATGAACTGTTATAATGGCCCGCACGTCCTTGCTGGTGTGACTCCCGCTGCTGCTGAAGGCCGTTTTACCTGCTACATTAACAAATCTCACCTGACAATGAAAATGTTCCTGTCTCTGAAAACGGATGCACGCTGAAAAAAACAAGGCGGATCTGTACTTTTTTTTGGGTAAAAATCTTTGAGATTGCGTTAGAAAAGGGAAGGAAACTTGGACGTAATCGTGAACGCAAACGCGAACAGTCCGTTGGTTTGCGTCAGCGGCGTGGGCGTGGCCGCCCGCAGCTCGAGCTGTGGGCGTGGCCGCCCGCAGCTCGAGCCGTCCGCCGACAACAAACACGCGTTGTAGGCGGCCGGAGCGGGGAGCAGCAGCACCCTAAGGCGCCGTGGAGACGTCTAACCAAGCCCAGCAGCAGGTTCAGCACACCGACGCCCGCTGTCTGGGCAGCTTTGCCTGGTTTAGAAGGCGACAGAGCGGAAAGAAGAGTTCCAAAGACCACGGTGAACGTGAAAGAAGCGCTCCGGTTTCCCAGAGAGAGGGACGGCGATGCCCTCTGACTTTATATCCTTTCCCAGCGTGGACCTCGACCCTAATTTTCCCAGATCCCTGTACTCTGAAGGTGGGTTTTCATCGGTCTGACCCTAGTGTTGAAGTTATTGTTGCTGTTTGTGCGTTAACTTTGCGAGGATCTTCCCTGTCACTTATCCAGCGCGACTCCTGTCACGTGTCTCAGCTGTTAGCGATTTCTTTATCTTGTAGTTTTCTCGTCACCGCTTGTTAAAACTCGCTGTTTCCCGGATCGGTCTGAAGATGGTTCATTAGTTTTCTCTTGTAAAAGTTGTCAACCTGAACCTTCCAGTGGCTGTACTCACACCAGTCAGACCAGTTTCTTTCTCTGGGTTTGGAAGGCAAGGTGGTGTGTAGTCTCCGGGTTGTTTATGTATACACCCCCTCCTTAAAAAACAAGAAAAGTCCTCCATGCGCCAGTGACTCTGAGAAGTGATCAGGAATGTGTGTTTTCTTTGGAGAGAAGTACACATGTGTAATTGAAGTGGATCAATGGTCTTTGCCCATTCACATTATTTCATAAAAGTGGCAAAACATTAAAACTATTTTTGGTAGATACAGGTATATTTACACGATGGAAAACGTTTAAAACATTTAACTGCATTGCTAAAAGTTGACCAACCACAATTTTTTTTAACTGAATATTAGTTGTCTCAGCCCTGGATTGACTCCATGGTGCATGATGAATCAGTTTTAATAGACGTGTGTCAGATGGCAGAAATGATGCCCAATGGTAGTAGTACAGAAACATTAGTTTGGCTGGCTGGGTCTCATTTCACTCAGCTTAGTGGTATTTAACTAGCGTTTTCCTCTCTTTTTTTGTAGGCAGCTGGGAAAAATGCAAAATTGGTTAATAAAAGGTGGATAAATCTTCTGGTGTTCTTTGAGAACAGGCTTAAATTTATGATGTTTACATTGTAAATTTAGAAATATCTGCACAATCATTCCCATTTGCAGCTGAAAATAAAGGTAGAAAAATGACATGGCACATACCTTTAGCATGTGGATGGTTCAGGGAATATGGAGGAAATGCAGGGCACGGCAACAATAGTCCTCAGGTCAGGAATGCATGTCAATGGCTGAGTGGCGGGTCATCACAAACCTTATTTACCATTAAAGGTAAGAATGTTCCCGTAAATTCTGTCAGACCACAAATCCTTACATAGGTCTGTTTTTTTGTATTGACACCACCAAAGCCGGGACAATCATTAACTCCCTGGTTGCTTGGTGTGTAAACCCAGGCCTAAATAGCACTCTATTAATATTGACTCGGCTGTGTTAAGCAAACTTAGCGGCATGCGCTTAAAATATTTGATTGCCTTGAAAGCTTGTTGATATCTGACGATGAAAGGAAAAAATAGTGGCAAAATTCCTGAGGGAGTAGAAATGTATTTAATGTACATAAATCCTGCCGGCCAGACTAGTGTGTTTATTTAAATTAAGGAAATTTTATCTTTAGTTCTATCGGCTGATGGCCCAACAGCCTTGTGACATTGCGATTGTTTTTAGTATTTACTGTTTGATAGTTTAAAAGATTCAGTGTTTTGCAGAGGCCAAATAAGTCACAAGTGTGCAGTAAATACCTGCAGAGGTGATATTTTGACCTGGGCTCGATTTGTCTTTTTACTGAGGTTTAAGAATTGTTAATGATTAATGGAAGAGATTTAAAGGACAATAAAGCAGGGCAAGCAATTTGTGACATTGCAGTTGTTTTGATCACAACACAGTGATGTTAGTTATAGTAAATAACAGTAATTAGACTGCCCCCACCCCCTTTTTTAAAGCTTTTAGCAGAAGTAATTTTCAGAATCCTTTATCATATTGGCAGCTGCCATGTTAGCCACAACTAAATACATTTTTTTTAATCAAAGAAAAGCACGTAACTATCTATGTGTGTGTTAAAACCTGTTTACTTAGTTGTGTGCTGTTATTTTCCACAAGTAACGTGACTGACAAATGGCAGATATAATCTGTGTGGTAGTTCTCTTTGTACTATTGAGAGCACTTTAATAGATTTTTATGATGTATGTTGAAGTTATCAGCAAAACCATAAAACCTTTATAAGTACGTTGCGGCATTTACTTTGATTTTTTTTCTTTTAAAATTCTTATTATTATCACGGACTTTCTTGGAAGCTGCTCAGTTTTTTGTTGGTGGTGCTTCTGTTATAATAGTTGGTTATACTCACATTCTCTACTTAAATGATGTTGTATGTCTGATCAGAAAATATGAATTTTCAGATTTAGCGACCTCATTGTTGACTCAGTGTGTTCCCAGCATAGAAACTTGGTTCTGGAGCTCAGCCGCTAATACCTTTGCTTCTAATCATCTTTTGGAGGAATTCTCACACTCTTTCATGAAAAACTCACAGCACCTGTGAGATCTAACAGCCACTTCTTGTTTTTTCGACTCAGACAGAGCAAGATAATGATGACCTAAGACATTAAATATTGAGTTTGTTGAGTCTTGGCTGGCAGGAGTCTTTCCACCAGCACAACCAAACGTCAGCTGACTGGAGCCAATATGTTTTAATAAATGACACCAGTAAATTTCTGGTTGAGTAACTGCTACGAATAGTTACTTGTTACAAGGAACAAAGGTAAAAAGTGAAACTGAAAAATAATTAATTGAGCACACATAGACAGCTGAAGTTTAAAATTATATTAGGTTTATTTTGAATAAACTGAAAGATAATGTTACCATACTGATCTGTCATTCATCAGTTATCTGCTGTTTTTGCCTGTGTTTCAGCAGCTGTTATGGTAGAGTTGTGGTAAACCTGGCTGGACAATACTTTTGCAAACAGATATTTCCCTCTTAATGCCTTTGATAGATGCCTTTTAATAGGTCAACAAAAGTCATATTTCAGAACACATGGGAAATGTTTTTATGAAGTCACATGAAAATATTTTACAAAAGAATAAGTGGTTATGACAAAGGAACAAAAGCCTCAAGTACACCTGCTCATGGCAACACATCTCAAATACCGTCACAGAGACATGACAAAATGCCCAAGGCAACTTCCCAAATCCCATTCCAAGCGAGCATTCATGGTATGCAACGCAACCATGGCCTGAGCGGAGCTGCCCCTCCCAACCCCCACAGGACCAAAATGAACCCGTGCCAGAGTCCCAGTACCAGATATCACAAGACCACTTCAGAGGTGCCCTTTCCATGGCCTGCTGCATCTAGGCTGATGGCATCAGAGGGACCAGAGTAGGTGGGTTTTAAAGTCCTTCCTGCTCCGTGTGCGTTCTGTTCACGTTCGTCAGCCTGCCTCTCTGTAGGTGACGTGAATACCTGACCTGACATCTGAACCAAGAGCATTTTTCTGGCACCTGTGCTGCTTTGTAAACTGCGTGGATATTTTTTTATTCGCTTTTGGCTGGAAATGTGCCAGAATAGAGTTGATTTAACACTCCAGTTTGAGCAAACTTTGCTTTGCCGTAAGAGTGATCTGGGCCTGAAATTGAACTGTTAACGTTAATTTATTTAGCTCGCATGTCTTCCCTCTGCTGCAGGGATCTGAAGTCTTTTGCTGGTCCAATGCTTTATTTAGGTCATTTCCATGTTTTATGTTTTAATTCTAAGTCAACAGGGCTCCCTGACATTTTTTCATGGCTGAATTTAGACACCATTTTACCTGGATTGGACCTTGTATTTGAGGGCTATCTATTCTGCTCCTAACGCAAACTGTCACATCACCTGCTAAAGTATTTAAAGAACTTTAAAAAGTAATGAAGTCAGAAAAAGCATCCCTCCACTGAGGTATCTCAATATCCTGTGTTTTCATTTATTTTTCTGCGTCATCTGCCGCTTCCCTTCAGGCTGGCAGCGCTCAAGTGAAAAGAATCACCGAACAGCAGTTGTCCCTGTACATCCTGCAATTGTTGGGTATCTTTATCACTGTTTTTATTGAAAGGACATTGAAAGGTAAAAAGAGAGGCACGAGGGACAAATTGTGGTTTTGGTGACAAACATTCCGATGGTCCTTTATTCTTCAACAGGAATCTTGTGTACTGTCTGGTATCTAAAATCTCTGACCTTTACCCCATCTCTACGTCTATGCTGTGACAAAAAGAGCCTATGTTATTATTTTAGTTCTTTATTTAAAGAATAAGTGGAGCAACATCCGAAGTGACTACATAACATTTGTAAGCAAGTTTTAATCCTGGACAAACTATCAAAAAACTTCACCTCCACCCTTCTTTTTATTCAAACACATACATGCCTAAATAATCAGTGGTTTCAAACAGAGGAATTAGTTTCATTAGCTGGAGCTAGACTTAATTTATGTTGCTCAGAGGCTTATGTAGGTCATGTTCTTTTGGAAACTTTAAACAATTTGTTACTGGCACTGGCACCTAATTCCTGAATACTTTATTGTGCTTTTTTTTTTTTTGCCCTTTCACAGTTAAACTTGCCAACCAAGACTGCATTTACTCTTTGTCAGCATAGTTTTCTACCTCAAGACAAGTCAAGGCAAGTCGAGAAGATGAAGAAGTAGTAAAATCAGTCATTTAATCATTGTTTGTATAAGAGATGTTGATTATTCGTTCCCTTTTCATCTTTGGTGCTCAATGTTGTTGCAAACATGGAGGTCAGATGCTTGTAAATCATTGTCTGTCACCAGTGGCCATGGCTTCAATGTGAGTACTCTTCTGCTTTCTTGTTGCCACACCTTTCTAGACAGTTTGCCAAGACCGAAGGTTTTAAACAGGATGCCATCAGCAGATTAAAATGTATCGTCCGCACTGTTCTTGGCAAGTTCTGACTTCTGCCCCGGCAGATGTTGATTCTCACTCCTTCACGCTTTCTGAAATACTCTTTTGGCACGGCCATCAAAGAGGAATCCCTTTGTGGGAACTTTTGTTGCTATATGTCATCACATCATTTACTGTGCAACCTTTTGACTAAAGGTACTCCACAACTTTTTGTTCATGTAAGAGGTCAGGTCTGCAGTAGGGTTCGGCAAGAGTCTGGATTACTGCCCAGTCCTGAGTTCTGCTGTTCTTTTGATGGATGTGAATTCTAAAACCTAAGTCTTAGCCTGGGTGTAAGTTCGAAGAGTCTGGTCCACTTTTGGTGTTATAAATGTGTATGTCTGCCTTTGTGTGCATGTGTGTTTTCCTTGGTAAATAGTTTAAATTCCGCTGCTTTCTAAAATTGAGCTTTCATGTCAGCGTCAGTATCCATCTCATCCATCTGATTCTGCTAAAGCAGGAGCCATCACTGGACAAAGCCTAGTGTGTTATTTGGACCGGTTTTTGGCTGTATTTCTCACAGAAACACTGTCTCTGTTGCACCGCTGTGACTCCAAACTATGTGGTTTGGCCTTATGGGAGCATTGGTGGGCTGTTTTGTAAAGTCAGGATAGTGGTGGCGGTTTGTTGAAGTTACATAAACTGTTGCCTGGAGGTCTGTGCTGAACACCTCAGGATTAGCTGGACTAACAGAGCTACAAAGCACAAACGCCACCAACAACCAGGGTGTGACCCAGGGGACTCAGCCCAGTCTGAATTCAGGTGTGTTGACCTTCACAACTGGGCATCAAAAGTACACCCTGGAAACCTTTAATATCTAAACTTATTTTAGAAGGTCACAACAGAAAGCCTGTGTCAGAAACCCGAAGTGGATGGATCTTCCTTAATGAACTATACTTAACATTCAAACACAATCCTGGGAACAACTGATCTCTGTAGTCTGCTAGACTGAAGTCTTCAATTATCCAGGGAATGCAAATGCAGTCATCCCGCTACAGCAGCTATTGTGCCATCGTCTCCAGAGTGATTACTGGAAGACTGTTTCAACATATTTAAGTCATCAGGTGTGTCGTAACAACGTGGCAGACTAATGAGAGTTGTCTGGCAATTATCCAGCTTCTTGATGCT
>CAAE01014581.1:1530380-1549013 GCA_000180735.1 Tetraodon nigroviridis | reverse complement strand
CCCTTCCCCCCCCCCGCGGGGAAGGGCCCTACGGAAAACTGATATCTCGCCACTGTGGTGGAATTCTCTGAAAACTGGCCAAAGTTGAGCCAGTTTGTGCAAAAGTGACTGGAGGAATGAGCCATCAAAGCAGTGTTGTTGGTGGACGCTGTCGGACCCGGGAGGTCGGCTGAGCCCGTTCACGCACTTCTTACTGGGTTTAAGATCTCCCACGATGGACGCGTCCGCGCCAGGCTCCGCTGGATGGCCGCGGGCCCCTCGGGGTTCGCGCAGACCAAGACCCGAGCCACAACCTGGGCTATCTGTTTCTGGAATTGCTGTTAGGTTGTGCACAATGACAAGGCCGTGTGAGAGAGACGCCCATTTACCCCAGCCAGTCCTCAAATAACAAGGCCAGAGTTTCCAGATGCCCGTTAAAGAGATTTGACACCAGGATTTGACGCTTAAGGTAGCTGCTTGAAGAGAATGTTCATCTCTTTTTGCTCTCAGGACTTAATTTACGCGTCTGAAAACTTGATGCAGATTGTAGATTTAAGCCTGGTTTGATCTGCTGCATAACTACACAACACAGCCATCTTGACTAACAGGGGCACGTTGTGTGATTGTCAAAGTGGATTACACCAGCCTGGTGGCACTTTCTTTTGCCCTTTGACCTCTTGCATTGGATTTGGCTTTTACTTCAGAGCCCTGCTTGCTGCATTAGAAAAGAACCACAACGCGCTGGCTGGGGGACGTTATGAACAGGACTTATCATCTCTGCCATTGCTAACGACGCCTTTCATTATTGTTATCACTGCAGCACTCAAGTTTACAGATAAGCATGAGTGGGTGCGAGTGGAAGGTGGAATCGGCACAGTGGGGATCAGCGATTACGCTCAGGTAGGTTCTTATGACCCACTTGGACATTAACAAGAAGCGGTTGAAATCCAGCTTGTTGATGAACCGGACTTTGTTCTCACGGTTTTAAGATTAATGCAGGAAGCAACTGGTCATGGAACATAATGAAAATAATTTACCTTTTTGTGTGTGTACATATATATATATATATATATATATATATATTAGCAAAACAGATGTCTCACTGTGTGAGAATTTATTGAATTTATTAAGACACAAATTTTAGTTTTGTTGACTCAGCATAACGTTTTTTTTGCAGTTATAAATCTTCTCCCGTTTCAGGAAGCTCTAGGTGACGTGGTTTACTGCGGTCTTCCTGAAGTTGGCCAAAGACTTGAACAAATGGGTACATTAAACACAATTCAAGCAGATTTAATTGGTCAATAATATCAAGTAGACGTTGATCTATCTGTCCTGTGTGTGTGTGTGTGTGTGTGTGTGTTCTAGAGGATTTTGGTGCCTTGGAAAGTGTGAAGGCTGCCAGTGAGTTATACTCGCCGCTTACAGGAGAGGTGACAGAGGTCAACTCCGAGCTGACGACCAATCCCGGGCTTGTGAACAAAGCCTGCTACGCAGAGGGTAAATGGCAGTGGCCATGATCACTTTTAGGCCTTTTTCTATAAATCAGGATGTTTTGTTGTGGAAAAAAGCCTTTTCCTCTTTTCCCTACAGGTTGGTTACTCAAGATGACGATTGAGAAGCCTGAGGAACTGGACAGCCTGATGGACGAATCTGCCTACGAAAAGTTTATCAAGTCGCTCGAAGAATAAATTAGTTTCTACAGTCATTCCAATCAAAGACAGACAGGTTTACTAACGCCCTGTGTAAGACTGCTCTTTGTATTTATACTATTGCTGAAATATTGATATTACATTTTAAATTTTTATTAACTAATTCCATTCTGCCCCTTAAGGAATTTTGCTCATTCTCTTGAACTTTATCCAACACTTTTCTTCATTTACTTTTTTAAAAAAAATATTTTGCTCTGAAAGAATTTCAATAAATGCAAATAGCCTGATAAAAGCGTGTTGGTGTCAACACATGAAGAATATTGTTCAGCGTGATGGGCTGAACACATGTTTGTGGTGTTCTGCTGCTTGACTACACCTTCACCTTTGCCCTCAGGTGAAGATAATAGAGATTGCAGAAACCAGTTGATCAATGATTAATGAAACTGTTTAGAATCGCTGATAGGAAAAACTTTGCTTTTAAATAATAACAGTTTAAAAAACAGAATAATGTAAGAACATTAAAATCCTGATGTTTGATTATTTATAATCTCATAATAACATGAAAACGACATGTATTAAATGAAAATATGGGTCAAAATATAATCACAACAGTGATTATTAAAAATACAATGTGGTATTTCATATATAGGTTAATTTTTTTTTAAGCCAAATGTTACTCAATAGTGTAAAATGGTCATTTCTACATAGAAAAGGGGAAAAAAAATCATGCATGTGAGGGTACTCAAATACAATGTAGAAATTAGCTTTCGCCGTTTCTTCAATTATGATTGTTTAATAATTAAACAATCATAATTATAATAGGTAATAAAAAAAATGCTTTTATTACAACTGATAAGGATGAATTCAAAAAGAAATCCGTGTTAGGTCTACATCTAGTGGTCATCCTATACATTACAGCATTTTAAACACATGCCACGTTGGGCAGAAATAACAATATTGATAACAAAAATTTAAAAATGTATTAGCGTTCTATCAAACTAAAAAAAAAAGTAAAACCCAGCGTTTTAACAAAAATAATTAGAGGCCTAAAATGCACTTGTTTTTACGAGATTAAATAAAACCGAAAGATCACGTAGATCAATGGATTGATTTTAAATTTATATCTCAGTATTCACGAGAAATAAGAGCTCTAAAGAGGATCTAGACACCTTTTTCTTTATAAATCAGATCGCGTAAATATCAGGATCTACACTCCACACCAGTTGGTGGCGGTATTCACTAATTTGTTGCTTGTTAAACGCCAAGACAAACTCACAAAAGAAGAAGAAGAAGAAAAAGTAGTAGAAGAAGAACGCTTGGATTTGTTAATAGTAATAATATACATGCAGTGTAGTACAACAGCCTTAACATTATTATAGTTTTAGGACGTGGGAGGTTTGTTTGTTTTTTATTATTAATGTATAAAATTTTTGTACTTGCTGTCTTAGTCCTCTTTATTGGATATAGTCTCTTCGGTGATTGGTTCGTTGAGACATATCCCACAACCCACCGAGCGTAACTTCCTTTTTCCTGTCGGCCATTTTCCCCTCTTGTAGGTATGCGAATATTTTCTCTAACATTTTGTGCATAATCTACATTAATCCTCTTATTTTGACTCATATTTGTCCAGTTCACACAAATTCACGGACAGTGTGACTTATCACCTTTGTAATGAGATTAATATTGTGGTAGATGTGCTTTAGATTTGTTGTAAAACATCTTCTGGCGATAGTGGTACACCGGTGTTTCTGTTAGCTTTGCATTAACAGGCCGACTTTATAACCCCACAAATAAAATTCAAAATTGCTGTGAGTTTTATAAAAAGGAATTTGACTTTTGGTAGCTTTTAAACGAGAACTTGGCTTGTTCGCTCAGTGTATCATCTCATCTCTGAACGTCATGATGGTGAGCGTGATCGCATCCATGCGGCTCTGCTGTTTTGCAGGGACGTAAGCAGCCATGGCCCCTAACCGGAATGGAATGATTCTGAACCCCCACTTTCACAAAGACTGGCAGAAAAGAGTGCGCACCTGGTTCAACCAGCCCGCCAGAAAGATCCGCAGGTGAGAACTACTGTCTCGCCCAGGGGAGAAGGGTGCTGTCAGTTTTATGGAAGTGTTGTCATTTATCTGTCTACAGGGGTAAAATCACCATCACAAGCCTGTTCTTTTAATATTGGGGTGTATTTTGTTTGTAAATACAGAGACCCGATCCCCCCTCTCTTTTAAATCCGATCAAACAATGCAGGTATGTTTTTCAGCACACTATGGTAACTATGGTAACTATGGACTATCTCCTGTAGGCGAAAGGCTCGTCAGGCCAAAGCCCGTCGGATTGCTCCTCGCCCTGCTGCTGGACCGTTGAGGCCACAGGTTAGGTGTCCAACTGTCAGGTACCACACCAAGGTCCGTGCCGGACGGGGCTTTACTTTGGAAGAGCTGAAGGTAATGCTTTTTCTTTGTTGAGTTTATTTATTTCAATTTTGTTGTGCTGTTACTTTTAATACCATAGCTAGAGAACAGGCTAAAAGCAAGCAGAATTATAAAAGAGCTGCTCATTGTTGTGACAAAAGCTACATCAGGGCGACTGCATCGCTGAACGAGTATTGTTAGTGCGTCTGCCTCTGAGAATAAAAACCTGCATCAGTGTTGAAGGATTTGGTGATCAACAGAAATAGAACGAGTGGTTTTCTTGCAGCAGTCAAGTGATGACAAATCTCCGGAATCTCTGTATTGACTTGATGAATACTTGAACCCATTAATCTGATACTGGCTGCATCGATTCCTATCAAACATTCTGCTGTATTCCACAACCATGTGACATCCTAATGTTTATCTCTCGGTCGTCTCTGCAGGCAGCCGGCATCCACAAAAAGACAGCCCGCACTATTGGCATCTCTGTTGACCCTCGTCGCCGCAACAGGTCCACAGAATCGCTGCAGGCCAACGTGCAGCGCCTGAAGGAGTACCGCTCTAAGCTCATCCTGTTCCCCAGGAAGGCCTCTGCTCCCAAGAAGGGAGACAGCTCTGTAAGCTTTGTCCTGGTTTTTGTTCCTTTTGCATTAAATGCTGCGAATGTTACTGATGAACACCGCATTGTGCACGTTATCAAAACGAAGAACCTGCTTATTTTTCTCGAGTTGATGCGCAAAACTCCCATGTGCTGTTTCTCCACATGCAGTGGGCATCATGTTAATTAGTGTTCATCTAGGTGGATGTCTTTGGTCCAAAGCTGATGAATCAGGGGTTTATAAATAGATGCTTACATTTATTTAATAACTGCGTTGCATGAAGTGCTGCTTTCTTGTTTACCACATTTGTCAACCCTGAAACTGGACAACCAGCATTTGTGAGGATCTGGCTTGGAACCCCCAGTAGGAGGGATATTTAAACCTTTAAGTCCTGCAGCAGATCATTCACAGCACCGTGTCCTCTGTTTCCAGGAGGAGGAACTTAAGATGGCCACTCAGCTCACCGGTCCAGTCATGCCCATCAAAACTGTAAGTCCCATGCCACGTTTGGATGGAGATAATAACTGTAATCTGATGGATCACGCTGAGCCTTGCTGGACTCCAGCAGTCAGATGATGACAAATCTCCGGAATCTCTGTACTTGCCTTTGATGAAACCCCTGAACCCTTTTGCTGATGGCTGCTTTTAAATGTAGACCAAAAATGACCCGCATTTCCCCAAAGTGTCCCAGCAGGAGAGCGTGTGTGGTCAGGTTTACAGCGGCTGGTGTGTGCGGCGGTGTTCACGAGAAGCATCCCGATGGGCTTTCTGTTCCCACAGGTGCACAAGAGGGAGAAGGCCCGGGTCATCTCCGAGGATGAGAAGAACTTCAAGGCCTTTGCCAGCCTGCGTATGGCCCGCGCCAACGCTCGTCTGTTCGGCATTCGCGCCAAGAGGGCCAAGGAGGCCGCCGAGCAAGACGTCGAGAAAAAGAAGTGAAAATAGTCACTATGGAGCTTTACGAAATAAAGTTTGTAAAAAGATAACTGAGAATGTCATCAATCCTACCCAGGTAAGATGGCGTGGTCCTGGTAACCTGGCTCATTTCAGTGGTGCACAGTGGTGCTTCATCAGTTCATGTTTCAGCAGCAGTGTGACACCAGGCCCTGGGAAGTGTGTTAGAAGGGGACGCGCTCCTCTGGGTGGGGCTAACGAACGCCTGCGTGATGCCCCGCTCCAGCACTAGGTGGCGACAGTGACGAACATCCGGTGTTCAAGGGTGGTCGTGAGCAATTAACGACTGTCACAAATGCAGTGAGTTTATTGACGGTGAGGGGTAGAAGAACCTTAAGAAGCTGGTGTGTGTCAGCGTTTCGTTTAAAGTGTTCTCTCGCAGCCTGAGTGCAGACAGACGATGTGAACTTTGCAGCACATTAAAGCCCCGGTTAAAGAAAAGCGGTGTCATTATGCAGGAGCTGGAGGAGGGTCAGCAGACTATGGAAGGGTGTTGGCAGGACGACTCATTCTCGCCCGGAGAGGTTCCCGTAGGCACACGCCGGCTGAAATGTGCTGCTAAATGTGAAACATCACTATGACAACCGACTCTGGGCCACTTTAAAATGTGTACCGCATTTCAATTAAGAAAGCAGAAATGATCATTCCCAGATGAACGGTGACAAACAGAGGGTCAGTGTCCTTGTCCGTCCTCCAGTGTCCCCTGATCCATCTTTACTGGATGCTGATAAATTATTCAGAAACTAGTGTGTGGTTGTCAGTTAAGCGGGCAAGAACCAGGCCTGCTTGACAAGGTTAAAATAGGTCAGAGTGACTTTATTCGATACGTTACTGCAAAAATAATCAAGTTACTCCACTGTAGCAAGGTCTCCAAGTAATGATTTCAGGAGCATTTTGCGTCTGTGTTTTGAATTGAGCGGAGTTGTGTGTCCGTGATCAGCACAATATCAAACGGTTCACAAATCAATATCAGGTCTGATTAGCAGGAGTCGGAAGAGGACGAGGGAGGAAACGGCTGGTCCTTCACCGAGGGCCTTATCATCAGGTCATCGGTCCGTCCGGCAACCGCTCGGCTGGCCCCCAAGTCAATGACAACAAACACAAATTCAGGTGTGTGTGTGTGTGTGTGTGTGTGTGTTGAGGGGGGGATGCTGCTGATTTCATTGGGCAGTGATGGTGTGATAATGATGCTGCTGTACCATCATCATCATCATCCTCAGTGCACCACACTGTGAAGATTCTAGGTCCGTTTCCCAGCTTGGGGCCCTTTTATGTGCAGTTGGGCTACAGTCCAACACACACCGGGGCCACACCGGGGCCCCACCGGGGCCATCGAGGCTCTCCAGGCTGTTTGCCTGTCGGTCCTCACCAGGGTGCTGCTCATCTCTGGTGATGCAGATCTGCCAACTACCCCAGCTACCCCTGCGGTCCACGCAGCCGCCCTCCTGAAACCCGGGCTCGGGGATCGATTACCGCTGTCAGGGATCACAGCTGCCGATATTACCAGGAGATACTCCGGGATCGATGGCGCGCTTGAAGACGCCCTCTGATGGTCTGCAAACTCTTCGGTGGCCGTGCCGAGGTCAGCATCGCCAAGGTGAGTGTGGTTGGGGAGGGGGGCGCACCCGGGAGGGGGCCCGAGGAGATAGTCTATGCGTAAACGCGGGGAGAGGACGACAGATGGCCGCCTTCGGAGCGGCGGGGCAGCGGGGGCTCAGGTGTGCGCCTTGGAGCGGCCTCTGAATAACCACGGAGGAACAGGCGCAGGGGCGTGAACGCCGCCGCTCAGAGCTGACTTGAGGTCGCGGCCTTGTCTGAAAGCAAGTGTTTGTGCCGCGGACGCCTCGCACCGTGACACGCATCTCCACGCGTTCTTGTGCGTAATGACTTCAGGGTTCAAAAAATCAGCAAACAAGACGCAATTTAGAAATTCACCTCTGGAATAAATTCTTTTTTCATTAAAGTCCACCCCTCCATCCTTCCACTGGGGCCCAGGGTTCCATTATAAATCGCGCAGCCAAATCAGATTTTTTTTGTTTGTTTTTCGCCGCCTTTTGTTTCTGCGTTTGCCAAAAACTTTCCACGATTCTCTCTGTGACTCAAAAACCAAAATCTATAAATGTTATGCAATGTCTGGAAATACATTCATGAAAATAATACATCTGTGGGCGGACTGGAAAAGGTTGCAGCATAAACATGTAGAAACAATATGTTATATAACACGCACTGCTGTCAGTGGAAATAATTTGGCTTCAAAATAAACACGCACACGCATTGAAAATGCAAGTTTGCAGCAGAAAAAGGGACCAGTAAAGCTTCTGATTTTGCCAAACTGAGCAACTCATCAGAAATTGCTTTTCCGGAAACTCGGTGCGTGAGCAGAGGTCCGCTAATGGAGCATTTAAACCAAATCTGCCATTTGCAATGACACAGTGATTACAGCAGACTAATGCTGGGGAAAGCTGAATAAAAACACAGCATTATTACGGTGACGCGAACTTTGCCAGTGTGTCGTGGCTGGTCCTCTGATTCGCTCGCCTTTTCATTGTGGCCGACATGAACGCACCTCGGCTCCCCGAGCGCACTGTGATGTGAACTGGAACTGCCGTCTCTACAGCAGCAGCTGGACTCCTGTCCACTCCCCGTCTCCCCATGACGAGCCCACTCCCTCCTCTGCCTCTCCAACCAATGAGTTTGTGCGGAGGAACAAACGTGCGTTATGGAAGACGCCTGAACAAGTGCGTTCCAGAGTGAGCCCCAACGACAGGTAGGAGATCGGCCGCAATAGTTGCTTGTTGCGGGGGTTTTCTGTGCGTTTTTATTTTCGTGTGTTTTTTTGTTTTGGTTTGTTTGGGTTTTTTTTTTTTGGTTTTTTGCTCTGCGTGCGCGCGTTTGCGGAGCCGCTGTTGCCTTTTGGCCGTGCGTAAAAGGTGTAAAGGCGGTCAATGACGGGCGACGTTCCCAACTGTTCCTTTCTCCGATACCGACGCTCTTGACGTGAGTAGGAGCTCAACACTGCGCGAACCGCAACTGGTGTCTGAATTCCAGGTGACAGTTTCATTGATTTAAGTCGGGAAATTGTTCTAAAGTGTTTGGGAGTGTTTCCCGAAATGGGTTTGATTAAGTTATCGGTTTTTCGCGGCCACCCCGGCTTCTGTCTCACACCTTCCAGATACCTGTGTTGATGCTCGGGTTAGGCGCCTTCTCAGATCCACAGATGGCTGCTGGATCCACGGGCGCTGTCCTTGCTGAAACAGGCGTTGCAGCTCCCTCCACAATTTTACTTTCTTTCTCCCTTGGAGCGCTTTTGCGTGCTCAAGGACACTTGGGCACAGATGTCATAGCTTAAGCATCTACTTCACCTTAGTTTCCTCTGGGCTCCTGCTTCCAACCTTCATCAGTTATTGTTAAAACAGTATTGTTGTCTCCTCCTAAACCAGACGAAAACTCCTGTTTTATGTTTTTTTTTTTTCTTTCGCTGTGCAGGTTAGAATATGTTGTATGTTTGGATGTAACAGTCTGCATGTCATTAATTAGTCTCTTCAGGCACCTGATCCAGCTCCTCCCTCATGCCCTGTTTGTCTTTATTAACGAGGTGAGATGATGTTCCTCACCAAGTACCTTCTAACCAGCTGTAATGACATCTCCTCCATCTGGGAGTCAACGGGCGCCTCTGTTCTCTCTGACATCTGTTCCAAGTCAAGTCCTGTGAGCGTGCTGTGTCCCTGCTAAGATCCTTCCACCCAGCCGCCTCGCACCTCTCTCAGATTTGGGATGCTCCCCTCATCAGTGGCCAGAATGAACGAGATCCAGGAGGCCACCTCGCCGGCGACCAGCCTCAGCGGTCCGGCAGCCTGCGTCTCCAAAGTGGAGCTGCGCGTGTCATGCAAGGCCCTGCTGGACCGGGACACTCTGAACAAGTCCGACCCCTGTGTCATACTCATGGTCCAGACCAACGGACAGTGGACAGAGGTGAGCCCCTCCCTCTAAACCTGTTTTTTCCCCCCCCATTTTTATCTGTGCGCTCCTCCAGTCAGCTCAGCACCTTTATTTCTTTGACTTTCGCACTAAACAACAGCAAACAGTGAAATTTTGGAGAAAAAGGGAACATGACGATCCCACCGGTCCTGATCAACCGTGGAGATAAATCTGCCGTGGTTTGGTAAATTCATGGCTGTTTTTTTTTTTTTCCCTCCCCTGGAATGATCACAGCTCACACAAACAGCTGTCTGACTCAGAGCAGAAAATGTCAGATGCGGAATACATTTACAGAGGAGGGAGCCAGCATTCCCCTCAACTACTCATTAACTGACAACAGATTGCGTAGCCTGCTGTGTAGGATTCACCGGGTGCGGCGCGGCGTG
Source organism: Tetraodon nigroviridis (assembly GCA_000180735.1). Classification (NCBI taxonomy): domain Eukaryota; kingdom Metazoa; phylum Chordata; class Actinopteri; order Tetraodontiformes; family Tetraodontidae; genus Tetraodon; species Tetraodon nigroviridis. The sequence continues at coordinate 1,539,057 of CAAE01014581.1, read as the reverse complement.
TACAAGCGCGTCCCACCGGTGGACGCACGTGGACAAACAGCGGGCTGCAACTGTGGCGTGTGGCGATTCTGCCCGCGGCTGAACATGGAGGATTTCTTGCTTGGGTCTTGGGCTGATGTGGCGCGTGGGCACAGGGTCTTTCATTTTCCTGTTAATGAACTAATCGAGTTCCTGAGGGGGAGTCAAAACACAGGTCTTCATTAAGCAGATTTGTTAATACAAGGAGGAATATCTGGTTCTGCTGAGGCTGTTTTTTCCTGCAGAACCTTCATCCATCTCTCAGTGGTGTTATATTAAGAGAGCGTGTTGGGCTCTGCTGTAGGTTTTTACTCCCAACCTATGGAGCCTCACGAGAGAGCTGACCTGGGTTCAGGGCTGCGTATATGAAAGGCTATTTTTGATTCCAGTAACTGCAGCCTGTATGTGCACACACCTGAGGTGTCCACAACACCTGACATCACTCCCAGTTCTTTATAATCACGCCATCCATTTACGGAATGGCTTTTTTACATCCATTTATTGATTATTATTATTATCAGGTAATGTTGGGGTCAAATCTTGATGACATCCACCCTATTTTGAATTTTAAAAGTCAATATTTGGCTCTGATTTCTCTGAGAAATGTTTGTTTAAAACATGTTTTCCCACCAGCTTAACTTCCTGTCATGAGATTTTCTTTCACTATTCAATAATTTCCATTTTGGTGCCATCTGCTTTGGGAAATGGACCAGTTCCAGTTGCAGCAGATTACCCCGACAACATGATGCTGCTTCGCGGCTCTGCTACTTGAACTTTCGTCTCCTTTTTACTGCCAAGACCTAATACATCACATTCAATTTTTCGTTTGAAAAAAAAAACAAAAACCCAAAAACAAAAAAGGATAGAAGTTTCAGTCTTTGTCCTGCATTTCCCTGCAGACTGGAGCGCTTTGCTGAGCAGCCCCTCAGTCTGCTGGCTGGAGATACTTTCGCACCTGTTTTTTCAAAAGGTTCTTTGCTGTTGTTCTGCAGTTCATTTGCACTTTCCACACCAAAGCACTTTCATCTGCAGAAGATAGAACGCTTCTCTTTACTTTGTAGCACCACAGTGATTAATTAGGTGTTTGTAGAGATTCATGTTTCTTTGTCTTACTGAGCTCTTTCTATCTATCTATCTATCTATCTATCTATCTATCTATCTATCTATCTATCTATCTATCTATCTATCTATCTATCTATCTATCTATCTATCATCCATTTATCTATGTTTTCATGTTTAAGAATGCAGTGATTGCATATTTCACTCATGCAAACAAGCTGTTTTCCTTCCTGGCTGATTTATGTGCATATCAGCTGGGGTTTGACGTGTTATTCAAATCCTCTGCTGCCAGCCTGCTCGGCATCGCCTCCATTTGTTACTTACATCCTCATCTGAATAGCGGCTGGGCCCACTCACCACACCGTGGCCCTCTTTCTTCCACTGGCTCGCTTTGCGTGGCCCCGCTGACCTGTAACTGCTTTTTAGCCAAACCCCGTGTCATTAGTGTCTAACGCTGGGGCCCAATTTGTCCAGAGAGAAACGCAAGGAAAAGACATGATTTCACAGCTCTTTGGGTAAAGTGGATCAACATGCTGCCACAATAACGAGCCTGTCTGCTCACAGCAGGGGCTTGTTACGGTGGCGATACATGGATCATTTTCTACCTGTTGGACAGGAACCACTGGAGAAATCTTAAATTATTCCTGTCACAGTCCTATGAGTAGCTCTGGCTCAACACCAACAACCCAACAGAAGGCACCAACCTTCCCTCACTATAGCTCTGATTAGCTTTTATCCACAAACAGGCCCATAAGACTCACTGCAAATCTGTCTATCCAGATGGAGTGAAGAGGAAGGAGGGAGAAGGCAGGAAATGACAAAAAAGAAAAGTGGGCATGAATGAGGCTCGGGGAGTCAAAACAAAAAGATTCTGTTTTCCAGATTGAGTGATATTCATATTATTGCTGTTTCCGTTTGGATCTTTGTCAGGCTGATTGTCAGAGAGGATAAAAACCCTGACAGTGATGTGAGGTACATATGGCGTGTAATTCACCGCAGCAAATGAATACAATTTGAACCTGAGTTATCGCCATTGTCCTCTGATAAAACAATTATATTGTGAAATAAGCGTCGGTCCTCTGGGAGGTCAAAGTGACTCATGAACAAGACACAAATTAAAATAACAGCCTTCACAGGCACCATTAAAACAGCGGAGCAGAAAAACTTTTGGAGGATCTCAGCTTTTTTCTTCCCTGCAGGTCAGAAGCTCAGAATTTATATCTGGTCCTGAGGCATTTCTGCTGTTCTGGCACAGAGGGGATGGCGTTCTTGCCTTCTTGAAAGAATTAGAGTGCTCTGAGAGGTGGGATGAACAGTCTGTATTTGTGGAGACGTTAATCGCCAGAGCTGTTCTCTCAGCTAAAATGCTCGGTTTGTTCGGGATTTTAACGCATGAAAAAAACGTTTTGAGGAGAGCTTAATTCCTTCTGAACAGCTGGTCCATTAGGCTTGAAAGGGGCTCTAAACGTTACACTAAATTCAATAATTACATCCAAAACACTGTTTTGCTGAATATTATTGGCACCTTCACTAAGAACCTATGTGCTGTGTAGTAATTTCCCTCTACATCAGCACACCCAAGATCATATTTTTCTCTGAATTTTAGTGTTTTCTGTCTGGTTTTTGACTGAATAAGATTCACCAGTATGCGGGCGCTGGGTTTATGTGGTCATGGTGACACCGTCTAGAGTGGGCTCTGCTGAAAATGAATAAATGACATTGAGCATCATGATAGAGGAAAAAGCAGTCCTCTTCACAATCCGCCCGTTCTGTCCTGAACACACATTTTCCACAGACACAGGATCACAACTCTTTAACTGTGAAGGAAAAGAGATAATTTATCAGGGCGGATTGATTTGCTCGTGTGAGAAGTTGGGCAGCCCATAGATGTTCACAAGCTAAATCCCACACCAAGAGCTGCGCGAAAAGCTCAGCTTTTCTTGTCAGGCTATTAAATAGAGGAGTGCATGCTTTTGTGAGATTAAATGTCTGAGTCCAAAGAAATTCCCACAAATCAGCCCACAATGCTCTCAATCTTTTATACAGACCGATGCTCCTCTGAAAGCCGCCGGAGGTCCTTTGACAGTCTCTTGTCTGAGAAGTCTCCTTCTGTCTCTCTTCTCTCAGCTGGACAGGACAGAAGTCATAAAGAGCAACCTGCACCCGGTGTTTGCCAAGGTCTTTTCACTGGACTACTACTTCGAGGAGGTGCAGAAGCTCAGGTTTGAAGTCTACGACATCCACGGCACTCACAGCATCGGAACTCGCGACGATGACTTCCTGGGTGGGGTGGAGTGCACCCTTGGACAGGTAGGCAGGCGTCTCCAACCCAGCTTGAAAACCCAGTTGTGTAGCTGTGGGTCATCCCAGACCTGAGGCAAACCTCTCTGTCTGCGCCTCTGACCAGTTCAGTTGGCTGATAAATGCTCGTCGCTGCTCTCATTGACTCCCTGCACATTGTTCCTCACCGTGAGGAGCTAAACGCTAACGTTTGTCTTGATCTTTGCAGATCGTTGCGCAGAAGAAGATGGTGAAGCCCTTATTGCTGAAGTACGGGAAATATGCCGGCAAATCCACCATCACGGTAGGCTCGCCCCGTTCTCCAAGGGTTTCTGTGGTGACGCCTGTGAGCGATACACGCCCATGTGAGGCTCCACAGGGACGTCTTCCATCTGCTACCCATGAGAAGTGGTCTTTGTGTGGGAAAAACTGATGTGCGATGTGAAAGAGAGGACAGCACAGGACAAACAGGGTGATGCTATCGCCCTTTTTTGGGTTTAGCTCTGACCCAACCTGGTTTCTGAACCCGGATCTCTGATAACATGGAGAGACAAACATGGAGAGACAAACTCATCCATTTCAAATCTTCATTTCATCGTCTGCCAGATTTAGGTTGAATCTCAACCGTAGCCAGCAGCAAAGATCTTCTGAATGTCATCTGGGTGACTGAAATCACACTGGGCCCCCTCCTCCCATTTCATCTAGTCAAATATACAGTTCAGTGCACTCCAGTAACGTCCCAGCCTTTCCAGGGCCCATTTCTTTCATATTTATTGTATTCGTAAAACAGTGCCATTTTCTTCTTTGTTGCTCCCTGGGCCCCGTAGAATGTGACGTATATGTTTATAAGTATATGGGAAGTGAGTCAGTAATTTATTGCTTTTGACAGAAATACAGCAGAAACACAGAATATTCCACCAGAACGATTTGCTCACATGCATTTTTATTTGCTTCCATCCATCTCGGATGATTTAGGCACAACTAAAGATGTAATGTGATACAGAAAGCTGAACAATAAAATATAAATACATTACAAAACAATTAATTAAGCCCAATTCAAACTTTAACAAGTTAACCTGGAGCAGTCACACCGATGCGTATTTATGTAAAACCTGAAATGCAGTGTGTAGCTGTGGGTTGAGGACAGGTATGTCCTGCTCCCAACCTGCATACCTGCCACAAGATGCCACCAAATGAGACACACTTTACAAGAGGCGCCGCTGAATGAAGGATTGTATATTCAATCCTGCGTGTGCTCGGGTTATTAACAACAACAGGTCAGGAGGGGTCTGAGATGGTGCTCTTTCCTTTTGAAAAAAGTTCCCTCCAGACGTAGAAGATTGTGACGGTGTTACAGTCAGTCTCCATGTTGACTCGGACTCTATGGCGTCAGAACACGCCGGGCTCTAAACCTCAGAAGGATGGAAAGACTGACAGAGTGCAAACCAATCAGAGAAGCACCTGTCAGCAGGAGCCGCCTGATAAAGCCCAGGTCTCCTAATTTGCCAATCATTTCTGTCAGGCCCTGTCAAGCCCCCCGCGCTGTGTCTCTGCCGTGAAGACTTGTCAGTTCTGCACAGAGCTGCACAGAGGACCCACAACCTGCTGCTCCTTCTTAAAAACGCACGAACCCTTAAACTCTCACGGCATTAAACATCCTGTTACAGGAATAATGTAGCACATCAGTAAATCATCCTGCTGGCTAATCAGATTTTCTATTCAGGTGCATGCTGAGGAAATATCTGGCAACAACGGCTATGTGGAGCTCTCCTTCTGCGCCAAGAAGCTGGATGATAAGGTGAGACAGGGACTGAGTTCACGTGTTATTAGATACGGTTCAGCAGCATTACGAAGGTAATGATGACGGCGATGATGATGACGACGATGGTGATGGTAATACTGCAGCCTCAGCAGGAGCAGCGCCGAAGTTCATTTCCACACCGAACTAAATATCTTTATAATGACACGCAGCTCTATTAAATCAGCAAGATAAAATCACTTTAAGGCTTCATTTCACAGACGCCCCCCTCGCATCTCACAATTGCAATCTTTGCAGAAGGAGCATTTCAATCAAAAAGGCAGCAGGGGCTTACGTTCACTCACAGCTCAACTCGCCTGAACCCGCTGCCGATCCAGCCCCTCGCAGGCTGCTCTCCATTTGGGAACGTTAAGGGAGAAAGATGCAAATTCTGTTTTCACTTCAGTGGAAAACTGAGCGCATCGGTTACCTAAACATCAATTTTGCACTTTACTGAACAACTCCGATGGGTCAAAATTTTCAATTCAGGTAGTAATTTGGAGCTTTTATGTCATTGGTGTGTGCTGGAGGTGATAATAAGTATTCGACTCAGGCTTAATATATGAAGATTCTTTAGCACCTGGATCTGCATGTGAAAGTCGAGCTGTTGGTTCCCCATCTTTATATTGCATTAAATGGATAGGTTAAGACAGCTCGATCCATCCTGATTCATCTTTTATTCCCACTAGTCCATGCAAAGGAAAGAGTCTGGGGAAATAATGACATAAAACAGTGGATGTTTAAATTGTTGTAAAAATCCTTTTATTTTATTTGATTTATTGCTGCAAATCATTTGTAATGCATCCCATGAGACGGGCAGTTGTTCCTAAATGAACACTTGATGAAGAGTGATGCAACAATCATTTTCTAATCAGTTGCACGTCAGCTGTATCGCCCCCTAATTTGGCTGCCGGTGCCAAATGAGCGTGTCGAACGTGTCGATCCCCCCAGAATCAGGCCAATAACGCCAGGCGTCACGGCCCCCCTTCGTCGCTCATCATTAATATCGCTGCAATTGTTGCCTGTGATTGAATTTTAACATTTGTGTGCAATCATTCCACACTGCTAGCGGTTGCCATGACAACAAAGAGAGGACAGCACAGCTTGTTTTTGCTCATGTGTCCCCACGCCGGCCAACCACCACCACCCCTCCCCTCCCCCGACCCCTCAAGACATATCTTGAGTGGCAAGAATATCCGATTTTTTCGGCTCATTCTGTGCATAGCCTCTGACCTACCGTACACACTCACACACACGCACACACACACACACACACACAGACAGTGTTGATTGTTTCCTCTTTTGGAGAATCTACGGAGCTACATCAGCACCAAGGATGATGATTCAAGGATACACAAAAGACATCATGTAAACCCTTGAAAATCTCTGATATGGCTGACATTTTGGAGGACGCACACTGACACGGGTGGTGGGAAAAGCATGAACAATAAAGCAATGCTAACGAAACAAGGAACTTGCAGGAGACACAAAAGATCAAACCCAGGCGTACCTCACCTCTGCCACAGTACTGTGAATTCTGTACCCGCTCCTTCCTGACCTTTATTCACAGACAAATGCCCTTTTTGCAATATGAATCAGTCAGCAAAACATCCCACCAGCCAATTAGGGTATGTTATGAGACATCTGAGCGTTTGGTTTTTCTGTAATGATGCCGACTAGAAGTGCATTACAGGGTCAATCCAAAAGAAAAACTCACATCTGATTTCCTTCATAATCTCATTCATGCTCCAACTTGTTTTTATTTGTTAGTAATGTTTCAGCTGAACAGAAATAGAACATTTTTGCTGTTTTCTCCAATCAGGGGAGCATCATTAGTCCCATAATTGGTGCTGGACAATCCAATCACGCTGTTCTCTCCACAGGACCTGTTTAGCAAGTCGGATCCCTTTTTGGAGATTTACCGCATCAATGATGACGACACCGAACAGCTTGTGCACAGAACCGAGGTGCGTTCACAGCCCATCTTCATGCGCGGCGACACACATTTGGGATTGGAGATATTAGAGATTATCCAGCCTGATAATGTGTGTACACTCCGCTCTAACAGGTGATTAAAAACAACCTGAATCCTGTGTGGGAGCCTTTCAAAGTGTCCCTCATATCCTTGTGCAGCTGCGATGATGAGCGCAAGCTCAAGGTAATAAAAATGTAGCAATGGTGAATAGATCCAAAAGAACCTACCCTAAAGGCAGAAATAAAAATAACACAATTTTTTTGGGGTAAAAAAAACAACACATGAATATTGCATGAATATTTTGACCCTTGAGAAGAAATAGTGAGTGGTGTCTGTGCGTCACAGTGCCTCGTGTGGGATTATGACTCCAGGGGAAAGCATGATTTCATCGGCGAGTTCTACACAACGTTCAGGGAAATGCAAAAAATTTCCAGTGGAAATAAGGTCAGTGAGCGAATAGCTGCTTTTCTATCTCGCTTGTGGCGAGTTGAAACCTGGGCTTTTCTGTTGAAGGTGATGTGGGACTGTGTGAATCCCAAGTACAAACAGAAGAAAAGAAACTATAAGAATTCTGGAGTCGTCATCCTCAGTGAACTCAAGGTGGGAACCTGCTGGCAGAAACGCCCCATATCTGTCACTTCCGTGTTTGTGCCAAGATATTTAACCTTTGCTGTCAACAGATTTGTAGAATTAGTTTTATTTTAATTGCCACCACCACTGAGCACTCAAGAGGTTGCTTTTGACAAATATTCCCATGTTCTCTGTCCCCTGCAGCTCCACAGAGTGTACTCCTTCTTAGATTACATCATGGGAGGATGCCAGATTCACTTTACGGTAATTTGAGCAGTTTGTGTTAAGCGATGCTTCAGTGCAATTAAGTGTTTAGCTCCAACGACTGGCCCGAGTTTTTGTCAATGGAGTCGCTGCCAGATCTGCTTCGCACAGCACCAGCTAAAATACATCAAATGGCTTTACGATAAACAGATGTTGGCCTCTTTGAAGTAAAATGGATGCATGAAACCTTAGCTTTTTGCTGTTTTTCTGTATCGTAGGCAGAGAAAAACTCATCAACTCCAGCCCTCTGGTCTGTCTTGTTTAGTTATACCTCTGTTGCCGCTGGACAACTAAGGCAGTAAATAGAAATAATGAGGACGCTCTAGTAGCTGCAGTTTTTGCTTGCTGAAGTAGTCTGGATGATAACACATGGGAGCTGTCGCTGCTTCAGCCCATCTGGATGTTAAAAGCACCAATTTCTTCCTTAGATCAGATAATACGTGTCACCATGAGCCATGTTCTGCACACACAGGCAGCGGAACGAACACGCTTTGCTCAGTCGCTGCACTCCCATATTGTTTATCTTGCACCTTTCCCGACGCTTTCAGGTCGCCATTGATTTCACGGCGTCCAATGGCGACCCGAGAAACAGCTGTTCGCTGCACTACATCAACCCGTATCAGCCCAACGAGTACCTGAAGGCCCTAATAGCGGTGGGGGAGATAATGCCAAGACTACGACAGGTTTGCTAAGCATTTTTTGTGGGTTAAAGA
>CAAE01014581.1:1501201-1530083 GCA_000180735.1 Tetraodon nigroviridis | reverse complement strand
GTGTGAATCCTCACCAGTAGTCATGCTACGTTTTCAAAGTTGGTGTGATACCAGCTGTAGCTCCTTCACGTCATGTTCGCGTTGGTGAGCCAGTTTTAATCAGTGGTGAACCCACGGTTGGGCAGAAGCTACTGCAAAATTAGAGCAAACAAAATTGGCTGCCACCATCAAATATGCATGAGAATAATCTGGAGCTAGATGTCAGTCAAGGACGCTGACCAAAAACTGACTTGTGGCGAAACTGTTTCCGAATGTCCAGAATTCAGCGGTCACACTGGCTTCGATTTCTAGGCATTCGCTCGTGTCCTCCTCACGCCAGTTTGGACAAAAAAAAAAACAGAATTTTAGAACATTGTAACACCTCATGTGCCCTGCTAAATCCAAACAAAATGCGCAAGGGCTCACCTGTTTCTTCTCTGCAAACAAACCTTCCTTCAGGGCCAGCAGAATGAATGAGGCTGTGGCCTCAAGGCCTGTGTTTGGGCAATAAACACAACACCAGCAAGCTTTTATACAAACTGAGACGTAGCTGAAAGAAGACAGAGGCCACATTTCAGTTTTTCTCTCCCCGCCATTAATATTTTGGAATTAACAAAATATTTCCTTTTTTTGCCAAAGTTGCAATATGAAAGTTTAGGTTCTTTACAACAGCTTATAAAAACACACCGGTAATTATCAAAAACTTTTTGCACACACACACACACCTCTGTGACTGTGTTGTTAATAAAGGTCTCCACCGGTGAGTCTTCACTTTCTAGTCCCAGCACCCGCAGAGGTGGCTGTGTGATTTTTTTATTATGCGGATAACTCGGTGACACTTTTTTTTGCATATCTGCTGCAGCCACCACTCCTCCTGGGGTTCTCCCTTATGGTTGCAGGGATACCAGCATGGTGTAGAATCTCATATAGAGCCAGTGGATGCAAGATGAATCCTATTTAAGAAGTCATTAAACAGTGGATGTCTGTTTTATACAGAAAGTGGAGGTGGTGGTTTCAGCTGAGCATTTTGCTCTTTATTACTGATGATCTCAGTCACATCCTTTAAGCCTGCAGCTGCGGTGAACATTGTAGCTTTGCAGGTAGTGGACAATTGATGGAAAAAGACTGCAAAATATATGTTTCAGAGGGAAAAAAAAAATCCTCACATATGTTGAAAATAAGCCAGAGGAGGATTAACACTCTGACTCCTGATTTATGCAGATCCTCCTATTGAATACCAGGGAGGCACTATCAGGCTAATTATAGCCTCCAAGTGATAGCATTGGAGACGGTGAAAACCTGCTGAATTAAGAGTAGGGTGCGTGTAGCCTTGTCGGTTAGCATGTTACCGTGCACGGCATTGTACCTGGAATATGCTTCTGGTCAAACAGCCACTGAGAGTGTAGGCATGCTTTGCCTCTCAAGTCAGAATTGTTATTGAGGTGTAAAACGTGGGCAAGCAAACCTTTTAGCCTTTAGTGGATATTGGTGATGTGGGATTTTAGAGTCCTTGCAGAGGAGTGCATTACGGAGCTGGAGTGATTAGCTTTAGTCTGTGTGGGCAGAGGATCGTTTACTTCGCTGAGAGGACTGCGCAGGCTGGCTGCAAGTTTCTTCACATGTGCAGATAAAAAGTGGAGGAAATAAGACCAGTGTGTAGCCTGTGGAAGGGCTGCTTAGTGGTCATTTACAGAACAGCAGTATATGTGCCTGTAATGCAAATATGCTCGATATGAACTGAACAAAACACCAAAACTAAACAAAAATCACTTTCTGAGATGCTAGTAGATGTAGAAGAGACCAAGGACATCAGGTACATCTCTGACAGCTACACCTCTATTATTTCTGCTCCAATTTACACGTGCTCATGTTTCCCGCTGTGCTGCAAGGGCTGCAGTTTTTATGTGTGCATCATTGATTTTTCCACTGTAAACCCTTGCAGTTGCGTGGTAAACAAATTAGAATTTCACTGTAAAAGAACAGTTTCACATGAATTCTATTAAGAACGTTTAGGCTTTATTTTTCAGAGCGTAGAAAGAAGAACCATTGTTTACAATTACCGCAGGTGCACTTGTTAAATGAAAAGAATTTAACCGTCAGTTTGGTCGGTAAGAAAGAGCCTTAAAGTCCACTGAATTAAAATAAAAAATATTTTCACCGTTACCTAAACTTTAATGATTTGCAAATGCATTTTGATTGAACTGAGCCGGAGAGCCTGAGGTTCCCTTTGTGACCGGTTATGCAGACTAAGTGCTCAGGTAAAGGGGGGAGGGCATCTGCTTCAGCTCTGCAGCTTTTACTAATTAAAATCTCATCTGGTTTCCTGATATCTGATATGCAAAACATGCAAAATAGGCTCTGATTTACTATTTAGAACCACAAAAAAATGTGTTTTAAACCACAAACCACCGCTGTTTTGGTTTTGTGTGTTCAGGTCTAGAGTTAGGTAGGTCATGCTTTACTTCTGTCGTTCCCGTCATGTTGCCATGCAGATAAATTTCACTTTTCATCTTTCCACGTGCCGGCCCATGGGAACGCTTTAGAGTAAGGTCTGTTTATCAGTCAGTGAGATAAAATGTGGAGCCCATTAGGGCTGCCAGCACCTCTTTCAGCAGGTGCACGAGCCCTGGCAGTTGGATTGTTTCCTAATTTCTAACATTTATGAAATGCAAACAAGATGGAGGGCTTGCCCTAAGAAATGTGAACGGATGAATAAACTAGCAACAACAATTAATCAGCAGTAAACACGAGTATGTGACCAGTTGATTTGTTTGTTTGGTTGTTTCAGTGACAAAAGATTTTCGGCCCTGGGGTTTGGAGCCCGAATCCCTCCAAATTACGAGGTAAGTATCTGCATTGCATTTTAAAATGTTATTCTTATTGTCTTATCTCATCTCATCGCACATCTTAGACTCGTTACTGGGTCTATTCAGGAAATCCTGGTTTTAAAATATCAATCTGAAGCGACTGTGTTCCAATAATATGAGCGCAGAGTTGTGTCTTGTTTTTTTTTTTTTTCGAGTTTGTAACTGGACTAAAGCCGTCATTAATTCTAAATATAGCTCTCAGGAGGTTGTCTGCAAGTACTCATGCATAAAGCCACACATGTACACACACACACACACACACACACACACACACACACACACACACACACACACATACACACACACACACACACACAGGCATGTGCACACAACAATAATGTTTCATGTCAGATTATATATACTGTATCCTGACAGACAGGTTTTTGTAACTGTGCATATAAATGAAGACTAGCCATTTTTAATGTGCTCATTCATGTTTGGCTGCTGTAGACCATAACCACTTCATCCCCTCCCCCGTCTGCAGGTTTCTCATGATTTTGCTATAAATTTCAACCCGGAGGATGATGAATGCGAAGGTAAGGTTTGGTCTGTGCACGTGGCTGTAGATGATAGAAATCTGTGCAAGGTTCTGCTGTTTTGTGATGCGTGTGTGTGAATGTAAAATAAATGACACAATTGTTCAGGTTTCTTTTTCGGTGTAAGACAGCGCACCGATGCCAGGCCCGAACTATCGGACAAAAGTTGTCGAACATCTGGCTGGGGGGGTCGCTGCAGCTGTGTCTCTCCCATTTTTTCCTTCTGAGTCAGAGATCCAAGGCGTGGTGGAGGCATACCAGAACTGCCTACCTAAGATCCAGCTGTACGGGCCCACCAACGTCTCTCCAATCATTAACAGGATAGCCAAACTGGCAGCAGGTGACGGCAACATCAAGGATGCTTCTGTGAGTGTCTATTTAAATCCTTGCTGGCTACGTGTAAACATCTTTATCTCTTCATTTGGTTTACCTGGTCAAAGATGTCTTCAATTCCTTATTTGGAGGGACAAATTAGCCAAAATAAACAGCTGGTTTCATCAGGAAATACCGTCATGAAACATCAACTCACTGATAACACTGGACACTCAAAAAAGATGATGAGAGGAGGTGTTGAAGCATTGTTCTCAATTTACACCTCATTAATTTTCACACAGACGCACAGACGCACACGTGCTAATCAAAGCTGGACTGGCATTAACCAGTAATCATCACTGACGCCGCTTGTCATACTGCAGCGTTACCACATCCTGCTCATCCTCACTGATGGGGTGGTGACTGACATGGCGGACACGCGCGAGGCCATCGTCCGAGCCTCCTATCAGCCCCTGTCCATCATCATCGTGGGAGTGGGCAACGCCGACTTCACAGACATGCAGATTCTGGACGGGGACGACGGCGTCCTACGCTCGCCGAAGGGCGAACCCGTCCTCCGAGACATCGTGCAGTTCGTGCCATTCAGAGACTTCAAAACGGTCAGTTTCTCATCAGCCGCCTCCCTCGTTGACCTGTGGTTGGCTCCTTGGCAGTGCAGAGCTGCTGATGGACATCTTGCTGGCTTCACTGGTGGTCATCGTCACCTGCAGGAGGACCAGCTCATCAGCCTGTTGGCTGCCTGTCCCGCCAAAGAGTTATTAGAGACTGTGATAAATTGTATCACAGTCAGTGTTAAGTACACTGAGATCAGGAAAAGTCAAAGGGATCTTAAAAAATGCCCTTTAGTGCTGCCGAGGATGCGCCATCTCGAAGGTGTTGGGTGTGAGCTGCTGTTTTCGCTGCTTGGTGTTAGCGTGCGGTTTACTTTCATCACGTTTCAGTTTTACTGTAAATTGTGTTTTTATCCCATGCCCACTGAAGAACAGAAGACTGCATTTAAACACTGACTCAGTTCCAGGCCACTTGTGGAGCTGAGGAAGATGAGTCACGAGCTCTAGCTTTACTGAAGTGTAATCTCCAACCCTGACATTCTCCAACAGAGACAGATGTTCCGATACTTTTTGCAAAATAATCGGAATTTTACTGTTTCCATTAATTCATATTTGATTGTTTAAATGTAATTTCTCAATCTTTAGCCTGATTTCTTATTAATCTTTTTCTGTTTTATTCTCCACCCTCAGGCTTCACCTGCAGCCCTGGCCAAATGTGTGCTGGCAGAGGTGCCTAAGCAGGTGGTAGAGTACTACAGCCATAAGGCCATCTCCCCCATGTGTCCTCTGAGGGACTTAAGGACCCCCATCCTTAGCCCAGTTGCCACCACCCCGACAGAATAACCACCAGTGCTGTTACTGGGACCAGCGCTTCGACTGCAGCACCAGTATGGCCAACAGGAGAGCAAGAAGGGACGCATGCTTTGGAACGATTGAGGAGGACAAAAGAGTAAATCTTTCTAAATGTGTTGTTAATCAGTTATTTCACTCTACGCCGCTATCAAATGTTTACAAAAGGACAGTGACTGTATTTTATATTTATTTCTTTGTTCCTTTGCTTATCCAGCATTTTTCCCTGGCAAATTGCAAAAAAGCACCAGGAGTCTTAGAAGATTGTCCGTCTCCCCCTGATTCTTATGCATGCCGGCCAGTCCATCAGTTTTGGCCCATCGATCGGATGCACGCTTATTTTTCCCCCTCCGTGGCTATGAAATAAGGCGCCTTTTATGTTACCATCTTGTCATACATTCAGGCAATTCTGTTCAGGCAATGCTGAAGCTGTGCTGTAGAGTATGCTGTATATGTTTCAATTAAAATAGAGATCTGGCAGAAGGCGCGAAGGAGAGATGCCGCATCCAGACCTGTTATTACAATCATCTCACCTCACTCACCAGTTTGCAGGGTTGTCGAATCGGCCAATTGCAACCCTGATTAAGAAATGAAGGTTAACAAAAGACGACTAAACGAGGGGTATAATTTTGCGGTTTTCTGACATCATGTTGACCTATCAGTGAAATGTAAATTCTTCTCGTTGAAAAAAATAAACTCAAAGTGCGTCAGCATTAACTGTGAACACTGTCAGCCTTGTTTAGCACATAGCATCACTGCCAACGCTCTTGCCTGCAGCAGGTGAATTTCACTGGATTAATGTATATAAAATGCCCAAAACAACAATACTCAGACAAACTGTAAATTGTTAGATTGTCTTGCCTCAATGGACCAAAAAGTGTTTATTTTCTGTAGTTTACAACCACAATGTAACAAATCACTGCAAGGCAGAAAATGCAGCTAGAAAATTGAGTGGTGGGTTAAAGGTTGAAGTGTGTTTGGAGGAAAAATAAACTCTTGCAAAGAGCCTTTAGTGCTCCTGCTGACCCCAGACATGTTTTTCCCCACCCCAGGTGTATGTTTTTCGTTTTCTTGTTTGTTTTTTTTTACCTCTAAAGTGGCCGCGCTTACTGCTCAGTGTCACAGAGGTAGCATTTTTCCCATTTCTATAGTGTGTTAGACGTAATGTAAGAATACACACAACTACAGAAAACAGACAAGACTAAAGCAGAAGCACACTTGATAAAGCAACAGATTTAGCAACAGTCATTCATATTCAAAGCGATAAAAAAAAACAATCCAAATTCCTCAGTGGCTTTTGAACGCATCTTGATAAAAAAAAATTAAGAGTAAAGGTTTTACATAGCAGAACAAACTGAACTGAGTCATTTCAGGTGGTTTTATGATCAATCGTTGTCAAAGCTACCTTAGTTTTTTGTCTGGAGGGTTTGTTGCGCTTTTAAGGTCATTTTATTATAAAAACCTCACCCTTTATTCAGGCTTCCTCTGATGGTGCCATTTCAAGTTGTTATTACAGCGTTCAGCCTGCAGCAACTTCTGTCTGTGCAAAAGATATGCTCTTCTATTGGAAATGACTCTCCACAAAACAAAAGCTGGGTACCGTATGGTAAATACCCACATTAATTTGAAACCAAGCAACAAGAAACTGGCAAAAATTTGCAAAATGTTACTGTTCAAAATCACTTTCTTTTGAAACCATATGAAAAGCATGCAAATGTTCGGATTACCATCCATATGTTAAGGCTTAATGAGTTAAAGGCACAAAACAGAACATGCATCGCTATACAGGCACACGCAAAACAAAACAACAAAAACAAACAACCAAGATATTTAGATGATTTGTTGTCATAAAAAATAATACCTTGTGTCTGTTTGCAGCCAACCGTTTGCTTTGTGTTTTGCAATAATGATGTATTTGCTCTCCGTGTCACGATGAGCATGGATACATGAAAAACAAGTGTCCCTTGTTGGAGCAGAAACACACCCATACACACAGCACCTACACAGACACACACAAAACACACACAAATCCGCCCCCAGGCTAGAAATATTAATCTGACTTTGATTTGTCCTCCGGAGCTTTGCCAGCCTTCCCCAGACACAAACTATTGACTTTCCATGAATGCGCCTAAACGTGGCTGCTGCTGCACTCTGAACCCTTCTGAAGACCACCGCAATTGCAGGGTTCTTCAGTTGCTGTGGTTCACAGGATGTGGGCCCATCGATTCCATGGGCCAGGATCTGGAGGTGCGCAGTTTCTTGAATGTAAATGATGTTGGGAGGTTTCGGACTGCAGTTTTTCCACCAGGGAGTAATTGAGTTCAAAAACACACACAGTGTGTGTTCCAGTAGGTTCAGAATCATTGGTTCCATAATAACATGGCAGTTGAGTTCTGTGTCACCTCCATCCCTGCTTGCCTCGGGATGCAAGCTGGGCTTCTGTGTTCAGTGTGATGTAATTTATTTGCTAAACTTTGACCTTCTCAACCCTACAGACCTAACTACAACCATTAGCTACCTGTTGGTAACCAGTGCTACATTGGTATTTAAAGTCTTTTTCAGACCCATTTCAGTCATGTGTGTTATGCTAGGTTGTGTCAGGCAGCCAAACCCAATCGGCCCACCTCGTTAAGAATAAAATAAATAAATAAAAATTCACGTCCAAATGGGAATTTGTTTCTGCTAGGATAACAGTGAGCGGAAACCCTGGAGACAATGAGACTGAGGTTCATGCGGCCATCTGGGGATTGAAAGAGGAGCCAAAAAGAATTTGCTGAGTTGGTTTCGTCTTATCTGCGCTTGACTATTGTGACACTAAATTAACAAGTCTTGGGTTTAACATGGGTGTAATCTCTTGCATTTGATCACACTCAGAGTAGGGTTATAAATCTTGCAACCATTAATGTGTAAAGTTGCTAAGCTGGTGGGGAAATGACCCTGTGCACTAATAATGAATATTTAATTGCTAATGGAGGACAGGAACGATTTTTTTTTAAACATTTCTTCCTATTGGTAAGCTGTGGAGCCATTTACTGCATGCTAATATGCAACCATGCGTCTACGCTTACCATTTATCTTATGGCTCTCCTGTTTTGCATATAGGTGAATAAATCTCATCATTTACCTCAAACTGCCTTCGAGATTTGTCATCGTGTTTAATAAATCTTGGGGGATTCTATTAGCAGTGACATAATGCATCAGCCTGTGGTTGTTTTCCATTATCCCCTAATCTGACTCACAAAACACTTTCTGCCACTGTTATGGGCGGTGAACAGGACCGAGTGCGCAGTCTTGATGCGCTTGATGAAATGTAAGCCACCCATTCGCCCTCCGCGGCTCGGCTGCTGATGCTGCCAGCACATATTGCAGGGGAAGAGGAACCAGGCCTGCTCTTTAATTCCATCAGACAGCTCCTTTTATTTAACAACCATTGTCGAGAGCGCTGAATAACGGTTGTTTCCATGGCGACACCTACTTGTGGGGAGACACAGACCTTCATTTTTGTCAGATCCAGGGACAAAGATGCAGGATGTTGTGCGAGGTACTGGGAGGAGGCCATCCTCACATTATTATGAAAGAAAAAAAAGAAAGAAATGAGGAGTCTTTGATGAAAGAAATGAGGAGGCTTTGCTTTTATTCATTTCTTTCCTCAAGGCAACAGCATGTCCAACAGCACCATGTGTCCTAGGTGCCCCGTGTTAGCTGAAGACACTTCTTCACTTTCTCCCTCCCTACCACTTTCTGTGGCCAGCTCTCTGATTTATGGTCACAATCAAAGAACGTTCACCACCACTTAACATTCAGCAGTAATAAAATCAGCGGTGGGCTTGCACCCTTGAACGAGGGTGGTGTTGTGTAGTAGAATCAGCTCATTGCCTCCACGTTATCAGATTATGCCTTTAATGTTAGCTCAGCCGGGCTCCCCTAACTGCTCCAGCTTGGAGGTCGGTACTGTAGCTGGCGGCAACTGTGAAGGCAGGGGCGAAAGAAGGGGAGATGTCAGATTTATTCTCTGAGGCTGGTAATGATTGCCCGTAATAAGGAAATAACTAATAAGAGATGGAGGATGGGAAATCGCAGCGTAATTAGCCATCTCCTCCTGCCCCAGGGGAGCAGTACACACCTTTGAAATACTTTAATATGGCTCATCTGTTTCTAACACGCTTTACATCCTGTCAGTCTGTGTGAATGCTGAACAGCACACACACGCATACACACACACACACACACCTACACACACACACACAGGCACACACACACACACACTTGGTCAGGAGAGGGAGCTGAAAATAAACAACGATATTTCAAATGTGTGCTGAAACCAGTATAATGTTCTGCTTTCTTCTGCTTTCTTCCCCAGCTGTTTTCCCAGCATCCCTCAGGCCAGCAGGTCTCCTGACACGTGTCAGCCATCCTTGTTCACACATGCTGCTCAAAAGAACAGTTGTCATTCTTTCCCTTTTTTTATAATTCACTGTCAAAATTATGTGGAGCCCTATCATATCAGAATTTCATTCTGTCTGTAATTTTTCGCCGCCATTCATGGTTGCGCTCTCATTTCTCACACACACATTTTAATTTCGGGCTCTGGTTTAGCCATTGTTACTGCTTATGAGGAAAACAAATGATTGACTATCAGCAGTCAATATGTGTTTTGTCAAAACATGAATATTTAAGTACAATTCTGTCACATTGTCCAAGTACAATATGTGGGAAATTAAAAAACTAAAAGAGCCAGACAAGCACTGAAATTTGTAAAAGTTCATAATGATTTGGAACAACGGTGCTAAACATAACAGATAGCAGAAGTTAGTGGAAATCATCAAAATCTGATTGTTGCACGTACTTTTGGTTTGATATTGCCAGTTTTCATCAACTTGAACTTAAGGTGGCTATGGAGGGAAAACCATCCATTTCTGAAGGTAGGAACCAGGTTTCACTGCAATCCATTAGCAAGTTGTTCAGACATTTTTGTCTAGAGACTGAAGCCTCGCTGATGACGCATGACGGTGAATCATCTTCCTCATGACTCCAAAAGAGACAACTCAAACTCAAACTAACCTCCAACTTGGCCAACTAACTGGCAGCACTAATAGCACCTCTGAGATGCAGTAAAGTGCCCAGAACTAATTACATTCTGTTTTCTTGGGTCTGTAAACTGAATTGATGGTTACTGGCCGCAGTAACCATCAAACAGCACCTCTCCCAGTATTGAGCTGTGATATGTGCTCTCTGGGACTTGTTCTAAAGGTCTTAAAGCTGATCCCTGTCCACATCGCAGGCCTGGTTTCTCACGTTTTTTCATATGGTACTTCTCTTCTGTCTGCACTGATATACTAACCAAATCAGTTTCCTGAGTAGCTTGTTGACCCACTTGGAGACAGCAGCCCTCAATCATTGAAGCTGCTCCTGTAATTGTGTTTCTTGAACTGATAAAACTTCCCACCTGTTTGTCCTGGTGGTCTGTTAGTTTTATTACAGGTTCATTCGATTTTCTCTGCTCTTGACATCATCAATGAGACGTTGGAAATTGGCAAGCCTGTGTTAACGACCACGTCAGGATAATTAATGTGTTTTAAACTGCCAATGCAAAATTCGTTCACAATATGGATCATGCAATATATACATTCTAATGCAGCATCTTCAAGAAATGTGCATATTTAATTTTACACTGAGAACATAAAGATAACAGCGTTTGTGTGTGTGTGTGTGTGTCCGTGTCCAGATCTGCTACCACGCCTCTAACATGAGCGAGCTCAAATCACTAGACCAACGTCGTCAAAACAGGTCAAACGCTGATGATGTCATCTGTTACTAAGGCTACATGACTGCAACACTGACAAAATAATATGGGATTTTACAAAGAGGAAAAAAGAATGATGACACCCTCCTCCCCCCTCCAGTTTCCTAAGCCTAGTAATTAATCTGTCTCCTTCCTGATCTGTAGCAGCCGACGTGACCTCCAGAGCAGATATTTCCACCTACATCAGAGATTACTAAGTCATTCAAACGCAAAATACTATCTGACTAAGCTCCTAAAAGGAAGGAAGACGTGTCTTTAGTTCCTCTTCATTTGCTATGGAGCAAATGTTCCTTTTTCATTTAAACTGCTCTCTTGCTGGATGAGTGCGGTATAAATTTCTCTGTCTCCTCCATCTGTTACGGACAAACTGCTGTCATGGTGGTCAGTGTAGGGACGCGAGAACTGGTCCACAGGATCACCTGAAGGTGTACAGAATGAATTACTACTTTAATAAATATAAAATGGTGTTTCTCAGTGTTTCCCTTGTGTGCATGGGAAGGTTTTCTGGTTTACACCTGCAGTCTGAAACATGAATGTTATATCTGCACCAATAACAACTGATAGACTTCCCTCTGGCCCTGGGAAGGAATAATCAGCTGTTAACAGGAAATGGGTCAAAGTTTGGCTGGGTAGGAGCACTGCGCTGGTTACATGTCGATCAGAGTGGTGTTATTTGAGCTCCTTCTGCTGGTTCTATGCTGTGATGTCACCACAAATTGTATTTTAAAAAAAAGCAACCATCAACAAACACACACACACACACAGTTGGCAGTTGAGGTCCAGCTCAGCCTTCATTTGACCAGTCAGTGTTTCAGCATCAAGAAAGTTTAGTAAGGAAAGTGTCATTTATTAGAGGCAGTTGTCATGGAGAAGCATCAATGATTAACCAAACCCATAAATAGTTAAAAAGCTCTTTATAATAATTTTGAAGGCGATCGATACACTTTCTCCTCCAAATATCATTATTAAATTCTTGTCTCTTTAAAGCCTGCTGAATCATGTATTGCGCGTGGCATCCAAAAGCTAAAATTAAAGCGTCCAGGTTCCATTCTGGGGTTTGGAAATCTGATGCATAAAGATTTGAATAACAGCAACCCGCCTGTTTCTTTTGTCTAGCCATTCAGCCGTTGTGTGACTGTTCAGCTCTGACACGTTTATAGTTTCATTAAACAGTTCAAACCCAAGCTGAGAGTGTTGAACTGAGCTGAACTCAGCCATCATGCATAGGTGAAAAGAAGTACCTTAATGAAAACAGAAGCTTCTGCATAAACCAGTGGCATTAAGCCTCCAGGTTAATAAAATGACTAAAAATTACCTCTGGTCTCTATTCCACCACACAAAGAGGAAAAACCCATTAAAGCAAGATAAAAAATAATTAATTGACTATTATTATGAAAGTAGGCAAAGGTTCTTCTCCTTTCTCCTGACCTTTAAAATTAAACTTAAGAATGTAATTCTCTTTTAGGCACATACATATTATGAACCCTCTGTTCTGTTGATGCGTATTGCTTAAAGGTTTTATTGGTGGCCTTGTTAAACAAGCCCAACAGATGCATGGTCATTCTTTTTAATAAAAAGCAAAGATAGGGTGCAGCGATGTCACAAGATACAGCAGATAAACCTTATTGAGGAGCTGTAGCATATGGGAAGGATAAATGTAAAAAAAAAAAGATTCTGTAAAAAACAAAAGAACTAAAGCAAATATTCTACATATACAATATATGACAGCATCAGTGGATATAGCAGTAAGTGAAATCAGCAGCAGTGCACTTGATCAGTTAGTCTTTGCTGCATTTACACACTGGGTATTTAAATACATTTTAACTGTCTACGGGGTTAAATCTGGCATTTCACCACTACTTTTTGCAGCAATGGGTACCAATAGTGACACAAATGCCCTAACCCCAACTTTATTAGGCTTTGTGTTAAGCCTTTACTCATTAATATCTATTATGTAAAAAAATGCTGCCAAAGCAAATTGCTGCTAAATTTAGTTTTAAGGGCAACACTGTCTGCAAGGTCTGTCATGGCATGAACGCATCAGTAACATTTTCCCTCTGCCTAATGCCTCTGAAGAAGTGAAGGAAGAAGTTAAAAGCGAGACATTTGGCTTGAATCGCCACCGACAGTATCAGTCTTCATCTGACAGACAACAGAGGAGGAAGCAATCGCAGCCGGTAGAAGGCAGTAGCACCCCTGTCGCCATCTTTAAACACCTCTGTTACTCAGTCTGTCAGTCAGTCTGCTCAGATCTGAGATAAAAAAAGAGAAAATATACTGTAGGCAGAAAAATGAAAGTTGTGATGTGAGAGAATGAATGATTAAAAAACAGGACACAGACTCTGACTGGTCATCATAATCAAACTAGAATCAAAAGCAGGTCATATCAGTCTCTGTCTCATCTGTATCCACAAGAACTGACTGATCCTGGGGCAGAACCACATAAAAGAGCAAAAAAAAAAAAAAATCATCTCCACATACTTTTGTGGAGATGATACTATGTACTGCATATGACTAGAAAAACCTCAAATAAATGTTATATATAAATTATTTATTATTATTTATATATTATATATAAACCAAACCAAACCCACATCCGGTTAGCGAGCGCCAGGGCTCGTGTTTCAGTTGTGGATGGATCTGACGTGCTGTCCGCAGATGAAGGTATCATGTGGTGTCATTGACTGAAACTATAGAGCCAATAAACCTAACACGTTCTGTGTGCCTCCTGTCCTTTCGATTTTTTTGAAGGACACCATCTGAGCATAGAAGCAAAAAGATAAATGGGATGGTTGTCGCTATTTAGTTGTGAAATTATACCTCGCGTACTTTATCATTTTTTGCATTCCTATTTATCTTGCTGTAATAACGTGTACTGAATTGCACATCCACACGCAGTAAGAATGCAGACATGCAATTAATACATCATGAATTATAGCTTTTATGTTCCTCTAAAATCCCCTCATCAGTCCCCTCATGGGCATTAATACATATTGTTCACCCCTGCAGACATAAATGATGGATGAGTTGACTACGTACGGGAGCAGTTTCTGGGCCCTGATGAGCTTTGTGAGGATTATTCTCATTTTGATCACTTAAGTATTTGCCCATGTGTACATGCAGTAAGTGTACCACTACTTCTCAGCGCTTTCTGGGGATTCTGTGCCTTATATCATCCTACATGCTGCTGTTTTACAGGCTCAGACTGTTGTGGGATCTGATGGCACCGAAGGGGAAAGAAATAGGATGAGTCCATTTCTTTACCAGCTGCAGGTATGATTTTGTCATCTTTGCCACATAAATGTGCAGTTTGAATTATCCTCCAGTGTTACAGACTCACCAAAAGTGAGAGTTAACACAACAAGACAAACAGGCGACACCCAAGCCGAGCTGGCAGGTAAAATAAAATCCTGCTAAATCTGCAACTGGGCAAACGATAAAGGTCCTGCTCTTCTCGAGAGATTACAACTCACAGCACAAATCACACACTAACCGCCCAGATAGACGTAGATCTCACCTCTCCACCTCCTCCGCCAGTGTAACTAAACCATCTGGTGCTGACGCTGGGTATCCAATAGGCTTTTCCCCCATTTCTGTTGTAACCTAGGGAACAGTAAAATGTCCAGAGAACAGAGACTGTATGCCCTGGAATTTAAGATTAAAAGAAATGATAAATAAGGTGGAATCATTTCAGGAACAGCCCTAAAAAACACAACTGACTAATGGCCAAGACAGCACATGTAAAGATTTCACTGGTGTGCACAACAAACAGCACCTCTGAACCTTGTGCTCTAGACAGTCAGCCAACAGGAGAGAGAGAAAATTCTGTGTTTTAACGCCTGATATTTTCCAGAACAGATTTTTTTCACGTGTGATCTTTTTTTTAACAGTTGCCATTTTTCCTGCAGCATGTTTTCACCCCTGACCTCACAGACACTGTATTTTACAGATTTAAATTTGCTGTTTTGGCTGGAATTTGTTTCTGACTAATGAATCTCCTGCTTTGTTGTACAATAAGGATTACAATGGATTAAGAAGAAAACAAAATGCCTGGTTCTAACAAATCAGAATGAAGAGTTGATCCATTACTTAAAACTACAGTGGCTCCTGTTTGCTGGTCTGTGCGATAATGAAAGGTCAGATAGCTTGTACTGATTTCTTTTTCGTTTCTGCTCACTGTAAACTAGCCGAAGCGGTTTTCTTTCTTCGTTTGGAAAGCTGCTTTTAAGACGTGCAGTGTGCTGTCTTTATGCTTTCTGTACCTCCTGTTTCTTCATGAGTCCTTCCATCAATGCTATTGATTTAAAAGCGGGTCTGCTGTGAAGGGCAGGTCAGATATGGACCTCACTGGACGTGCGCCCGTCGTTGCTATCACAGTTGCCCAGATTCATTAGAGGATAAAGAGTCAATGAAGGTACAGTGTATTCTGTGCATAGCATAATCTTTATGTCTTCCTCAAAACATAGTTAATTTGTGTACCCCTTCACCTGTGACACACCAGATGTCCACTCCACACGTGGCGGACAATATTCACCATGTAAATATTAAACATTCGAGCGTCATTCCGAGCCCCAGTGACACTAACAGAGGCTGAATGCACGTAGAGCAGCTGTCCTCAGGGTTCTGCATCTTCACTGGCCTCCAATGATCCCCTAACTAAACGAAATAAACATGAAGAAAAAAAAAAAAAGCAAAACTGCTGCCATGTCACAAATTCATCCTCGACATACCAGCTGCTCCCTCTCCTTCCAGATTTCATTTTGAAATGTGAAAATGTGCCCTTGCCTCTTTAGAGACAGAGTTTAATGGTGTTGTACAGCCTGTGTGCTTTTGAAAACAGAATGTCTGTTACGAAACAACAGACATGTCATGAATTACAAGCCAAGGCAAAAGGCAGGCCTTGTAAAAACACTCATCTGTGCGAAAAAGTGCATTTGTTTCGGCGTGTTTATAGTTTCGGATCTAAAGTAATGTTCATTCAACGGCCTCATTCTGCACAGCAAGGGGAACATTTGCTCACCATTGCGTAACTGTTCACTATGACAACACTAAAGAAGAGAACTTTCATAACGATGCATCACTGCACATGGAATCGGTGAATTTCCTTCCCTCCGTAATTAGGTTTGGGTCATAATATACTGAAAATAATAATGAATCACGTTGAAAAGTAATAAAATAAGTGTAGATCGTTATGTTCCTGCAAGGAGGTTGCACGAGCACAGGAAGGAACATCACCGCACACGGACCAAAGTCGGCCCAGTTCTGTGACGCTGAGCATCAACACAGCTAATGTTTGAAGTACAACAGCAGATGGATTCTCAGAACCACGGCAGATACAGTGAGAGCAGCTTTGGGTTTATTACGTAAGAGGTCCTTATTCATCCTATTTATTCTCATCAGGTTTGTGCTTGACAGGCAGAAGAATAAGGCGTCTGGAACAAGTTGACCCTCAGTCAGAAAGGTCAGCATGTAAACACTCAAAAAGCTGCTCTGAATAATAAAACCAGTTTTGCTCACACCAAATTGCATTTTGCAGCTGTCAAACCGGCCCGTGCGCATCGTTCAAATGCAGCTAAAGGATAAGAACATGGATCTGATTTTAGTTCCTGTTTATTTAGTCCACAGAGTTGAACACAGTTGGTATGCCTGCCTGGAAATGTCATTTCTATAAGCGAGCCATTGAAACGGCGAGCTCCGTCACCTGCGACGGGCGCTAAGGATCACCTCAGGAAAACGTCGGACAGGAACCGACCTTTCACTGACTGGAGGAACTCAAGGTGAAACTCTAGCAGAACCGACGATGACAGTAACCCAAACCAAGGAAAAATAGGATGACAAACACAAGAAATGCGGTACCCAGTAGCAGATGGCAGCAAACGTAAATTACAATCTTCAGATGTCGTGACTTGAATGAAAATCCTGGCATGAGATTTGAATACCATAAAAAAACCCCAAAACACCCACATCGTTTTAAAACTGCTGGAGGAAACAAAACAGAAATGCTGATCTGTTGGATGTCAGACCTTAAAGAAAGCACAGGTAGCACAGCTCCGGGGAGGGATGAAGATCAGGATGGAACACATGGAGAAGAAGATAACAGCCGAGGGACAGTCAGCCTAGCTCCTCTTTATTTATATAATTCGACGTTTTCCTGTAAATGATGGCAGTTGCTATGGCAACCGTTTATAGTGAAGAGGAAGTTCAATCGGGGCACAACGAGACCATGAAAGTTTTCACAGAAGTGTATTCACCGTCGACTCAAAAGTTAAAGAAGCTGTGGCAGAGGTACTACTTCTTACTAAAGTGTGAGAGCTGGTCGTTTTTGATTTTCAGCCACTCAGACCAAGGCTGAATCTCCTGCTTTTTTAAAAGAGTCCATCTACAGAAATCTCTCTGTTTTGCTACTCGTGGCACAAACAGGCTCCCACCCACGCCCGCGCCTCACGCTGACGTGCGTGACATTTCCAAATGTTTGACTGGCTCTTCGGCGCGGCCGCAGATTGGCGTGCGCACGGATGTGCGTCAGGGTTGTGCCAGTCTCACGTTTGGTGTCAGAGCCGGAGCGTATGGCGTCTGGATAAACCAGCTATAGCACACAACATTAGGACATCTTATGTATTATTAGTAATTTTAGTAATTATTAGTAATTATTCAACAAGGTCAAGGAAGTCAAATTGTTTCCTACACTCAAGCGCATCAAGCAAATGAGGTGTGTTTATCCTTGCGCGCCTGTTTTTCAGCTTCTGAGGCAGCAAATATGTTTTGCAAAAGCCATGAATCACTCTGTCAGAATTAAACTTGTCACATAATTAGGTTTACTGGCTCGTCACTGGTTAGTGACAGCTGCTTCACATCCCGTCTCACTCCTGCTCTCCTCTAATGTTTACCCTCTCTTCATCTTTCCTTGGTTTTCCGTCCTCCCACGTTCATTTAGCCAGTTTTTACAGCTGGGCCTACTTGAAAATGGACTAATGTCTCTTTCACGGAGGAGCGGTCGTTTTCTTTTCTTCTTCTTCTTCTCCTCTAACTATTCATTCATTTATTTCATCCGTCTTATGGGTAATTTCACCTGGGTGTTTTTGCGCTCCTCCACCTGCGCCACGCCCACCAACCAGGCGCACCAGCGACCCGTTGGCGGCTCCGCGCCGGTATTTAGGCTCCGGACTTTGACTGACTCGGTGCCAGATCGTGAAAAGCGTATTTTCCAGCTTTTTTTTTGCGTCTGTTTGGCCGTGTTTGGTTAATTAAAGAGATTTTCCTCGGCCGGTGGGGTTGCTCTTGGATCCGCGCCACGAACGCTGCTTCTGGATGAATCTTGGTGGTGTGATATCAGAAGATAATTTGGTTTTCCATGTGGCCGCTGTGACCTCAGATCTTGTGTAAGAGGAAAATGATTAGTTCTTTTGACATTTTGTCCGTCTCTTTGTTCGTTTTTGCAGCAGCCCGCCCACATGAAATGTTCCTCAGGTCAAATTTTATCTGATCAAACCCTCATGAATTTTGTTGGTTGGACGGAGAAACATGTATTCTGTGTCCAAACTCTCCCCTTTCGCTCTGCTCATGATCAAATCCAGTATTTCTATTTCTGTGTAATAACAAGATGCAGGCACAATATGATAATGATGTGTTTATTTGCCATAGGTGGGAGGCAGATATGATTTGCTGGCTGTGGCTGCAGGTTATTGATTACAGCAGCATCTCCGGTGAACCTTTATCCAGGAGCAGCACCTCCTGTGCTTGTCCTGCAAACAAACAAGTGGCCAAATTAAATCACAAGCTATAGTTTATATTCCATTAAAAACAATCATTGTTCTTTAGTGACTGTTGTTTAATGTAACTTCTCTATGAAAGCCCGAAGTAGAGTAATAAATTGGTTTTCTGATTAAGACTTTATTCTGTTGCTAAACTCTGATTACCTGAAATTCTAATCATGACATGGACATAAAATGGCATTCTTTTGGCTCCTGCACATGGAAGTGCCAGTAAATATCGAGGATGAAAGAGAGTCGTCAAGTATGTGACACATGGGATGCAGCGACAGCCAGAAAAACACACATTTCTCAGGCTTTGCCAGGATTCAGCCCCCGTTTGACAGACGCTCTGGTGCCAGCATCCCTATTTATTACCACTGTGGTGCTGCCTTGGTGCAGAATTAATTGAATTACTGCTACCATATCAGCTTGTGAGCTCTTTGTATCGTCACAATGTTCTAATCTAAAATCAGTCTTCTTTAAAGCAGTGATGTGTGTGTGTGTGTGTGTGTGAGTACAAGTTGTGGTACATGCATCAAATGTTTCCTTTTCTAAAGAGTATCTTACTGTGCGAGGAGCATTTGACCACACAACCACGTCTGACTGCTGGTAAATGCAGTTGGTTGTTGCCAACGTGTTCAAAAATGAAGGTTCTGCCATAAACAATAAAAAAATCACTTATTTCCTGTCATCATTTAAGGTCACCGCTATCTCGTTCTCATAAAATGATAATCAAACCCAGAAACAACAGCAAAAAGTGAGGGCATCATTTACATTGTGTTCTAGCCTTTTAATCATCTCTTTCTCTTTTGTGATGAGCACATAAATATGAAAGTGCTGCTGCTGAACGAACCAGAACCAGAACCAGAACTACCTAACCTACTCTGTGGATTTACATCACCTGAGAGGAAATAAAGGAGTAAATTCCAATGAAGCAGAGCGACTCATCAAGCAGCAAGGCTGAGTGTGGTTAAAGATGGTGATTTTCTCCACAACCTGACAACAACAATATACTCTGTCAACAGCACAACAATGGGCCATTGTCTGCTCTCCTTTTATCCGTTTTCCCCCTCTCCTCATTGATAGAACATGCTGCACATTTGAAATGACTGGATACCAGAAATGCTTAGTTCTCTCGCTTCTCCAGCGCTTCGGAGGACGTGACAGCGTGTGAAAGGGAAACACGCTGGAATCCAGGGGGAGCATTTGGCAAGCAGGCATTTCTACTTAGAGGAACACGGGTGTATCCAGGCAGGGAGGAACTATTACCTCGCAATCATGCTGCTGTGGAGCTGTGGATCTGTCCAACGCAACAGACCTGAGGCTGACCTCTGTTCATTTAATGTCATTTAAATTCGTTTTAATTCTATATGCACCTGACTGTCCTTCAATTGTCCACCAACCCGGTGGAAAATATGTGCCAAATAAATGTGAACAGCATGGGCCAAATGAGCGCTGTTTTTTATTCAGAGTGAACCTGCCTCCTCCTGGGGGAGAGGCCAATGATTCGACTTACAAATTTGCTCAATAACAAAAACATAGTACTGCTCTCGCTAATCCGATTCTAAAACTCTCCATGGTACAGCTATTTGAGTGAAAAATATCAGCATGATATTAACAGCTAAACATTTGAACAGTGTAAATTTCTCAATTATTGCCATAATATCAATATTTCCCTTTGTAGAACTAATGTCATTGCTTCTGGTCTATGGGGATTGTAGACGTTTTTAGCAAATATAGACGTTAAAATGATGCTCAAGGCAAATATGGTCAATATTGCAAAACAGAGACAGGGACCACCACCTTTCAACAGATTCAAGGCTAATGTTTTTTTCACTTCTACATCTCACTGATTAGTTCTGATTTGGTTGTAAGGTCAAAGCTCCATATGTAACTCAATGAATCAAGGTTTGCATCGTAGCGGAGGAAATGAACACATCTTTTAAATTACATCCTGAGGTTGTGCAACTCTTGTTGTGAGGTTTCAAAGCTCTTTCCTCTTGGATGAGCTATGTGACAACACTCGTAACGAGTTAATGTCTGATCGGCTGCAGAGGATAAATCTGTGGCAGTGAAAGTAACAAGAGAACAGTTTCATTCGCACATTTGGCTCGGCAGCTCATTGTCATTCGCTGCGTGTTGCTCCAGAGTTTGACGCACAGACGAATGACATCATCATAAAATAAACATCTCTTTGGCCAGTCAACAGAAGCCAGCATGAAAGGAAGCGTTTGCAGAGAGGACCGACACAGCAGAGACGTGATTAGAGCGGCATCCTTTTGATAAATGAAACTTTGAAGTGGGCCGGTGGGTAATGTGTGCCTACCTGGAACTTTTATCCAAAATTGTCAATTCTGTCACCTTTGTTTCGTTTTCAGCTGTATTATTAAATTATATTTTAAAATAAAATGGTCAGGAGGGAGCAGCCGAGTGCTGAACCTGTTAATATATTCCATCTTTCACTCCAGTAATCTCTGAAGTTTAGGAATAAACATTTTAGCAGATAAGATACAAAGAAACATTATTTCCAATTATCTTTGTAATTGCTTAGTTGTTTTTGTTTTTTTGTTGTTGTTGCAATGAGCAACCATATTTTAAATTAAGATTAAAAAAAACACAGTAACTCTACAACAACACATGCAAACACACACTCAAGCTGTTCGTGCACAGTATATGAGTTTGTGTAATGCTATGAAACAAGTTCGCAACACAACGGTTGCTTTGGTATTGATTCCTTTCACCATACAAAATTAAAAACGTGTTGCAGAGAGGGGCACATGCACATTGGACAAATAAAAAAAAGACTGAGGAAAAGCACTGAAAGTAAAAACACCTTCTCTATTCAATGCCCAGACCTTTTAAATAAAAGAGATGTTATGCAAGGCTGAAATTCCAGCCTCAGTGTAAGTAAGGGAGAAAAGCAGAGGCACTACAAACTACAGACGTTGTGTAACGGGTTTATTATGTCCTGTTTGAATGACATAGGACTGTTTTAGTAACGAGAAGCATCTTTTTTATATTTTTCAACCTTGGTGCATATGTACCTATAGCGCTCCTATTTGTCAGTTAATTATCCAGAATTTAGGTCCAATATCCCCCATTTGCGATATGAAATAAACATGTCAACAACATTCTGCACACTCTTGAGAATACTACAACAACATGATGGCACAAAGAGACACTTTAATAACTTTAACTAGATTGTTGTTGTTGTTTTGTTTTTGTCTCTGGAGGAAGAGCCGCGTTATCAGTCAGACAGGCCGTCAAGACTGACATGGAGCTTTCAAGCAAACAGCCAGCACACACAGCAGCGCGGTGCTATCTCTGCTAAACATCAGGCATCAACCCTCACTGGTGGACTCAGTGAGGCTGCCCACACACACACACACACACACATACACACACAAATGCACAAAAACCCATGCGCAGACAGATCAAATCAATGGCTACCTTCCTACACATCAGGAAGTGCTGTGCAGTAGGTAGCCAGCCCACTCACAGGATATTCAATTGCAAGCATGTATGAATTCATCCACTTCTGCATCTCCCTCACATTCACATGGGATCAGCTACTGTACATTTACTCATGCACTTTTGGGCAAGAAGCACTTGTGTGTGCACACCCACATGTGGGTAAACTCGATCTCAACATATATTTTTGCTTTCAAGCCACAGAAGAATGCGCACTTATTTATCAATGAATGAAAAGGGAGAGTGGTTCAGAGCAATTTCTGAAATCTTACATTTGTCTTTGAATGCGATGTTTTTAAATTTGAGACCCACTTCAGGACTTTGGATATTTTACTAGAGGTGAAGAATAGATCTGAAATAAAAACACCAAAAGCATGGCTGCCGTAGAGCCCCGCCACTATAGATGTCTGTCTCTGTGGGGTGCATAGCACAAGGAGACAGAATCAGGTGAACGCGCAACTGGCCGTGCGATAAACGTGAAAGTGTGCAGGAGGGGGGAAGGGAACTGAGAACGTTAGCCCAGCGGTGTGAATCCGTCTCCTCCTCTGGGCCTCACGGCTGACATCTCCACGAGAAATCTGCTCATTAAAGCCATGAGGAGCACATACATCAAACATAAATTGATGTCAGATCTTACAGAAAAAATGATCTTTGCACAAAATGTGCACAAAATTGTCCTCACATGGCACAGCTGCTGTGGTGAAATCACAGGAAAGAAGGTTAATGACCCCTAAAGCTCCCGTAGAACACTGCAGAGCACAATGCAAAAAAAATAACAAAATAAAAAAAAGCTCCGCATGATGACTTAAAGTGCTTAAAGTGTTTGCATGTGCATAAGAAAACTGGGTGGTTTCAAGTATGATGGAACTAGAATTTTGAAATGAAGACCATGGGCAGGGGTATCTACTCTCCCGAGTGCCGTTGGAGTTTGCCGCAGCATGTGATTGGTGACCATTAGCTTGTTGGCGGAACAAATTTGCCCTGTGACACTCAAGTGGTCACTTCACATAAACCTGGTTGTGTGCTTTTTCGTGCACAATCCCACGGATATAAAAAGAACTGAAAACATAATCTCGCCATTTTCAGGCTCATTGCCTGTGCAGCCCACTAGACAAGGCTCAGAAGCCCACTTGTGGGCCGAGAATAGCTGATATAATCAATCATGGACGGTATTAGTGTCCTCCAGGACGTGGGGAAGTGGGTGGCTGCGTCTGTGCCGAGTGCGTTGTATGTACTGTTTAATGGACTGACTGTCACACGGTGGAACACCTTTGAAACAGATGGTTACCCTGGCGGAAAGGTCAGTGGCAATCTTTCCAGTCCCATCCTTTGCCTTTGTGTCATGTTGTCCTTTTTCCAAAGCAGACATGCTTGGCAGCTACCGCTCCGCAGTATAGACAGTAAATAAATAAACGAGCCTTTATGGCTGTCCCCACAGCTCCAGGTGGAGGGTAGCCTGACATTGATGGCATGTGATGGAGGAAACTGGCGCCGTGATTGGTTAGGAGACGTCAGGCTCCCTCTGTCACAGCGGAGAGTCCAACTTGTGGCACTTTCATAGTGACAACTTGTTGACCGTCCTGCCGTTGTTGCTGTTGGGGCTGATGAAACCTGCCACAATGGACCACCCTGCTGCCCTGATGGAGTGGCTGGTTGTTGACTGCTTAGAACCAGGACCATGGCTGATGAAAACAGTTAGTCCAGAGTTCAGTGACTACTTTTACACTTTCTCCAACTTTTTGCTGCTGGAACAGTGAATTTTCCCCGCTGTGGGACGAATAAAGTTCTATTCTATTCTATTAAATGATAAATGTGATATGATAAATGATAAATCTGACATTTCTGTGGGCACTATGGCTTCTGCAAGCAGTCCAAAGACCAGTCCTGGTAAAACATCATGTTTTTAAGCTTTTCTTGATGTTGAAAGGTTTTTTTTTTTTCTGATATAAAAATATCTTTTTTTTGCTGCCGATCTGGTAGAACCTGTCGTTCAGAGTGCAAACTTCCATCCAGGTTTATTCCATGAAAAAGAAAAGGGTAACTCGTATGTGTGGGCTGTTGTGTGGCATTCTGAAGCCTCCTGCAGGTCTGCAGAGCTGGCCTGCGTCCTCCCAGCACTAATTGACGCAGGTGTGGCTGATTGTTGCAGTAAAACACGCAGACGCAGCAGCTTCTGGTCAGATTCGCCTTTAAACGCTTCTGATTTCTTTTTTATTTTTATTTTTTTCATTCCTTTAATGTTATTTTCGCCAGTATGGAACTGTGAAGGGAAAATGGACTCAACGGTGAGCTGGTCGACTCCAGCTGAACGCACCCTGGCAGGCGTGGAGCCCCCGGGCCTCCAGGAGCCCCCGGGCCTCCAGGAGCTGACTCACTGGTCCGTCAAAGTCACCGTCATCGTCGTCCTGGGCGTCATGATCACTCTGGGAAACATCGCGGTTCTCCTGGTGATTTCCTCCTCCGTGGCCGGCTGGCCCAGGAACTCCCGGTACTTCCTGCTGTCCCTGACCGCTGCGGACTCTGCCTTCGGGCTCCTGGTCATGCCCCTGAACCTGTCGGTCAGCGTCCTGAAGGGCCACAGGGACGGCCCGGACGCCCTTTGCCACGTCGTGGCCTTCTGCAACGCCACCATCTACTCCACCTGCATGTACACGCTGGCCACCATCAGCCTGGAGAGATACGTGGCGGTGTTCTACCCGCTGCAGTACTCCACCCTGATGACGCGCAGAAGGTCGCTGCTCCTGATCGCCTTCGCCTGGTGCTTCCCTCCTTTCCTCCTGTCGCCCATCTCGTTTCCAGGCGGCATCATCGAAGTCCACTTCTCCACCGCGTCGCTGGTCTGCAACCCGACCTACTCCACCAACGTAGGCTACTCCCTGAGCCTGACGTGTGTCATCTTTTTCCCCTGCTCCATCGTCATGACGTTCTCCAACCTGAGAGTGTGGTGCGCCGCCCGGAGACAGCGGCTGAAGCTGCGCCAGTACGGCTGCGCGCTGCGCAACCGGCACAGGGTGGCATCCAGGGTGCTGGTCCCAGTCATGATGGCCTACTTCACCTGCTGGACGCCCTGCATGGCGGCCATGATATACAACGGTAGGGTGACTGGCTGCATGGGTGGCGTGTGTTTTATCGGGAGAATTTCACACAATCCAAGACATTTATTTTCATTCCATTTCCATTCTCGGTCCCCCTCCTCTGCGGGGGTCACCACCGTCACTCACCTGCACCAAACACTGGTCTTAGATATATATATATTTTGAAATATATTTATCTAAATTCAGTGTCTAAAAGTCTAGAAAAAGACAAGGTGTGATGGTTTACCCTGGCAGATATAACTGCCTGTGGTATTTTAGCCTCACTGTCAGAAATATGGTTAAATTAAAGCTATTTTCCTGACTTTTTGGGGTAACGTGACTGTGTGCTGTTTTGGCACGATGGGGACTCTGAGTCAAAGTCAGAACGGAATTATTTTTGGAAGCGAGAGGCTTTTTGAACTGGACGAAGATTCTTGTGAAATGAAGCTGGCAGCCTTAACTGACACTTCAGAGGCTGCTGCTGTCCAAATGCAAAGCGGTTCGCTACAAACTGCCAAAAATTACCAGCTTATTTCATCCTACATTAAATTTGAAATTTGTTTGCTGAACTCTTGCCTTTGGTGGAAAGAGCATCACTCCAGGCTGATTTTTTTTCATCTTACGTCTTTGCCCATTTGCAAATTTGGATCCAGCGGTGGGGGGGATCTGTGGGTCACCCTCTCGTCTGTTGGCTTTCCTCAGTCTTTGTGTTGTGTCCCGCAGCGGTCTCGGGGAGCAGCGTGCCGGAGTGGGTGGAGTTCGTGGTGGTGTGGCTACCGACCTCCAACGGTTTCCTCAACTGCATCTTCTACTTCTGGATAAACCGGAGCTTTCGCAGGAAGTTCCGCCTGGTGCTGCAGCGGCTGGCGCTGGCCCTCTGCCCCGGCCTGGCCCACTCGCTCGCCTGGTGCAGTGCTTCCCGGACGCACTCGGAGCCCGAGTTTTTGGACAACAACGACAGGATCCATGAACGCTGCTCGAGCGTATCGTCCACCTGCACCCTGGTGACGCTGATGTAGCAGGAGCGCGGCTGAAGACCTCCTCGGGTGCCTCGAAGGCCTGATTTACTGGAGCCATGTTGGTGAGATGCAGCTCTGTAAAGGTGAAAGGTAACTGAAATAACCAATGACGGTAACAATTTCTGTACAGTAAACACCACTGAAGTTGCATTGATCCATGCATGTAGGATCTGTATATATATATTTTTTGTTTTTAAGTCATGTTTCAATCAAGTGGTGGTGTTGGCTCAAACACACATTTCATCTGTAACTTATGGTTTTGTTTTGTTTTTTTTTTTATTTAAACACTCACTAGTTCTCCAGGATGGCATCTTAGAGCATCTTTTAGTTGTTTTACAGCCATCCACCTCGTGTCTCACAGCAGAGAGGAAACTCAACTAGTTCTTTACAAGAAGTTGATATTTTTACAGAGGGAGCTGTCATTTTATCTGTCATTTTCTCACGGCGAGTGCTTTGAAGCTCTCACCTCTTCAGTATAAACGTGGCACCAAACACCTCGGCATGCAACAGCTGGCAGGATTTAACCTTTACGTCAGGCCGTCTCGCTGTATGCAAGGAGAAAAGTAATTAAGCAGCGACAACGCAGAAAGGTCACCATATTTGTGCTGGCAAAAAGATAAGAGGTAACTTTTAGGGCTGCGTTATTTATTTTGAGATATTGAGCCCGTGATATTGCCGTCTGTAGCTCCTGCGGTGCTCAGTCTGCATGGCGTCGGCGCCGAGATGAAAAAGAAACAAAAACAAGAATTTTGTAGCGTTCCTCACCGGTGCTACAGTTGGTAGAGGTAATTAATTGTTACTTTTCCAAAGGAATAAGAAAATCAAATAAATATTGAAATGTGTTGATAGTCAAGTCTGTTGTGAGCTTATCTGAAATATTCACGTGTGTCTAGTGCGATTTTGAAACGTTCCAAAGAATGGTAAGAATGGAACATTTAAACATGTTGGGTTACGAACTGTTAAATAAAGTATTACTAATTTTTTCAGTGGTATTTATTAGTTGAAGCCTTTTTTCTGTTTTAAAATCTTCAAATTTTTAAAGAGCAGCATTATTCACTCTTTGCACATACTATTGGTAAACTGGCTGTTTAGATACTACATCCAAAAACGTGGAGAAAAAGAGAGAATGAGGCTGTTTGTCAGTGGGATCTGAGCCAAATAGATGATGATCGGCAGCTTTTCTACCAGCAGCCATAAATGAAAACTAAACGAATGCAGCAGCGTGTCAGATACTTGTGTTTTAATAAAATGGATGTAGTTTGAGCTCTCTGCATCAGAAACATGAGTTTGCACATAAAATACATCTTTTTCTTTTGCAGGGAACCTGAGATGTTAATGGGTGTAAGTCCTTCAGCTAAAAGAGGACTGTGAGTGTTTCAGGGAACCTTTTAGACAGTCGTCGGTGTTGCAGTTCCCTTTGGATTCCACCTGCAGACAAAACCTGACACGGGGTTAGCTGTATCTCTGAAATCTCTCCCTAGATGGAAGGAAAAAAAACAAAACTAAGATTTGATTGTAGAATTGTCTCAAGTAGCACAAATGATATAAAGCTCCATTTTTTAAAAAGTGGGCAGGTCTTTTTAAACAAACTCAAACCACTTGTCAGAGATCATATTCATTCCTGCAGCAAGCATAAGTGTTTTTCCAGCCGATTGTGATTTTCACCCGGTTGGTCTCCCAGGACGATGGAGTGTGTGCATTAGCAACCCTCTGTGAGGCAGACATGCCACGTGGTGATGGAGAGTGATGTTGCACTATCTGAGGGCTTTCTGCAGGATTCTCTCACAGACATTACATGCAGTATAAGGGCAGATATTTCTGCACTGTCATTACCTTCACACCACACACCAGTGCTGTGCTGTTAAAACATGCTGTGATCAAAGATAAACTGAAGTAATGTGTGCTTTTCCTGTAATAAAACTAATAATGTCAAACACACTGTACAATACTTTGAGTGGTGTTTAAATGGTGTTAAGACTATTAAATAAATACATAGGAGCCAATTCTAAGTACGGCTGTGACGGTTTGAGTTAAAGGTTGGTGCTGCAGCGCCACCCGCTGGTCATGTTTGAGTACTGCATCCGTGGCGACTGGACTCGGGTCCGACAGGATTTGTCTTTACATCACATTTGCCTTATACTTTTACTTCGTGGAGCATTTCAATATACTGTAATAATAAAATTACACACATCTGGCGTTATTCAAAATACACAACTGAAGTCTGTGGGTTTTTTAAGGATTACTTTTATTTAAAGAATATTATTAAGAGAAAACGGCAGCATCGATACACAAAACCTTACCTAATAAATTTAACAAAAATTAACTTCTGTCAACACACAACAGGATTTTAGAATACATATTTATAGGGGGAACCAAATCTGAAAAATTGAAGAATTCCTAAAATGAATAGAGCAGATGAATGGTGACTGTTTGGTCCTGGAAAGGCTGATCCAATGTTCCGCTGCCTCAGAGTCGCTGGTACATTTAACACAACAATCAAGCGCTTTACAAATATTGTCATAACATCCATATATTAATGTCAAACACAAGCAGTACATTACATGAAGAGACATTTGTTATATTTAAAGAATAAAATGCCATTGGATTATGTTTTACACAAATAGGCTCAATTTAAATCCTTGTGTCGAC
>CAAE01014581.1:1476812-1501171 GCA_000180735.1 Tetraodon nigroviridis | reverse complement strand
GTATTTAAAATATAATTTACTGCCATTTTTACAGATTAGCATACAGAGATTTGAGGGTGCATTCTTCTGATTTTAAATATTTTGCATTTGTAGCCACCTACTAAGCCCAGACCTGCGCGCTCCTCATGGGAATGTAGGAACACAAGTGCTGATCATGAATGAGCATCCGGCAGAATCGTTTCTTGTTTCTATAAAGGCTAACTACCACCAGCATTAAAAAGTGCTAAACACAAATCACTATAACTGTGATTGTTGCATCCCAGCTGATGTGGCTGGGTTAGGTGTGCACGTGAAAATTCAACAGGCATAGTAAGAATGCAAAGACAATGAAAGGCAGAACAGTGAGTAAGGATCTACCAAAGGTTCTACGTGGTGAACTTGCATGTGGAGACACAAAATAACGCTTTCATTCTTCAGTAAAAGGCTCACACTCCTGACTGTGTGTGCTCAGTGTGATGAGGATTGATTTGATTTGAAGGCCGCCGGAGGATAAGAACGGGATGGATTTGGGATGTCAGCACTCAGGAGGACCTGTCAGACATGTAGTAGCGACAGATGATGCCAACAATGGTTGCGATGAGGGCAGGTATCAACCATGATGTCCAAGAGCTGCGGGAAAAAACCACAGTTAACGCAGTTGGAGTCACAACAATTCCCACAGAACAAACAAAGATTGGTCAATAACCTCATCAGAGCTTGTATTATTCAGAAAAATCACACTCATTTAAACTGCAGCAGTTGACAGGAGGCTGACAACCCACCTGGTCTCCTTTGGACTTGTTTGGGGTTCCTTCTGTAGCCAAAACGGAATGGGGAGCAGGTTATTTTTAGATCAGGAGTGAAAAGTAGGAATGTGCAGCAAACCAGCCACCTGCTACGATGACTGTGGGCTTACCTTTGCAGAGTCCTTACTTCTGTCCTCCTGCAGATAAAAAAGAGCGGTCATTCAAATGAGCTCAACACCTTCCCACTTGCCTGGCTGCAGTAAGAACTTTTCCTCTATTTTACAGCAAAATCTGTTGCCTCAGGAAAGCAGCTAGTGTCGTTCTCGTTCTCTTTGGCTTATAAAAGATACTACTCAACACTATCTTGTGACTGCAAACAAACAATAGCTCTTTTCTTCCAGAAAGATCTGGTATAATTACTGAGCAGGACGCGCGCCTACAGAGCGGCCTAATATGCTAAACCGTGCGTTGAACCTTTTTTACCATGTGAACCTCCCCAACCAGGTACTGCTGGAGCATCTCCCTGGCATCTGTGGAGTGACCCACGTCCTCGAAGCTCTCGGTGGCATCCCCACCCGCCTGCTCCAGCAGAACCTCCTCGCCTCCTGGATGCTGCAGCCGCAGAACACATTACAACACACAATCAATGTCAGAGTTCACCACATGCAGTCCTAACTTTAGGTTTTCCAGACTTAAAAGTAAATCAACTGGTAATAATCTATTACTAGACTATATAAACGCCAAATGACACTAAGAATGTCGAGCTAAGGCTAGACAGCCTTAGTTAATCTTCAGTCCTGGTGAAGCCAGTTAAAATAACACGAGTAGGCAAAAGGTTAACAAGTGTCCGATCGTTCCGTGAAGTTATGCAACCGAAAACTTGAAGCAAAGAAACCAAATAACAGGTGTAACAACATATATGCTTAGATATTTACCGATCGAAACAAAGTATTTCTTACCTCCTCGAGAAACCGTGTGATGTCATACACCTTGTCGTGAATGACTATCCATGTGTCGTTGCTCATGTTATGTTCTTTTATTTCTTCTAATGTGAAATATTTCACGTCACTCTCAACTGGTCTACCATTTTCTTCAACGTTTGTGCTATCAACAGCCCCAGTGCTGGCGTTGGACACGTTTTTATTCAT
The DNA here is from genome assembly GCA_000180735.1 of Tetraodon nigroviridis. Taxonomy (NCBI): domain Eukaryota; kingdom Metazoa; phylum Chordata; class Actinopteri; order Tetraodontiformes; family Tetraodontidae; genus Tetraodon; species Tetraodon nigroviridis. Next base: position 1,499,298 of record CAAE01014581.1, on the reverse strand, counting down.
TGTCACTACACTTTCTTGTGTTAATGCCAATAATGTAGTAGCTGATAACGAACGATTAGCTAATGCTAGCTTCTGTTCGCCAGGTAGGAAACAAACGTAACGCTAGCTACCGAGTTATGTTTAAATCTGCCTTCTCCTGCTAGTAGTAGTACGGTTCCCCCAAAGCTCCAAAGGTCGCAGTTTATCCTAGAATAACAGTGTTAAAACGGAATCTATTATGCAAAAAGATAAACGGCTTCGAAAAGGGTATCTTCAACGCCTGCTACATGTTCCGACGGTAGGCGTGTAAAACTGACCAATCACAGCGCGCCTATCTGAAGGGTAGCCAATCACAAATAATTGATTGATCGCCAGACAAGGGAAGTTGCAAGGCTGTCAAGTGTGCGCAGTCATTGCGCAATGCAGAACGCAAAAATGCGCTTTGTGATCCTCCTTAACACAACTAATTACAATTTATGTCAAGTTACGCATAAAAACAATACAATGTATAAAAAAGTATGAATGCACTTAGACTAGCGTAAGTTAGAGAGAGAGAGAGAGAGAGAGAGAGAGAGAGAGAGAGAGAGAGAGAGAGAGAGAGAGAAAATGAGAAAATGATCTTACATGTTCACCTGCAGGAATAGTTGGTGAACCTCTGTGTATACTGATAGGGGACCGTAAAACATACGCATGGCGCTGATAATCACTCAGCTTGTATGTGACTGCATGGATATTTTTGCACGACAATAAAAAAACAAACAAATAAACAAACAAAAAATCGTTGCATGGCATTATGAAAAAAAATTCTATTATACTCTTGTAAATGTCATTTAGTGGTTTCACTATAGTTCATACTAATTGCGTCCTATTAAGAAAACGAATTTATCTAATAAAAACTAAAACATTAGACGAAATATTTTAAATAACATCGTTATGCTTTGGTTTGAAAATAATCGCCCAACAAACTCACAACATAAGAATTGAGAAGAGGTAATTATTTACTACAACAGTTCTTTAAAATCTTTTTTTAAAATATTTTTTTAAACCTCTATCCTACGTACTATCCCAATGTCAATTTACTGCTTTTAAATAAAGTTTTTTGCCTAGCTGCGCCTGAGAATTGTGGGATTGCAATGGCTGCTCCCTTGACTGTAAACATAACGTTCTCTTAACGAAAGCCGCGGTTGGATTATTGACAGCCCCTGATATCTCCCTACATATTATCACGACGTTTCTTAAATTTCGTTTCGAGCGTGTTTGTTTTTTTGTTGTTAAAACATTAAGAGGGAGACTTATTTGCCTAACGGCGGTGTGATTTGGGGCAAGTCAGGAAAGTCGCCGCCGTCTAGCTATTAGCTCGCTGCCCCGACAACATACGTAAGTTATCTGCTCTTTTAAATTACTTCAGTTTTCACCGCCTCTTTTGACTATATCTTTGATAATGTACATTAGAGTCGGTTGATGTAGGATAGAAGTTAGGGCCTGATATAGCAATAACAAGCGCGGCCATTAGTAACAATGTATGCTTTGTGATCTGTGTTTTTGGCGTATTTCCGAGGAACTCTTGGGGATTTTTGTTAAACGTATGTTTCTAAGTTTTCTTAGAAAGCTTTTATAAATAACCCCTTCAACTTTTGTACATTTAAAAAACGTTTACCAGGAGTTTTGCATGGGTACATGGCCCAGTTATAGCGGACCCGCGAATGATTAAACATAGTACTTAATAAACACATTTCTTTGGACGCGAAACTATTATAATCTATCAAATGTTTTACTAGAATATAATGACATAATGACAATTTTTTTCCTTTTTGTATTTTTTCACCACTAATCAGTTGCTTTTTTGTATAATGTTTTACCAGAAGACACATATTCAAATGCGATTTAGAAACTAAGCGTTTAATTAGTCCTTATTGAATTTGTTGTCATGTGGCATCTTCACACACGTATAGATATTTTACTTTTACTATTTCTGTTTCACAGATGATGGACGACGATGTGTCCATGCACAGACTTGAAGGAGCCGACCCAACTGCCCAAATTGGTGGACTGATTGTAATTCCAGCACCCACCCCACGTACCTCCTTACTGGGTTTGGACTTGCTGGCTGCCCAGAAAAGAAGGGAACGTGACGAGCAGGCTGATAATGAGAGGAATAACAAAAGATCTAAGGTTTCTTCCTACAAGGCAATGGGAGGAAGCTAAAAGTGATTCTGGGTCTGATGAAGAAGACGATGATAAGGACAAATGTGCTAAGAAAGAGAGGTAATAGTCATTTGCTCATACAGGATGATGTTTATTCTAATATTTTGATTTACATTATATTTACATTGACATATAATGTAAATCTTTCTTTAATATCAATAATCAACAAAACTTACTACATTAAGAGGATGTTGATGCATGACCTTTATGATTACTCAATTGTCTTTGTAACTATTATGATCAAGAGAGGACTGTATAAGGGACCCAGGTGTTTTTGATTTATAGCCTTACTTGTAACCAAATGACCTTTGAAAACACAAACTGTGTGACAGAGCCAACTTTTATATGTTCTACCAGTATGTCTGCACAGCTAAATGTATCCTAACGATGATGTAATGTTGTCCTTTACTCTTGTTTGCAGGAAGTATCGTGTGACTGGCTCAGAAACTCCCTCCAACCCTGGAGGGGTCAGTGAAGAGTTCCGCCGCAGACACCAGCAGAGGGAGAAAGACCGGCGTGAGCACGGTGTCTATGCCTCCTCCAAAGAGGAGAGGAACCGGGAGAGAGATGGAGGAAAGAACAGAGACAGGGAAAGAGATCGAAAAAGTGAAAGAGGTACTTTCAAGTGGAAGTTTGAATTATTTGCTTTTCTTGTAAATATTTTAAAACATACACTAAGTCCATTATTGTTGTATTATTATCAGGTCTTCATCCAATTAGCTTTTGGTTCGAGACCAAGTATGATGGCTGTCTAAAACAATTAAGACGTTTCTGTAACTTTCTGTTATCTGATAGATGACCGAGGGAACAGCCACAGTCGTTCAGAGCGCGGTGAGAGAAGTGAACGCTCTGTGAGGGACGGCTGGTCTGGACGCCTGAGCCGGGGAACTCGGAGGGATGAACCCTTGACACCACAGCATCACCCTAAAGGTCAGTTTGTTCGCTTCGTTTCCTTCCTCACATTTAGAATCCCCTGTGTTCATCCTTTAAACTCGCATTTTTTTAAATTCATAGGTTCCTTCACGCCCTCCCGCTCCAACTGGGAAGAGGACGACAGCGGTTACGGCAGTTCACGTCATTCCCACTGGGAGTCTCCTTCTCCTGCTCCGTCTAGCAAAGAGTCGGATCGCTCTGAGCGTAGCCAGCGTTCCGGCCAAGAGAGTGAGAGGAGGGACAGGTATATATTTTCCTTTTTTTAACTTCTCTTTAAATATCTTGAAATCCTTGAATGGACTGCCAAAAACAAATATCCAGTCTCTACCTCTGTGTTTCATTTAATGCAAATAATAATAGTCAGGGAGATTAAACTGGATTATTTGATGTGGATTTTTTGTGCTTCGTGTGGTTCAATCATGTCCCTCTGCCATGTTTGCAGATCAGTCAGAAGCCGCTACCCTCACGACACCCCCCTTCCTACCCCATCATACAAGTACAACGAGTGGGCCAACGACAGAAAGCATTTGGGATCTACACCTCGCTTATCACAAGGAAAAGGTATAACCCTAAAAACCAGTTAACAGCTAAGACAATACGAGGCCTTATCATTTGATACCTCTGGGTTTTACATCCTTCTCAGTGCTGCTATAGGTCTTTGAATATATGGCGCTTCGTGTTTGTGTAAAAATGCGAGCACTATGCTGTTTTTGATGAAAGTGTTAACAAACTGTTCTCTTCTTCAGCAAGGAAAGGTGACGGTGAGGGAGGAATCCTGTTTGATAATGAAGATGAGAAGGAGCAGTGGGAGGAAGACCAGAAAGTGAGTGGTGTACTTGATGCCATTTATGTGTCGGTGGTAGGGTGTTTGTTTTGACATTGCTAACTGTCGAAACGGTTTGCAGCAAGCCGACAGAGACTGGTACATGATGGACGAAGGCTATGATGAGTTCCACAACCCCTTCACTATGACCTCTGATGAATATATAAAGAAGAGGGAGCAGATCCTTCAGAAACAGACCCAGAAAAGAATTTCTGCCCAGAAACGACAGATAAATGAGGTAACTATTGAGCCAGAGCAGGTTATCAGACGCCTGTGGGCAGTTAACATGTGCATTGGTCACGATTGCACATACATCAGTGCAGGTTTCCTGTGTCTTTACAACAATTGTTTCCTCCTCCAGGATAATGAGCGGTGGGAGACCAACCGCATGCTAACCAGCGGTGTGGTGCAGAGGTTGGAGGTGGATGAAGACTTTGAAGAGGATAATGCTGCTAAAGTTCACCTGCTCGTTCACAACCTGGTCCCTCCCTTCCTGGATGGAAGAATAGTCTTCACCAAGCAGGTAAGCAATCCTGAAAGAGAAAACACAGTTTGTTCTTCCTTCTGCCTTTGGATTTAGGCTGAAAGTATATTTGTTGTCTGTTGCAGCCTGAACCTGTTATTCCCGTGAAAGATCCCACTTCTGACATGGCAATTATCTCTCGCAAAGGCAGCCAGCTTGTCCGCAAGCACCGTGAGCAGAAGGAACGCAAAAAGGTTGGTACTTAAGGAGGCACTGGCTAAAATGTCAGGATTTTCTGCCCATCTAGTCATTTTACGGAATAGAAGGAAATTTTCAGATTTGAATCTAAAAACAACAATTTGAAGGCATTGCAATCATTCTTTTTATATAAAAATGACAAAAAAAAGAGTAAAAAGGATTGACGCTTGCTAAAATATTGATGTTGTCAGCTGAATTTAAAAGACGTTTATGATCTCCCAACTCTGCTGCTAAGAGGTTCATGGGTTTATTGGAATGAACCAATCTTGTGTTGATGAGGCCAGGCACAGCTGGTTTCAGATAAGCAGTTCATTCGTCCACCTGAAGGATTGATGATTAGAAGTAAATTAGAAGTCACCTGTGAACTCTGGGAGATTGTGAATTTCACATTTTTCTTTCTAGGAAGGAAGATAATTCATGAAAGCATATTAATTTAGAAAGGAAACATAGCTGAGTGTCTTCTTGACTTTTCTTTTGTACTCTGCCCAAGAAATAATCAATTTATATGTAATAATCCTGTTTTTAGGCTCAGCACAAACACTGGGAACTGGCTGGCACAAAGCTGGGGGACATCATGGGCATCCAGAAAAAGGAGGAAGAAGACGTCTGTGGAGGGAAGCCTGTCGGAGAGGATGGCAAAGTAGACTACAAGTATGCATTGTTTGTGTATTGTGTAAGCACAGAATCCTGGTACGATATGGCAGCAGGTTTATTTATTTATCTTTTTTGCAATATAGAGCTGAACAGAAATTTGCAGAACACATGAAAGAAAAGACAGAGGCTCGCAGCGAGTTTGCCAAGAAGAAAAGTCTTCTGGAACAGAGACAGTACTTACCTATTTTTGCTGTCCGACAACAGCTACTTAACATCATCAGGTATTTATATTCCTTTTCTGTTGTCATTCAATCTAAACATCTGTTTATTTTTTTCAAATCAAATATGTCCTTCCTTTCTTGCCATTTACAGGGACAACAACATAGTGATTGTTGTTGGGGAGACAGGCAGCGGGAAGACCACCCAGCTGACACAGTACCTGCACGAGGATGGCTACACCAGCTATGGCATGGTGGGTTGTACCCAGCCCCGAAGGGTGGCAGCCATGAGCGTGGCCAAGAGAGTCAGTGAAGAGATTGGCACCAACCTTGGAGATGAGGTGAGATTACTGAACTTCTGGAAAACCCTAGACGATCCAAGATTAAGAAAGGCCTTACATTATAAAGGTCTTAAGCGCGTATTGCGTTTTAATCATTTTTACAGACAAAAAATGAAATGGAAAAAAAAACAAAAAACCCCCCCCAACACAATCCATTAAAGTAAAACGTCGCCATAATTTCTAGTGAGACTCTGTCCAACACCACCCTCTCGTGGATGAAACTAAATATTACATTCACGAAATAAGGACAATTTTTGAGTAGTAAAACTGCTTGGTTTTAACTGTGTTATTTCTACTTTGTTGTGCTTAGGTTGGTTATGCTATTCGTTTTGAGGACTGCACATCTGAGAAAACTTTAATAAAGTATATGACGGATGGAATCCTGCTGAGGGAATCACTGAGGGAGTCCGACCTGGACCACTACAGCGCTGTTATCATGGATGAGGCTCACGAGCGCTCTCTCAACACCGATGTTCTGTTTGGCCTGCTGCGTGAGGTACAAATACAGTTAGTTTTCACAGCTCTGTATGTATAAATGACACATTATCATGTAAACTTGATTCCTGACACCATCTGTCTGCTGTCTTACCTTCCTAAGGTTGTGTCCCGTCGTACGGATTTGAAACTCATTGTTACCTCGGCAACCATGGACTCAGACAAGTTTGCTGCGTTTTTTGGCAATGTACCTATATTCCATATTCCAGGGAGAACCTTTCCTGTAGATGTCTTGTTTAGCAAGGTAGGTCTTAGGTTCTGCTCATCTACAAAATAATTTTGCCTGCAAATATAAAGGGCTACGTTTCAGTGTCTGCAGCTCCTGTGTAATTGTGTTTTGTGCTTCAGACTCCCCAGGAAGACTATGTGGAGGCAGCAGTGAAGCAGGCCCTGCAGATCCACCTCAGTGGGTTAATAGGAGATATCCTCATCTTTATGCCTGGTCAGGAGGACATTGAGGTAAAAGACACAAGTGGTTTTATCACTCTGGTTAGATCATTATTATTTTGGAAAGAAAGATCGTAAATCATCACGCAAAGATGCTACTGTCTTTGGATAAATTCAGTGGATTCTACTGAAGATGTAAATGCTTCATTTTAAAATCAAACACTTCCTTACCTCTAGGATTTTCTGAAGTATTGCTTTCAAGTTTGAACTCAAAAGTACACACCTATCCCTTCTGACAGTCCTTCTGTCTGTGTTTCCAGTGGAATTGAAGTTAATCTTGTCCTTGCAGGTGACGTCTGATCAGATTGTGGAACGGTTGGAAGAGCTGGAAAATGCTCCACCATTAGCCGTGCTGCCAATTTACTCCCAGTTGCCCTCTGACCTCCAGGCCAAGATTTTCCAAAAGGTTTGTATATGAAAAGATTCTTAACATTGCCACTGCCATAGGGGGAAAATTCTAAAAACCCCTGCTTCCTTATATTTTCTGCTAGGCTCCAGATGGCGTGAGAAAATGCATCGTTGCTACAAACATCGCAGAGACCTCTCTCACTGTTGATGGAATCATGTATGTCGTGGATTCAGGATACTGCAAACTTAAAGTATACACCTTGGTTTTTTTTTTTAAATGTAACTCATTTACAGGTCTTCCCTAACCTAATGCTGTCTTTTTTTTGTTTTCACCGCAATAGGTTTTCAATCCACGTATAGGAATGGATGCTCTGCAGGTGTTTCCCATCAGCCAGGCTAATGCCAACCAGCGTTCTGGTAGAGCTGGTCGTACAGGACCAGGCCAGTGTTACAGGTACGCTCTCCATCACACATTTGTTCCAGTGCGTAGGGTTTTCGTGCTCTGAAAAGAATGCAACATTTATCAGGCAGAAGCACCACAAACTTCTTGTCCAGTCAGTGCAGACCTTTAACGTTGCTGTCAGATTTTTCTGAAACTTGAATTGTAAATGAATGTCACTTACCTTCTTGCATTTAGTAAAATCCATGATGAAAATGTACATTTCGGTGCAGTCAGACATTCAAAGTGGCCCTATTTTCACTACACTTGCAACAAATGTCTGTGTCTTTGGATGAGGCTATTTTTCCAGTCGAGGACAAAACAACTGGGCTCGTTAAAACATAAATGTGTTGACAGCACGTGTGTATTTTTCTAACTGCCAGGGTTGAAAGTCACATGTTTCACATGGCGAGGTTAAGGATGGAGGAGGGCTGCACACAAATGCAGATGACAGTGTGATCTGCATGGCTAATGAGCGAAGATCAAAAGCTCCCGTAGTTTCAGATGAAGTCTTCTTTCACTCTAATCCGTGAAGGACCTGTGGCAATTGAGGTGTCTGAGTAGTTGTGGATGTCTCAATGAATGCAGCAGACCTTCCAACAACTGTGACCCTGGACTCTTGTTCAGTTTGCCTCTGCAAAATCATTTTGGCTGCAAATGTTAAAATCTTTACGCATTCAAATGATTTTGTTATGATGAGATGAGTTCGGGCAGCTGGAATTGCTGCCACAGCTTCTTACCTACTAAACTCTTGATGGTTTTCTTATTATTGTAACTTTTTATGTGTAGCCAGGCTTCACGTAGCGCTTAGTGCGAGTTAAATTTCTTGCTTCCATTCCAGCACTTTTATATCAAATATCTAAATAATTCCCATCATTGTAATTAAATAAGTCTGGACCTTTACTGTTGTCATAAAACCATACATCACTTTCGGACTCACTCTGTCTGTCTTTGCTCAGGCTGTACACCCAGAGCGCCTACAAAAATGAGATGTTGACAACCACCATTCCAGAGATCCAGAGGACCAACCTGGCCAACGTGGTCTTGCTTTTGAAGTCTCTGGGGGTTCAGGATTTGCTCCTCTTTCACTTCATGGATCCACCACCTGAAGACAACATGCTCAACTCAATGTACCAACTCTGGATTTTAGGAGCTCTGGACAACACCGGTAGGTAATAACAAAAGGTTGAAATCATCAAAACGGTAATATCAATTCACCAGACATCACCTGATAATAAGTTTCATTTTTTACTAAAAATAAAAATTGGTTCTGTCTTATTATTATCAACCAAAGTTTCCCAGTAATAGTGTTTGTGTGTTCTTTATACCGGCTCCAAGAGTCCACTCGGTCTACTAACGTCCAGACAACATAAACCATCCTCCTTAAGATGAAAATAAAGCCGTGACAAAGAATTCTGGGTATTTTGAGCCTTGTATTTCCCCCTCAGGCTGTTTTGAGCTGCTACCCGGTGTTGCTGACACCACAAACACGGGCAGGAGATGGGCTCTTTAGAGGGTGCTGCCGTTGCAAAAAGCTTTGGAGGAGGTCGTGGTGAAGCTTAGCCGGTGCAGTAATTGCCTAGTAACTGATCCTGTGTTTGATTTGACTGGTCAGGTCTCATTTCTGTCTCATCCTTAGCTAGATTCCAGGGGATTTAAGGATTTGGGGATAAGGGAGGACTTTTGATGATTCCCTGTATGGTGTGTTAACAGCAGATTATCTGTGATTAAGGCTTACCTGCCCCAAACTGGCTGCTCTGCTTCTCCGCTTTTTCTCGTCATAAGCCTCTTAGACTCTGTCGTCTAATCATTTAAATCAGAGCCGGCAAAGTTTTTGATCTGACTTTTTTTCCCCTCAACAACTGTTTCCAACCGTCAGCAGTCCATCCTGCTCCTCGCTCCTCCACTGTCTGCGGTTCATTCCCTTTGATGAGCTGAACTTTCTTGTGCGCTTTCAGGTGCTTTGACGCCAACAGGACGCCTGATGGTGGAGTTTCCCCTTGACCCGGCCCTCTCCAAGATGCTGATTGTGTCCTGTGACATGGGCTGCAGTGCTGATATACTCATCATCGTCTCCATGTTGTCGGTTCCAGCCATCTTCTACAGACCAAAGGTGCGTATAATGCATATAGTGATGATCTGTTGCGTACGTGCTGATTGACTCCAGGAAACGACCTGCCACTGTCAGCGTTTGTGTTTTCCGGCCTGTCCATTTAAATTTATATATTTAAATATACGTTTTTGGTACTTTTGGCAAAGCTGATATAAATTGGGCGATGTCAGAGTTCTGACCCTAACCTGTCATCAAACAAAGAGCTGTGTTACACAGAAACCTTACCTGTGCATGTCTGCAGGGCCGCGAGGAGGAAAGTGATCAGGTTAGGGAGAAGTTCTCAGTCCCGGAGAGCGACCACCTCACCTACCTTAACGTCTACATGCAGTGGAAGAACAACAATTACTCCAGCATCTGGTGCAATGACCACTTCATTCATACCAAGGCCATGCGCAAGGTCAGCCTCCCACAGCTTCTTTCAGAGCCCCGCAGAGTTCATTTAACTTCTGCCAAAACTATTTTGCCTCTCCTCTTGTGCAGTAACATCTCCTTTTTTAAATGTGCTCTCTAGTTTTCAGATATTTATTTGTTTTTTTTTAACTGTAGCATCAATGATTCGGCTTTTTGTATTTATTTATTTTTTACTGTCTTAATGCAGGTGCGTGAGGTGCGCTCCCAGTTAAAGGACATTATGGTGCAGCAGAAGATGAACCTGGTTTCCTCTGGGTCAGACTGGGATATTATCAGAAAATGCATCTGTGCTGCTTACTTTCACCAGGCCGCCAAGCTCAAGGTACTTCCTGCTTCACACTTAATATGTTGCACCCAGTGGCTACTGGTTGTGGCAGATTTATAGCAGCATAATTACAGAGTGGTGAAGTATCCCTTCTGGCCTCACATTAATACGGCGCTAAATCTAAAAGGGAATTTGAAATCATGACTATATAATCAAGATTTTCCATTTGACTTATGAGTTGCAGGCCAACCATGGCAACTGCAGCATCAATGAATGTACATCAATTTTATTTTCCTCCTGTCTAAGCAAGGTGGAGAAGCAAATTAACCCACATGACCTTTTTCAGGCTTACAGTGCGGATGTGTGTGCGGGCAGGAATGCGCAGTACGAGTGGGGTCCCACTTTTACATCTGTAAATTATGAGCAGCAAATTTAATTTGTTGTTTATGTCTGTTGTTTGCTCCCAGGGCATCGGTGAATATGTGAACGTGAGGACAGGCATGCCGTGTCACCTCCATCCCACCAGCTCTCTGTTTGGTATGGGCTACACGCCCGACTACATCATCTACCACGAGCTTGTCATGACAACCAAGGTGAAGAGCCTGTTGCTGCATACCTGAGCTGTGCTAATAGGGTGATCACTGGCAGCTATGGGTCGTGTTTTGAACCTGTGCGCTTTTGTCTGCAGGAGTACATGCAGTGTGTGACGGCTGTGGACGGGGAGTGGCTGGCCGAGCTGGGCCCCATGTTTTATAGCGTCAAACAAGCCGGCAAGAGCAGACAGGTGAGACAAACCGCTGCTGGCCTTCCTCATGCATTCACAGGATGCACAGGTGTCACGTGTCCAAACACTTGGGGGTCACTGCATCCGCTATGTGTCGCTGCAGAGGCTCAAACACATCTTTATCCTTGTTGTCTGCCCCCACCAGGAGAACCGTCGCCGTGCCAGGGAGGAGATCAGCAACATGGAGGAGGAGATGTCCATGGCCCAGCAGCAGCTACGAGCTCGCCGCGAAGAACAAGAGAAGAAGAGCAATCTGGGCAGCGTCAGGTTAGTCTGTGACCATCTCTAGTTCTGTTACCACCTAATCACACCTGGGGTCTCCTCTAACAATAGTTCCCGGGCGGCCTTCATTTCCCAAACGCAGTCCTGATAGAAGCGTTTAATTTACCTTCCGCTGCCAATCCGTATCTTTACCCCCCCCCCACTCTCTCTGTTTCCCCTCTCTCACTCTCCATGATGAGCTTTTCTCACCTCTGGTCCCTCCAGACGAGACAAAAAGAAATAATATTGACTCCTAGCTGACCCCTATTACTGCAGCAATTTGAATTTAGTCATAGCAGAGGACAGACAGGAGAGGAACTTTCAATTTCGAATTAGACCAAAAAATTAATTTCACACTCATCTGCAGGCTTTGCAGGGAAATAGGACTATAAAGAGGCATAAAAAAAGAACTTCTATTGTTAATTAATCATCTGAGTTTGTGTCACCGTGTCTGTAACAGATCCGTTGAAAATAATCACTCTGGAGGTTTTGGATTAAGAATTAGATTTAAGCAGAGGAAGCTGGGTGTGTGATGATGAATGCTGGTGGGTGTCCGGGGCTTCTGGCTGCTGTTGTCCTCCAGCATGGCTCACAAGCGTCCCCTCAGAGTTAAGTGTGCCCAGATTGAAATCTTTTAAGGATCGCCTCTTTTTTTCCCCCACCTCTCTGCCTCCTCACCAGCAGACCAGTGGTGTGAATCAGGTCCGGTCGCTTCTGTCTTAAAAAGAACGGAAGCCTCTAAAAATCAGAGATCATAATAACCTCTGTGAGCTTCAGTTGGGATGGATTCTTTAATGTTGCTCTGCTTCTAAATAGCTCAAACTTGTAGGAATAGATACAAAGTGGTCTGTGAGGAAGTTAAAACTCTGATTGGTTTTGTATTCTTCTCTATCATCAACTTGTGCCTCATTACACAGTAACAAGCTTGGCCATCAGTGAGTTATTAAACCCCCTCACCAGCAGCCTGTGTACTGAGCAACGTCTAACAACGTCTCCCCTGGCGAAGGTGGAGCCATAAACTGGAAAGGAACATGGTGACAGAAGGAGGTTATGGCCTGATGGCTGTAATTGCTGCAGGTGTGTGTGAGTGCAAAGCGAGGTGTGGGCAGTGTCACTGTGTCATACTACCCTTAATTAAAGATGATAGATTTGCTGTCAGGGGCGTCAGGCTCTACTTACCAGCGCTCTTCACAGGAAACCCCCCCTTCATTGTTCATTTCTGGCTTCCAGCTTCGCTCACACTCATTTTTTAACCACAGTTGCTCATCTCAGTTGAGGTTTTTCGTTCTTCGCAGCGGTGTGAATCAACTGGATGACCTTGAACCATGTTGTCACCATTAATAATAAATAAATAATGAATACATTTGTCATTTTTCTGATTCAGAGCGGTGAAAATCTGCACACCAGGAAGGAGAGAAGAGGCCCCCATGACGCCCAAACGCACGCCGGCCCGCTTTGGGCTGTAGGGGACCACCTCGGAGCTGGAGCTCTGCCACCAATCGAGCCGGTTTCTCCACATCCATCTCCATCTCGGACCCGGATCCCAGTAACCCTGACAACAGCCCGCCGCGCCCAAAGCCGACTGCAGTTCCTTCTCTGGCCACTAGAGTGAGAACTTGTATCAGGTACAAGACGCGGAGCCTCACTGAAAATGTTGGCTGTCTTTGTCTTTTTTTTACATACGTTTTCAAAACATGTGTGATAATTCCTGCAAAGAAAATGTTTTTAAAAATGCCTCAATAACTTTGCCGAAATTAAACAGCTGTATGTTTTACAGACTGTCTCATTTTCTTTATCTGCGAAGGGGAACGGAACGACGGCGAGGTGATTTCAGGGTCTTTGTGTTCAGGCATTTATCGGCGGGGCTTGACCAGCGTGCACGCCGTGACAAAGTGCTCCTCTAAAGACTGAAGCACTTTAATAGCTGTACTTGTGCCATGAGTGTCTTTGCACTCTGGAGTTAGGTTGTAATACTCCCCATACACAAACACACGTATACACACACACACTCGTGCACGCTTTGGCAGTTGACCTTCTCCTTTCTGGCAACCGTGTTCCACCAGCGTAGCACAGCACAGCCTCACTTCATAGGCAGCCTGTACAGCCCATATTCAAGCGTTTCCCGCTCCCAGTCTCTGTCTTCAAATAGGCTGTAGTGTGTTTTGCAGTCGTCCTCAGAACAAGTGTGTCTCTTAAACGGTCGGATTTGTTTATGTGCGCGGTCTGGGCTGATCACAGCGCCGCTCGGCTTCAGATAGGCCGGCCCCTTTGTAAAAAACACTCCAGTGAAGACCACACTGGGACGGCAACGCCGGGACCGCGTTGTCTTTTCCACATGATCTGAGGCGGCAGAACAACAGCTGAAGCAGTTTGTTCAGACATCTTTTGTTCGTGCAGAGAAAAGCCAGTTTTCAAAAATCCGCTGGGGTTTTTTTTTCACGTTGTAGTTGTAAAGTTGCTTCTTGTACTAATAATTGTCAAGTAGATGATGAATGAACGGTGGCTCTGCGAGTGAAAGAGATGCTAATTATATCAACTGTGCATTCATGGTATGGCTCCTTTGTATGTATAGTTTTATTTTCTTGCAGTGAAAACTTGAAAAATGAACCTTTTTTGTTACTGAGGTAGTGTTTTCCTGTAGCTCGTATTAAAAACATGCCCATCTCTTGTGTTTTGGCAGTATTGATTAATTGTTATCAAAAGTCCAAAATCTGTTGCAAGTCCCCAAAAACGAGACAATTATTAAATTAAAGTTAAAAGCAAAAACTTTACAGATCAAGATTTGTTTGATGGGTTATTCCAACTCCGTCAGTCCCTGCTTGTTTTGCACCGGCTCTGTCGGTGAAACAGCCACAGTCTAATTGCCGGTGTTTGTCAGCCTGGCGGTCGTGAGCTGCGGCCAGCAGAGCTGATCAGAGAGGAACCAGAAGCTCCAAAAACAAACCTCTGGATCTTCTGTGATCCGCCCCCCCCCAGTGAAAATAAGCATGATTATGTCGACTGGCTCAAATCTCCACGTGGGTGATTGAGCGTGGCCTGGCGGAGGAGGAGGCGGTGGATGTAATGGACTCCGCCGACTCTAATGAGACAAACCTCAGCGACGGTCTGACATTTTGAAATGGTCCTTGTGAATGACAGCGGCGTCAGCAGTCACCTTTACCCAAGCTTTCCAGGGAAGGTCCCTGGAATGATGGAGGGAATTAAAGTCAGGCAGGAGGAGATCGGGGTTCCGGGATTATTGTGCAGAGCCACACCTCTTAAACAGGCTTTGTCGCCAAACCTTAAATAAAGAAGCAACGGCTGTATCATCGCCACAGAGGTGATGGAGGGGTTTTGGTGAATGTTCGCTGCCGACCGCTGTCCGCCACGCGCGCCGCCTGTGCGTCTGCCGACAGACGAGGGCCCAGCGCCACTGTCATTACAAACCTAATAAGAGCCGGAGTAAGATTGATGACAAAAACAGAGGCATCAACTGCGCTTTTAATTAACTCTTGTCCCATAATGGTGCTGGGACGAAGGCAGCGAAAGGAAAAAGGAGACATTTTCTCTCTTTCCATCCCTTTCTGTTTTGTTGCCTTCCCCGATAATGAACAGCCTTCTGGGACCCAATTACTTCCAAGGCTGCATTAGGAAGGCAGCGGGTCCAATGGAAACTTCAGCCGAGTTCCCCTCCATCCTCACCGCCCCTCTCTGTCCCTCTGCTGGGGCTGGCTTTCACTTGATTGAATTTTGAATGCAAAAGCCCCCACAAACGCGCCGCCTCCTGTAGCGGTTACCGTTACCGTTCTGAGCTCGTGTGGTTTATGGCAAACAGACACAGACGCACGCCTGTTGTTGACTGGCCTTAAATCTGTGTGAACTAATGCTGCAGCTTTGTACACAACCTACAAGGGGGAAGGCGGGGAAGATACCCTAAAGCTTGTTTCTGTCTGATGTACCTGCAAAATACGGCATTATTCTTAAAAAAAAAAAAAAAAAAATCAACGGTACGAAATGAAAACTGTACAGCAAGAGAAAGAGTCCTCAGGACAAGAACAAGGTTACCTGTTTTTTTCAGCCACATTTTTAGAGCAAACAAACATTCCACGCTAAACCAAACTCGATTGTTTTTCATGCAAAATCCAAAAGAACCGGGGCTTAAACCAACCGTGTTAATGTGTGTCAACACAGATGTGTTAAACAACTCTACGACTGGAAGAAAACGTCAGAAGAGATCATGTTTTTGGTTTCACTCTTGCAAAGTTTTTCTTTTGGATAGACAAACGTGTGTTTTAACAGTGAAATGGTTTTTTTTTTTTTAACAAAAACACAGTGCCCTCTGCTGTGTAAGACAAGTATCAATCCATTTTTAATCTCTCAGACTTGATTCCTCATATATTTGTGTCACCATTTATTGCAAGTATTACTATCTTAAATGTGTTGGTGTGGAAGCAGTTGTCAATATCTGGCCAACAAACAATATAAAAACAACCAAACCCGGAACTTGTAAGGCAAATTTGTCAACTAAGAGTAGAAATCCTATTTCTTTCTTTCACGAGCTAATTTACAGAGACATGGCTGAATATTTTTACATGAGAACAACACCTTAACACAATGCCCGGGGATGCCTGAGACATTAATAACAATTATTGGTGTTCTGGCGCTCCCTCGGACACATTAAGTGTGCTGTATTGACTGCCACGTTGGACAGAATGTTAACTATCGATCCGGCTGAGGCAGGACCCCATGGCGTCGCCTTCCTGCGAGGCAGGAATTGATCCATCACATGCCACCGTGGCTTACCTGCTCCGACCCAGCCACGGGAGGACCTACAGCCCGAAAAACCATCTGTTGGCACCTTCTATACACTTGGACTGTACACACCAAATAAACTCCTGCTTCCATTAACTGTTTGTAAAAGTGGACCTTAACCAAACAGAAATGCATTTCGCTTCTGCGGGTACGAGTGTTGCAGCGTGTACTGATGTTTCACCGGCCTGGTGTGTTATTCCTAACCAACCATTTGTGTACGACGCAGTATTGTGCAAGGTTGACCTCCCTGTGGAACGCGTGGTTACTAACGGCTCATCCACTCTTGCTTAGGGGGTCTTATTTTGCTGTAGAAGAAAGACTTTATACTGTCAAACTCAGACATCCCCTGTGATTGAAGGCCGATGGGCATGGAACTCTCAGAGCTGCACCAGTGTCTGCTTTCAGCCAAACTTGTGGTGGGTAGTGGAAGAACAAAGGCAGACTTGTTAGGCTTTACTTGCCTTTTTTATTCTTTCATTTGGCTGCAGTTCCTTGTTTTTCTGCCCATATTCATTAAAACATTGGCTACTTTGGCTTGTGGGGCCCGTGGTTCTGGGAGCTCTTACTGTAAGTGACTCAAAACACACCAAGCGCTGCCTTTTTTGTAGAGATCACCGTACACAAACCCTTTTTTTTTTAAATGACGGAATTAAAATAACGGTCCTATTGAGGGTCTTTAAACAGAAACCGAAAAACAGATTATATTTGGAATAAATGTTTATTGTTTGCCATTTTTACTTCTTCATAAGCACTTTTACTACAAATGGCTCGGCCATTCTTATTTTTACACTTACACTTTTACACTTGTACCTTTTTTCTAATAGTACATCACTTTGAATATAAAAACACTGGTGGCACAGTGTGTGGATTTGTGGTTTTGGGTACAAACGTTGATAATTTGGAGAGATGATCTGCATCTCCGTTGTCAAAAGGTTGGAAAGTCACAAAAATAACTCAAATGTACTGATGGCCTCTGTGGAATCCTCCCGCAGAGAGCTGCGATGACTAGGGAAGGGAAGCAGCCAAGTGAGGAAGACAGGACGGCCAGAGGAGCGAGGGAGCGTGCTTCCAGTCCAAACAGCAGTGGAGTCCCAGCTGACCTGCTGCATCGGTGAGCTGAGCGGCTCCCCAGCAGCCGCCGCGTCACCGCGACCCAGTCAATACACGCAGCAGCTGCAGGGAGAATAAATCGACTGTCAGCCGGCAGAATCGCAGGAGCCAAAACTCTGCTGGAAGGGCGCTGCCGAGAGCCCATTCAGCATCCGCTTGTTATGTTCTCCCTCGTGTCAAAACACTTCCTCATTACATCATTGGACAAAAAGCCTGATGGCTTTGTTATGTGTGAAACGGGTCTCTAACTTGATGTAAATTGTGAGCAAATGCAAATTGCCTCGGCTCGTTCTGGCTAAGCCTCCACTTTGTCCCAATCCCTTTTAAGCTTCTTGTTGACCGCATCTGTCAGTTTTCTGTACACAATTGGCTCCTCAGCTATTCCGGCTGCATTGTTAATGTCTGCCCTTTTGAGCTGCTCACTTCCAGCAAAACAGAATCACGCATGCAAAATTATGTTACCAACGCAGATAATTAGCCGGCGAAACAGTCTGGGTTATGAATAATAATGCGCCACAGTAACAGTCTAACTTTTTTTTTTAAGCGTAGGATTGGGATGCCGAGCGAAATGAGTTATCAAATAAAGCTTGAAAATGTGCAGCGAATGAAATGAGTCAATCATTTTAATGTGAGAAGGGAGCCCTGAGGAGAATAAATAAGCAATCGTCACATCATGCAGGGAGAACAAATGAGCATGGTACACAATTATAGAGGGTCACATTCTGCTGGAGCTGTGAGCGTGGGATGGGCTAATGAGCTGTGCGAGTGTTTGTGAGTGTGTGCCTGTGTGTGTGTGTTGCTGTTTCTGTGAGGTAAAAAAAAAAACAACAACCATAAAATAACAAAAAAATAAAACAATACCTAACCTTCAGAATTCTGACATAGCCAAACACGCAGGCAGCAAGTCAGGCCACTACAAAGATAAAAGTAAGAGGAGTTAGGAACAAGAGGTGGGCTATCTGTCAGCTTAGCGTCTGGGCAAGTAGCCTGTCTGAGCAAGGAGCAGGTAGAGCAGTCAGACAGACAAAAAAAGGAAAAAAAAGAGAAGAGAAATGCATCAGAAGAACTGACGGCACAAAGCTTTCAAAGGGGACTCAGTTATTAACTATTCAATCACATAAAGGAGAGCTGAAGGCGTGAAAGGTTGCGGACCGAAGCACTTTTGCTTCAGTGCATTAAGAGCCTGGTCCAGCACTCTGACTGTGTGGAAGAGAAATAGATTGCCTCCCAGGAAGATGACTGCTCATAAGGAGTTGGCTTTTCTCCTTAATAACAGGCAATCTGCGTGGTGAAAATCTAATCCCAAGTACCATTTACCCTGACTGAATCCATAACTTCTGCTTGGAAAAGCGTACAATATGAATATTTCATTCTGCGATATACAAATAAACAGAAGCCAACCCTCTCACCCCCCCCACCCCCATCCCCCAAAATCTGGGGACATTGAACCGGAAGAGCAAATTGCTAATGAACAGCAGGCTGCTGGAAAATGCACATTTTAAACAGGCATTGTAAGTAAGTTGCACAACTGGTCCGAATGTTCTTTGTGAGAGTGTAAAGTGTGTTTGAAGGCTCAGACATGGGGGGACATGACCTGTGTGGACATCAGGAATCTTTGGGGGAAACGCTCGCCACTGTTGATATGGTGAATCAGACACACAGCGGCAGCAAACCAAGCATGAAGGCTGGCTCTTGTCTGAGTAATAGCTCCATCTTTGCCATTAAAGTCAGATATGGACGCACCCTTTAAGCCCCCCGCTCTCCTCCTCCCCTGGCCTAATTCCCCCTCCTCAGTGGTGGATGAGAGGGATCAGAAATGCATCCATATGCATGGCCAAGTATCTGCAGAGGGGAAGTCGGGTCTAAGCCCGGCCAGCTCTGCAAAAGTACTGGTAATGACACTTAATGAAAGCTAGGGAGCCGGGCTCCGAGCTCCCCCAGCCCCCAGGCTCTACGCAGACCAGGCCATCAGACGCCATAAATAAACAAACATGCTGTTTGAATGGATGGGCTATTTCCCTACCTTCCCTCATGCCATTTCATCCACCCATTTATTTATATATTTAGTATTATTCCCTGACTCTCCGATTCATTTTCCTGACAGTCATTTTTTTTTTTTTTGCGTCCCAGAACATTAGCGGGACTTTGCTCCTGTCACCTTTGACCCTGAATGGACTCCTTGGGCATCCATTCTTCTCTGGTCTCCATTAAAATATGCACAAACTGCTGCCACAGTGTGTCAGGAGCAAAGATTCACACATGTTGCCTTTTGGCAATTAACTTTGTGTAACGGATTAACAGGCTGCCACCATCCCGTCCATCCCCAGTTGTGTTGTCTTCTATTTAATTAGGCCACTTCGACATCCAACAAAGTCTCTCGTTGATGCAGGTGAAGCACGCAGGGGCAATCTCTGCCGCCTGTCTTCAGATGGAAAGAGAAGCACAAAATAAACAGAAGGAATGAAGGGATAGAGAAGCTGTTCTCAGCACAAGCCCCCAATCAGCACAGTCAACACATGACAGATTGGGTTCACATCTTTTTCCACCTTGGCTTCTTTCTGCTTCTGTCCTTCCAACACCACTACTGATCCCCGGAATCAGACCCAATTTCCCCCCTTTTTAGTCCGGCAGGATATTAGGAATGCGTTGCTGGCAGATGCAGGAGGTCTGAGAGGCAGATGGTTCATTCCACAAACAAATAGCCTCTCCAAAGTAAAATCCAGAATCAAAGATTACTTGAAGGGGTTTTTGCAGCCATGGCTGAGGGAAAAGGTTAAAGCGTGTGGCGCGGCCTTCGGTAAACTAACAACAGATACTACTTAATCTGCCTGACCAGAGGAGGGACTGTCCTGGGGTTGCTGTGTAACAGGTTTTGCAGATGTTTGAGTCTCATGTTGAGGCCTCTTCCTGTGCCCTCTGATCACTTTGGCTACTTCCAGAATTTCTCGGCTAACTGCACAAATGCGTCTTTGGTGTTAACAAGCTTTAGTCATCAGTGGCGGCTCAGCCACCAGGCCGGGATGCCACAACCTGTGTTAGATGTGATGTGACGGAGTTGCATTAGCAGCAACACCCAGAGGCACAGCTGGTCCAGTCTGAAAACACAGACCATTAGTCCCACAACCCCTCTGAGGCCTATGCTAATCCCACAACGACAGAAATCAACACAACAGCCAATAAAATCTCAGCAGCTTTGCTTTTTAGTGAGCAATGTGTGTCTAAATTTGAGAAATTTTCAGAAATCTCACAAAAACTAATTACTAAATAGTTGAGGAGCGGGGGTTTAAGTGTTAAAGCTGTCACACTGCAGGGCTCCAACTAAATTGTGTGTGCACGATTTGCATCATAAGCAAAGGTTAAGGATCGTAAAGTGTACTCTACGTACTGCATTTATTTATCTAATTTTTAACACTGATTGCATTCTGCGCTAAAGAAAGTCAGCTAGAATAGCAGCTCTCCAGAGCAGCTTTCATGTGTTGTATTGACCTTTTCCAGCACTATAAAAACAGAATGAAGATGCACCAGATAACACAGATGCATAGCCTGAAACACACACACACACACACACACACACATTAAATATTGTCTCCAAATGCTATTGAATGCATCTGTGAAGTTTATGACTTGCTGCTGTAAAGAAGAAAGGGCAGCAACCTTGACGGAATCTCCAATCTAATTGGAAGATCTTATCTCTGTTCCTCAGCGTTGTACACAAAAGACTCAATAAGACAAAAAAAATATCTGCACCATGAACACCATCTACACTCACCCACCGTCTCTGTCAAGCAAAGGCAGTTTTAATAATGATTGTACAGTTATTTTCCTTTGTAGTCCTGTCCACTCTTTGTGGACAAGGACCTCGGCATGAGTTGCCATGCAGCCGTAATTCTGTGTGAATTTTTTTTAGAAAGTAATTACAAAAAAAAAAAATAAGATTCATGCTCATGGTGATCAAGACCCAGCTTGTCATTTCCAGAGCTCCAGCTCCAGCCATTTTCTGCTCATCAGCGCCCAACAGTGTGAGCACACAGCTGCTGCCATAGTGACCTTTCCACAAGGCCAGGGAGCACGCAATGCAGAGAAGAGGCAATAAAAGTAATGAAAGAAGCAAAGGCAATTAAGGAGGTGTGTGTGAAGGGAGTGTGGCAGAGATGAGCCTTAGTGTAGGCGGCCCGAGGATGGAGTACACACCATATCCCCCATAATCCCTCTGTGTTCGCAGAGCAACCCTGGTGGCTCCCAGTCTGATCATCCTCGCGAGGCATTCACGGTCTAATCTGGAAAAAAAGAAGCATATATATGTGCTAGCATGAACACACACTCACGGTGGACATGCACACACGTGCTGCATTAGGGACTTGATAATTCTGCATCTCTGAAGATGCACGCGCACACACACACACGCATGCACGCACACATGCGCACACAAACACATGTCTTGTGCAGAACAGTGTTTCCTCAAAGCCAATAATGCAGAATAACAAACAAAGTGAAAACAGACACTGAATGCACTAATACACTCTGCACATAATCTTCTGGCTGTGTGGGGGGTTGAGGAGGTGCCAGCAACCTGGACTTAATTTTCCTGAGCGAAGTTTACTGACCGCAAAATGACAGCGGTGCTTTTCATAAACCAATTAAGAGGCTGTGGTGCCGCTGCCACACTGTGACACTGACAGCACTTAAGGAGGCTGATGGCAGGAGTCAGTGATGAGCCAGAGATGGCTTATGAGCACGCACATGCTCATGTACAGGCATACATGTGGAGGCAGCGATGCATGCACACTCACACATGCAGGGTGTGTGAGTGTGTGTGTGAGCCAGTCTTTTACAGACAAATATACCAAAGTATCAAAATTTAGCAAGTGTATTAATACTACAATTGTTTGTACCGCTCAGTAAAATTTATCCTAATTCGCTCAATTATCTTTTTTGATTGGGGTAAACACAACTGTACATGTGATTATGTGTTAAAACAAAACAAAACATGACTAAACAAGGCAAACAAAAAGACAGCTCCCACCATGATATGGTTACGATTATTGGTGCACATCAAACTAGTGACTTGAGGCTGTTAATAGACAATACTACACTAGAAAAATCAATAAGTGTTTGCATTTGCAATAATAAGTCGTTGCAATTACAGGGCACTGCCATCTGCACTCAGGAATAATGAGCAGCTGTCAGTTCCGCCTTCTGTTCCTGACT
>CAAE01014581.1:1452474-1468190 GCA_000180735.1 Tetraodon nigroviridis | reverse complement strand
GCTGTTATTTCAAATAGATTCATCACTCAAAAAAAAAAATTAGTGAAAATTAAAGCCCCAGGTTCTGGACGATGTTCCGGCTCCGGTGTGAGTGTGACAGACAAGGTCAGTGTCGGACACTTGGGTGGGCGGGATGATGTCTGACCTGTTTTAAATTCCCATCTTCTGCTGCTTTGAGTCAGCAGCGTCTGAACATCACCTCTACCGGCTCATAAACTGCCCGTCAAAGTGAAAATGTTTGACAGCAGCAACCATAAATAATCACAGCAAGCACTCTGATTGAGAAATGTGCCTGCGAAGCAGCCTGCCGAACAATTACTTATGAAAAATATGATGGGAAAGTGGTGAAGGAGACTTAGCATAATAGAAATGCCGAAACCATTTGTTCAGTGTGAGCTAATTAAAGAAGACTGCATAGTAAGAAAAATTGGTGTCGAAACAAAAAGACAACAAATGAATGGCTAAAAGAAAAGCATGTCCTAATTTCACAAATCAAAACTTGACGATCTGTGGCAGCTCTTGGTTTGGTGGCACCTTGAAGAAGACTGCGTGATATACCTCATCACACCCACGAGGCCTTATTCAAACACAAGGTGATGATATGGAAAAACTGACAACGAAATGCGTTATAAACAGGATTAAAGAAAAGAAAGAATAAAGAAGTGGAAACTCAAATTTAAAGAATCAACCAGTGAGAACCAGCTGACTTCACACCGGATCACTGGGTTGTAGGCTAGTCTGTGGCCTGTCCACAGCAACGTTATCAGATATTTTTAATTGTGAACTAAAGACAATAAAAAAGGGAAAAAGGAAAGGAAAGGAAAGGAAAACTGACTAGGATACTGACTAGGAGACAATAACACAAAGACACATCCACAGGCAGCCGCCGTGATTGTATTCTCTTTCTGCCCGTGGACTCGTCCTCAGAGTCTAGAGAATTAGATTTTCTCAACTATCACTGTGTGTTTCCCTGGCTCAGCACTCTGAAGATAAACACTTAAAAAATAAAGGAAGCCGAATTGCTCTTTTCCTGACTTTATACTGAACCCCTTCTGTGTTGCTTTTTGTCTACCTTTTTCCTGTCAGCTGACCCATCTGCTCAGACTAAAACGACGTCCTTTGCCGAGTTTAAATGAGCACACAGTGAGGAGGAAAAGCGAGAGAGACTGAGTGCCCTTCAGCAAAAATGAATTTTCCAATTTCAGGTTACCTCTTCTATGAATAAATAAACAAATTAATAATTTAAAGGTGAAACATAAATAAATAATACCGCAAACATTCCGCCGCCTCGCATAAGCATTCTACAGATAACTCGGACTGAATGCTAATGATGTTTGAAAAAGAAAAATAAACTTTACGCTATGGAGATGCATCAGTTGTTGCTGTGCTCAAGCCAAAACAAACTAAAAAAAACAGAACAGAACTGACTGGGAGAGAAATACCTGACCAGTTAGATAAACCAGGGAGCAAATACAACTCCACAGTGTTTAAGAGAACACACTTGAAGAACAGATGAATCAGATCAAATTCAACAATGACAATGCAAATCTGCATTGTAAATATGTCCCTTCTGTTTCTGCCAGCACGCCGTCCTACTGACCCAGTGCTAATGGCCTGCAGTAAGCAACAAGGAGTTAAACAATAGCTGCTCATCTCATCAAGTTAGAATAGAGAGCAGCACATCAGCAAACATGGGAGGAGGTTCCCCTTTGTCCCCTTTGTGGCTCATTTTCCACAAAGCTCATTAAAGGATACCGTTAACATGCTTCCTAAGCAGAAATTGTTAATTAAAAACACAAAGCTAATATGCATTTTTGTCCAGCAATTTTAAACACTGCAGACAAAAAGAAAAAAAAAAATCTAATTTCCTGTATGGTTCTGCTGATTGCTGATGTAGAGCTGAGTTAATGAGAACCTTGCCGTCATGATGAGGGAATGCCACGTGGCGCTCTGTCGCTGTTCCTGCTTCCCCTTCTTGAATGCAGTCGACGGAGGCCCATCATGGCTGCTAGGTGGGGCTGCAGCTTCTAAGCTTCCTGGGCTACAAAGCCTTTTACCCTCAGAATCTTCAATCATCTCTCCCTCTGTCTCTGTTCGACTGCTCAGCTCCTGCAGACAGACGAAGTCCAATCCATCGGCCGACATCAACTCCGGTTTCAGCTCCTTGACATGTCTGATCCTTCCCCAGGATATGTTTCTCTTTCTCAGCCAGACTGCGGCGCAGGATCGAGCAACCTGATGACATGTAGGTCAGCAGGGAGGCCCGAGACAGCAGTAGTCAATGTGAGTGAGTCAGAGTGGCACAGGTCCTTTGTAGCCGTGTAAAATATCGTTGTTTATGATGTAATATCAGCTGAAATGAACATCTTTTGAGTTCCGTTTGGGGCTAAGCTCAGACAAACATCACAGCTCTGAGTCCAAGTTTGTAGCGCCATGTGCCGTTGTGATATATATCGAGATGGTCAGCTCAAATCCACGAGAGTAAAATGAATGAGTGTTCACCGGGTGTAAAAAATAAACTGCAGTCCACACCTTTGCAGACCCTTCTATTAATCAGCCGGTCTGCACTTGGTTTTGAGAGTAATCTCGTCCGACCACGAGAGGAGCACTCAGCAGTAAGTGGCACTTGGCTGTGCTCCGAAGGCCGTGGTTTATTGTCATGCCAGAGCACAGCCAACCTCTGTCATAAAAAGACATCATCCCAGAGTTTACACACCTCCTGTTTAGCACAAGCCGAGAGGAACATGTGTGTGCTGTCTCTGTGTTCTGCCAACATCCCAACATTGCAGAAAGGTTCTGAACTTTTATGACTAAGAGACAGGGTGAGGAATCAGAGGTGGAGGAGGAGCTCAGCGTAGGGCCATTGATCTGCTGCGGAGCCAGCATGCTTGCTACAGGACTGGTCAGGATATCCTAAATCTCCCTGTGAGGACCTGGCGGATGTGGCTGGCGAGACGAGTGTGTGGACCTCCCAGCTGAGGCTGATACCGAGACAAAGGCACAGGCCAAATAGCATCCTAAACTCTTTGTACATAAGATTCTGAGCATGACTATTGTATTTATGAGGTTTTACTCTATTAGCAGTGCAACTAAAAAGGAACTTTTTTAGTTGCACTGCTAATAGAGTAAAACTTTATACATGGCATTAGAGCGTACGCAATAATAAAGCCTTCATTTTTCTCTCACATTATTGATGAAAAGATTCTGACAGGCCTCAGTGCAGCAAATGTAGCAATCCAGTAGCTTTTCTAATGACAGGAACTTTTCTTTCCCTTCACTAAAGAAGAGGTCAAGGCCCGAAGCCCTCAGCTCTCCAAGCTCTCCAAGTTTAATCAAAAGTAAAAAGAAAGCACAGACGAGCACTTATATGTACTGGTGAGCCAGTCTATACTACAAATACATGTTAGTATGTTTTGTAGGAGTGTTTTCAATCAACAGAACGGAGGCTGACCTGTCTTCCCTTTAGCCTTTTATCCCCAGCTTTGTTTTGGGCCCCTCTCTCTCTCCCTCCCTACTATCCTCCACCTGGAGCTCAGACATCTGTTCTCTCCACCTCAATCTGATAAGCAGAAACGGGGAGAATGAGAGCGCAGAGGTGACGCGTTGGGAGGATTGAAGCTGCATTCAAAGGTGTTGGCACAACTTACTTTTGCATAATACATATCACACCTCAGAGACGATCCATTAGCACATTGCGGCGAGAGAGCCGAGGAGTGAGCTGACGGGATCCAGCTGCAGCGCGCACACAGATGCAAACAGGTTGCACGCCGAGACGCGCTGACTCAAGATTCGCTTCTTTTACTGCCAGATGAGACCCTGGAATGGTCTCTGTGGGGCTACTTATGCGGCCGAATTTGAGAAAAAAAAAAAGAAAACATCCTACCTGACCTCAAGACTCTGACCATTTGCACCCTCCTGAAAAAGATGAAAAAAAAAGCACATTAAAGAAGGAAAATGGGAGAAATACAGCAAAAACAGATGAGCACTGAGAGCAGCAAGAAGAGAAAAGACAAACCGACCCCCACACATGCACACCCTTGCATTTCCAGACACTGATTTATAATTTTAATATCTCTAATTTCCACAGTGGTGCCCATTTTCCAAATGTCATTTTCCAATTTATGTCAAACCGTGTGACCATTTTTCTTAATACAGCTTATGACAAGCTTGGTGGCACAGTGGATATGCAATTCAGATTGAGCGTTGTACAGGCACAGCGGCAGACACACGCGGGTGTTTGTGTGTTTGTCTTTATCAGCTTCTGCTCAGTATTTTAGAGGGGAACGACCGGGAGCCTAGAACATCAGGGAAAACTGGCTTGGCTGCCAAATATGCGCCTCAGGGCTACAGAACCATAATTCTGTCATAAATCCAATAATTACAGTTATCATTAGAAGAATTACGATGGCGGCAATGATAATGTATTAAAATATGCATTACTGTTAACAGCCTGAAATGGAAAAGTGGGCAGGCTTTAAGACCATTGCATGAATATTGATGTTAATTAAAACAGAACCTCTCGTTTTTATGTAACTATCTATCTTCATGTAATGGTGAGAGTTGGATACGGGGGGGGATCCAGAACTGCGGAACTCCAGAATATATGAGGCTCCCATCACTATATTGGCAAACGTTCAACATTAGGCCCTCGGTTTTTAAAGTTATGTCTTTGTATTCAATGAATACCCGAAGAAGAACAAAATATACATATATTGGTAAAGGTTAGCTAAAAACCTTCTCAAGGAAATCTACCTACAGCTGTGTGATAATAATACACAGATTATTTGTACAATTAAATGAGCTCTTTTCCTATTTCAGTCTTAACACATTGGATTTTGTTTTGCAGCTGTTTTTCCTAAGTAAGTGAAATATAAGTGAAAGATCCAGACCTTTAAGGGTCTAAATAAGTAATCGAAACAGTCTGAACTCGATTTGTCCTCTCTCCTCGGAGCCAGACACTGATCGACTCGATCTGAGCGGTGGTCTGCCAGCCCGCGTTCTCCTCTATTGAAAAGAGGGTAAAAATAACAGGAACAAGTTGTCGGAAATGAAATTTCAATTCATCCAGTCCCCTTATACACTGGTGTGAGAGCCTGTCGTTGAGAAGGAGGGATCAATAGTGTTTAGACAGCAGGGCAGATTTTCTAAGCGCTGGATCAATAGGAAGGAGAGAAGAAAAAAATGCCCTGGCTTTTCTTTGGCTGTTGTAGTAAATACGAACAAATCAGTGGCCTTAGGCTAAATGGATTGACCAGCTGTTTCCGAGTTGTAGGTTGTAAGTAAAGATCCAATCTGAGGTGTGCAACTGAGACCCAGGTAGGCTCAGCTCGGGCCTCCACCACGTCCTGATGAGAGGATGAATAAGGCGAGGACGGGGGAAAAGAGGTCCCGCTCTGAGCTGAGAGGGCAAACCTTCTGACTCACATCAACAGGTCTTTACAGGACACACTCTTTTATTCTATCATCTTCAACAGTGACTTGTTCATTCTATGTTGAGGTCATTTTTGTTCTGTGCTGCTCTACCGTATATATAAGAGCACTGTTATCAGAACAGTCAGAAAAGATTTTTAAAGCTCTCTCTAAACCTCTTGCACTTGTGAATTTACAGCTTATTTTTTACACTTGGTTGTCTTGAAAATAGTATAGATGTGACCCTTTATAATTTTAAGTGCAGCCCACCCAAGTTTTATCCTCATGATTTTTATTAATTAAATAATGTGGGATATGAATCTCTGTTGGATTATTCTGGTTTTCCCAGAAGTGAGAAGTTTCCTAGAAATAGAACATCTCATTTCAATTTATTCAACTGTTTTATTAAAAGCAATTTATGAATGCAGTATTTTTTAATAGACATGGATGCAGCCATTTGATGTGAAAACAGAGAAAAAAATAAGTGAAGCAAAGTACCGGTACTAGGATAATCAGAGGCTGGGGTCCTGACAGGATGACTGATGGCCTGCTTGCTTTGCCTCACCTCTGGACTTATTAAAGAAAAACACTCCAGGCCACGCTTTCACCGCAGTCATTGGTCAAGCCCCACTGCTGAATGTGATGGGAGAAATTTATCTCTAAAAACTCTCCGGCCCAAACCAAGCACATGCTAGAGCCCACTAACCATTGCTGGTGTTCCTAGAGTAGCTCCAAACTTCAGGATATGGAAGGTTTTTCATTTTCACTGGAGGGTAAAGATAAAAAAAGAAGAAAAAGAAAAAAAGAACAACTTTTGGCAGAGCAAACGCTGTCAGGTATGTGGTTCAAATATGATTTTCTCTGTCAATCCTGGCTCCTGCTAAGAGGGGCCATTTGGGTTGAAGTAGAAACACCTAGCTCGATATTTGGCCCTTCTAAACATACACCACCAACTATTGTTGTCTGAACCTGACAGAACTGCCCTTTCCTCTACCAAGCTTGTAAAAACACCGTTTTATAGTTTTATTGAAGCTACGCGTCAACTGTAGCTGCACTGAGGTGGTCCAACAATACATAAACAGAGCAGCCGTGCGTCATGTGTGACTCATTTGAGAGCAAATACATAACATAATTAAGGTTTTCTGTGTGTGTGTGTCTTTGATTAAGGTGACTTAAGATTGTGTGTGCATCTCAGGCTCAGCAGCAGAGGTTTGCCCGCAACATCATTGGCTTCATGAACACATTACCTTAATGATGCCATTCCTCATGCCTCCATTTCCACACATTTGTAAATGGATCAGTTACATCATCCATTAAGACATTTAAATATGTCCCCTGGCTATTTCCCAACTGCTTGAGCACACAAAGGCTGGAACATTAACGACGGTGAGGGCTGCACAGGTGAGGTTAGATTTCTGTTTTCTTGCTTTTCTATAAACTCGTGTCTCCTTCTTGTTAATTCGGTTGTTTTCCTCAATCTTGCATCTGATATAGTTTTTTTTACATGTTGGGAATTTAATCAAATGTCTGAACTTTCACCTCTGGAGGAGGGTTGGTTGTGTTTACTGGTGTTGGGAAGTAGCTCATTACTAGCAGCGTTACTGTTGCCTTTCCCAGTAATGACTATTATAATAATAGTACAACAAAACAAATTACTTTGCCAGAGCAATACTTTTACAGAGTTCTGAATACACACAGAGTAGAAGCTTGAAAATTAGCTTGGAAGATGAAGATGGAATCGGAATAGAAACATTATTTTGATTTTGAGGGAGGGTGACAAAAAGGAAAGACTATTTTCAAACTTAAATGGTGTGTCTCCTAGAAGACCCCTTTAAACAGCACAGCATTACCCAGTTAGTAAAAAAGGACTATAGCAGCATAACCTTTAGCAGCCTCAGCAGATGAAGTTGACGGTTTGGTTTTCATCACCGAGACCAAGACCTTGTTGCTGAATAACTACTGAATAAAACATTAAAGAAATATTGGAAAGATTAATTTGATTATCAGCTTTATTCAAAAAGTTGCCATCTTGCTCTGTAAGGAGATCCAGTACCTGCAGATTATCTGTTACATATTCTCCCGTGTGTTTTCACTTTTCTTCATGTTTGGAGGTTTTTTGGTGTTCTTTTGGTGTAAGGAGATGAGAGCTATTGAGGGTGTTTATGTTGCCGGCCCAAAAAAGGCTTTTTAATGTGTAACATGGGGCACTTTGGTATTCAGATGCCTGGGGCTATTCTCTAAGTGGTCTTTACTTTGAAAACACAGGTGCCCTCCAGGGGTTGACGAGTGGTGGTTGTGTGCATGTGTGCGCATGCATGAGGAGGCAGTGCGCTGGGAGGCCAGATAAAAGGGCTGCACTGTTCTGAGACCCGTGCGGTACTCCCAATAACACCACGGAGATATATATCATCAGTCCACGTCAGACTGTGATTTAGCGTGGTGGTCTTGCAGAGACCACTGTGGTATTATCTTTAATAATGCAAGCTGGGATTAGGTGTTTACACTCCGCTGATAAATATGGGCAAATAAATGAATTTCACTGCCCTCACCGACTTGTCCCCCAACACCCCCCCGACCAAATCACACATATAAATCCAACACCCTGCTCGACTTCCTTGTTTTGTTCTCTCAGGATAGTTTACAGCTTTACATGCAGCGCGTATGTGCTGATATTTGAAAACCTAATGAGGTTTGGAGGAGCTCATAAATTACAGAAGTGAAGTCCCAAAGCCTCCACCACTGGGGTACTTGAACAGAAACACGTCTTCAAATGTTGTAATTAAGACTTGAACAACCCAGACCAACCAGGAAAATGCATTAGTGGGCAACTGTAGGTCCAACATGATGACACTGAAATGAAGACGACCTGAGATCCTTACACACCTCGTTCAGGGTCTGGAACTGGTAAACGTGGTGCTGACAGAGAACCCTCATGGCTATTTCAAAGGCTTTAAACCTCAGCTGGTCTTGATGCAGTTGACCTTGGTAATGAGGAGCAGCTGGCACAACAACCATTAGGCCCCGGCGTTCGCCACCACACGCCTTTTATTTCCATAAAACCTTTTATCCACGGTCTCAACTTGCAGCTATGTCGTCCAGCCGAGGACCATTAACGATAACGGCATGGCAAATGTCAGTGCCTACTTCGGCTTATCAATCTCTAAAATGTGCGCGTCAGTGGATGCAGGGGAAAAGTGCAGAAGCCGAGTTTCTAGTATTGCAATCCTGTCACTCTAATTAAGCCGACTTTCACAGAATGCTTGGGTGAAAGCAGAAGAATTGGGGTGACCCAATTAAAACTAAAATGAAGCTCCATCTGTTGTGTGGTTTGCACACACAATAAAGGACAACATGGGAAAACAAGGAGAAAAAAAAACATTAGTCCCTAAAAGGCCCTGTTGCTGCATTAATTCTATTCCGCTTATTTTCCTCCACCAGCCTGTCACCGCTCACTTCATAAATATTTACTTATCATGATCACCATGATGATATGCAGAACATTTCAGTGCCAATTACTGGAACGACAGGTGAAATGGTCGTATGCTGAAAAGTGGGGGCGGGGTTGCTATGGCGATATAGCCAAAGACCATGTGACCTGTTTAAGGTTGTGCCTTTATGCTCAGGGCCAGCACACCATAGGACACTTAACCTCGAACGCTGGCAACAATAGTGGGCCCATCAGCTAA
Source organism: Tetraodon nigroviridis (assembly GCA_000180735.1). Lineage (NCBI taxonomy): Eukaryota > Metazoa > Chordata > Actinopteri > Tetraodontiformes > Tetraodontidae > Tetraodon > Tetraodon nigroviridis. Next base: position 1,459,095 of record CAAE01014581.1, on the reverse strand, counting down.
ATCTGTTCTCGAACCATCTTTGCAACTGTTTGCACAGCAACCAAGAAATCACTTGATGACGATGGCCGCGAGGGGGGCCCACGCAGTAGAAGAGAAATCTCCATCAGAAGGACTCTTTTAAGTGAAAGCTAGACCAACAGCTATGCTAACTGTCAGGACGTTTTGTTGTGGTGCCCCCAGGTGCAGTGAAAAGTGAGTTTATTTCCACAAATCTTTAAGAATATGCACATTTTCTAATTTGCCTGATCCTAACAGAGCATGTGCTGTCTATTTCTGTGCCAGCATGTGGACACCCCATTAAGAACACAATGCCTCTTGCATTGACAAGGATTAATATCTGAGAATCTGTAAGATGGAATTGGGAATTAAATGGCTTGGATCAAAAGTTAATTAAAAACACCTTCAACAAATACATCTTTTGGGATTGCGCCTTTTCATATGGCATGAGAGAAGCCTGCGCCCATCATCACACACTAATACAAATGCAGGGAGATAAGCAAAAAGTGGCCTTTCAGTCCATCTATTTACTGACATTAAAAAGTCTTCTTGAGCACATCCTTTGAAACTTAATACAAAGTGAATAAGCGTGGCAGGCATACAGTACTTTTCCCCTCTATTTACTCCATTCAGACATCCTGAACGTGTTTATCTTCCACCGCAACTGATTAAAAGTCATTCAAAAGCGAAATGCGACACACAGCCTCTGATAATGATGCTGAAGTGAAGAGCACAGAAAGAAATTATACAAATAAATAAATTAGCTCAAACACATGAGGAGAAAAGAAGTCATCCCGCCAGAGCAGTTATGGATCTGATCAGCAGATTCTGCGTCAAGGTGTAGCACTTCCATCTCCCTTTTGCATCATAGCACAGTGTGCAATATTAATTTTTGAGTTTACTGCTTATTGGAAGTGCAAAGTATGAAAAGCCATTAAGGCCCCCAAATAGGAAAGCAATTTGCTGTCACATGGATTCGGCTCTATTAAAAAGAAAAATCTTGTTAACCATTTGGAATTAGAGTCATTTGGCAGGAGGCATTCTGCCGCACTCAAGTAAAATAAGTAATTATGCCTCTCTTCCTGTCGTCCCTCTCCTGCTTTCATTTGCACAGGCAAAGTGGAGGGAGTGGTGGATGGGGAACGCGGCTGGATGCAAAGGTAATTAAAGTTGTTGGCTATCTGTTTGGTTAATGCAGGGATCAGGCCAGCTGAGAGGGCTGCAGGAGCAACAAGATGGGAAACACATTCATTTTTCTGCCTCCGTCGACCAGCCCCGGGGCTCGCACTCATCTGGTCCATACATTACCTATTCCACTGTTGCGACCCAGCAGAAACAAGGAGCTATCAATACAAGAAAACCAACTATTCCTCTGAGCTTATCTCACTTTCATTTACGTTCCAACCGAGTGAAATCTCATTAGCGGTTTGCCAGCCTGCTGTTTAAATTAAACCGTCTCCGCAGGCCCTGATGTTTTAGCAGACTACACAACCTCTAAATGATGCGTGGGAAATTTAACCTTTTGCAAACTTTTATTCTTTTTCCAACAAAGAGGAACAAATGTGGCCTCGGACTGATTAAAAAAAAAAAAAGAATTGGACAACCATTCTACTGCCGCAGCATCTTCACACCGCCCGTTTGGAGTGACCCCTGGGTGCACCTTGAATTTAGCAACACGTTTGGCATCATGTCATGACCTTTTAATCATCAGTCCAACCTCCAGAATGTATTCCTCTTTTCTCAATACAATAAAAAAAGCATTTTATAGGGTGACGTGTATGGCCTCTGAGGTGTTTTATGGCTAGACCAGCAGGACCTATTTAGGAAGCGCCGCGTGTTCCGTCCCGACCGCAGGTATCGATCGTCAGCAGTGGCCGTGGTGTGGCTGACTGGTTAAAGCCCCACATCTGCCCTCACAGAGAGATGAAAATGAGGCCTCTGTGTGTAATGATCTGTGCGTGAGCAGGGAGAGGAGGCCGCAGAGACAGAAAGGAGGAGAAATTAAATCATTCCTTTGCTCCTTCAGAAGAGCCGCCGGAGCCGGCCACGCTTGGCTGCTTAATGCGGGATCTGTTTTTGAAAGAAAAATTAAAAAGAGAGAGAGGGGAGCAAGTGAGAGTGGGGTAGAGAGAGATAAATGGCTGGATGTGCAGGCGGTAAATGAGAGCATCCTGATACAGAAAGCTGTGTGCGGATGTCTCTAATGGGGTAAGGCTGATGCGTGCTGTCTGGTAGCTGACCACCACGGCTACACAGCCTTTCTCCCAACCCCACACCAGCCTCTGCCAGCGCACCACTAATTGGCAGAAAACGATGGAGCATAACAAGTACAGAAGACACACTGGTCTAATTTGAGAAGGAGTGAAACGATGGATGAAATACTTATAATTATAGGAGACATTTTCTTGCCAGTGAGGCAAAGACAGCAAGGCTCTATTCAGGAGAGAGCAGCATGGGGGCAGTGTGCCACCAAAAGGTAATTCAACTCTATTTACATGGCTGCTGTGAAAATCAAGAACTCAAGGAGGTTTACAAAAACCCAGAGTCTGATCTCCCAAAACAACTCATGCTGTCAAGAAAACAATGCTACTAACAAGAAGAAACTTTGAGCAAGACCAGGCTCATATGGGGGGATGGGGGGAGAGAAAAAGATAGAAAAACAGTAGGAGAAGAGGCTCCGATACATGCATGCAAACATATTAGGTGGTCAGTGGGGTCAGAGATCATCATGTGCACCTGCAACTGCTTTGCTCAAGCCAATCTGCCAGTGAAGAGACAAACTTCAAAATTATTTGTGAAAAATTCACACTATTTAAAAATAAGGAACCAAACTTTCTAAAAAAAAAAAAAAAAAAAAAAAAAAAATTCCTCACTGGCAGTCGAGTGAATAAATTACAACATTATGACACTTTAGTCATAATGTCAGTAAATTAGGACAACTAAAAGTGCAATGTATTGCCAGCAATCACTAGAAAATAACAGCCTACGTTCGAAAGGGCTGAGACGCCAAGAGGTGCAGGTAAAGATGAGGCAGGAAAACTGAAAACAAAGAATCAAAAGATCCCCTGCGTGACCCCCATCCTCAAAGACTCTCCCTTCCAGCCCACGGGGCCAAGCGCCTGCACCTCGCCGGCCTCATTAAAGCAAGCCTCTGCCATCATTAAGACATTTGCAATGAAATTAATTGAAAGGCAGATTAAAAATAAATTAAGAAAAATGCGTTGCAGAATGCATACGCACACTTCATAAATCACCGGGGCAAAGCCAGGAGCCGGCTCCCCGTAATTAACTGCAGACTATTTATTTTATCCTGACGGTATAAATTAGAATTCAGGCTCACAGATTATATTAGGGCTGTCTGCCATGCGGAACTGCTGAGGGGTGTGCAGAATATTTTAAGCATACAAAGAGGAGAACAGAGAGATGGAAGAAGGAGAGAAAGCAAGAGAGATAATGTGTAGAAAGGCAAACAATATGTAAATGCATCCAAAGCTAAAAGATAACATTTGCATCTTATGGAAAAAGTATTTATTCAGCCGGTGCATGGAGAAACTGACAAAATAATTAGGAGCAACATTGGAGTGTATTGTTAAATAAATGTGAGTGAAGACAGAAGTTTCACTGCAGCTTTCCTTCATACCTGCGAGCTGTAGCAACACTGCTTACTGCTGGACAAACCTGGTGTCCAGGCCCTGCCGCCACCGCCGCAGCCACCACCCTCCTGCTGTGTCACAACTCCACCACTCCACATGCAAATGTGCACTAAACATCACTCCAGACACACACACCTCCCTCCACAGTCGCAGGTTCTCTGGTTCTCCCTTGTGCGCGTCTGCGCTGCAGTCAACACTGGCCACACACTGCCTCCTCGTGGGCACGGTGCCCAGGCTGGCACGCGGCCAGACCTGCTTTTACAACACCGGGCTGGTAAAACTCTCTCTCTCTCTGTCTTCACGAGAGATTCCCAGCCTATCCTTTCATCACAGCGCCCGTGGCCCTCGCCTTCTTCATCTTTATTCTGCACCACAGCTGAGATCCGCGCTTTGAACGGATGCCCTGCAACCACAGAGAAATAATTCCAGCGCCACGGCTCCTAAAGAACAAATAAAGCAGTCATACATTTGAATGTTTGGTTATTATGCAATCACACTGAAGGCAAAATCCGCGCTCTTACGAACAGTGCCTCATCAAAGCTCTATATCTGATGTCAGGTGCGTAGCACAGGAGTACGAACAACTTTTTGCTTTTATTTTGTTGGCATTGTTGTTTCAGGAATCCACTAAAAAGGCGTGAAACCAAGGACTTCCACAACAACACAACTGCACTTGGAGACAAATGGCAGACCAGCAACTTCCAACCAATCTAGACAGCCAGGTGCAAACATCTGCAAGCTGTAATCATAGTATTTACACAGAACTCTGCCAAAGCACCAAAATCCACCAACTTCTGAAGCTCATTCAAGCTGATTTTACCATCAGCAGCTGATGCTCTGATGTTTACGCAGGCTGAGCCGGAAGTTAGGGTAGGCTGTGGCAACAGGGACAAAACTGCATCTGCGTCTTTAACCATTGTAGTCTAAATTTTCGTAGCCCTAACCCCTGCTGGGACAGCCTCTCAGAGGAAGACGTTTCGCCACAGAATCCATTTAAATCTTAGATAGATAGATGGATGGATGGATGGATGAATGGATGGATGGATGGATGGATCCAAAATAACAGAAATGTCTTTTTTTTACAGTCATATCACGTAAAACAACCAGCCTGCATCAGATACATAACTTTGTTTTCCCCGGTGAGTAAAACGCCTTGGAGGCGAGTGCATACACAGCAGTCATGTTTGGTAAGATACATGGCTGAAGCTACTCCTTTTATTTCTGAATCACCGGGGAAAAAAAACAGTATATTACCAGTAAGGAAAATAAACATATACTTATTACACCCAGCACAGTGCATACATTCACCCCTTAACACACTGTGCAGGCAAATGTGCGGCACGACACACAGGCAAAAACATGGCATGAAGAATGACAGCAGGGACGGGTTACTGCGGACCTGGAATATAATGGAGAGAAATAATCATACCTTGTGGTGGTGGGGTTTTACGTGTGTGTGTGTGTGTGTGTCATATTAGTAGCAAAGTGAGGACAACTTGGTGGGTCCTCACAACTTCAAAGGCCTGTTTAATGGTTAGGACTTGGTTTTAAGATTGGGCTTAGAATTGAGTTTGGGTTATGGTTTGACTAAGGGGCTGCGTAATCATTATACCTTTGAAAGTCCTCACAAAGATAGAAGTACAAGAATGTGTGTATGCTGGTTGGGGGTAGATGGGAGGAGCACAAGGAAGATGATTCTGTGCCCTGTAGCATGGAAATGGAGCTATACTGCTCTGCTGCTGACTGCTTGGTTGCAACACAGCACAGGAGCTGCCTTCACGAAGAAAACGGCAGACTTTGCCTTAGACAAAGGCACAGGTGCATGTAGATGCAGCAAACAAACACAAATGAGTGCTGGTGACACAAAAACAGAATTACTGTTAAGAACACTAATTATTATCGGGATTTAAAAAAAAAAGAATAATACAAACAAACAAAAAAAAAAAAACCCACAGCTGTAATTCCAGATGTCGCCTTTAGGTGTCTCTCTTTCCCCATTCATAGCTGGAGCTTTCTCTTTCCTCTCCACCCATGAATTCCTATCTACACATAATATATACACCATCATTTGAAAATGGCAGCTTTTTGAAAATTCACCTTGATTATCAGACATTAAAAGTGACTTCTCCAAAGCTGAGTGTCTGGCTAGGGGGATGGCTGCAGACGGCAGAACAATGCAGCAGGCTTGATATTAATGCCGGGGTGGGGTGTGCAGGGAGAAGAGAGGAGCCAGCCCTTTGTTCTCCCCTACAGCCAATTATTTTTTACGTATGCCTCGTTTCACAACAAGAGGGAATTTAATTTTAATGCAATCTATCCGTAAAAAAAAACCAAAACAAAAAACAACAACAACAACAAAAAAGGAAAAACAGGGAAACACACGATACAGTATTCTTGAACAGAGCTTGGAACTAGCATCTGCTGTTAAGCATATACATATGCGCAGGTCTTTGTATGAGGTGCAGACAACTGACAGCCGCAACAAGAATGACATCAACCCAAATGCAGGGAGTAGCATGAAGCTTCTCATGCAAAATGCAAAGACACATCCCTTTTCTTTTTTTCCCCCAAACCAGGGCATAATTTTACGCAGCTTTACCTTTATGAAAACAAGACCAAAATAAAAAAAGACACACAAAAATAACCTTTTTTTTTTATTATGTGGTATCTTGGTGGAGGTGTTCGGTGTGCATTAATATGTGCATACTGTGCATTTGATGATGCTGCACCACCAGTACAAGAATTCCTGCTCAAATGGCATTTAAAAAAAGGTGGTATTGTTAGGTATGTGGCCAAATATTGTTCTAATTGGCAGGGCACTTTATCTTGCTGTCAGAGCAGCAGTAAAAAGCATTGCTGTTCCCATAGAGATTGGAGCACAGCTTGATGTCATTTATTAATGTTGGAACTCTGATATATGTGTTTGCACTGTGCTTCCATCAGGGAACATCAGCATAAAACACACACATATA
>CAAE01014581.1:1425019-1452056 GCA_000180735.1 Tetraodon nigroviridis | reverse complement strand
TTAAAAACATGATCATCAGGCTTTTATCAGGAAACTGCTGCCAAAAAGTTTGCCATCAATAATTTAGAATGTCAACAGAAACCAAGGGTGCACTTTTAGGTATGGAGCTTAATGCAGGAATAGTTCTGAACACATCAGCTGCAGAATTACAGATGATCGTATTCAAACCCAGCAACAGCAGCACTGAGCAAACAAATATCTCAGTCTGAATGTAAAATGGTGTTGAAATAAATCATTGTACGCCTGGCAAAAAATAAATAAAATAAACTGGCAGTGCAAGACACGAGAGAATAGGCACAAAATACAGCGTGCACTTGCACGCATGCAGAACACAAACACTGATATATGCGGTTTATGCAAAGCTAGTTTTTGCACGCAGAGGAACTCTAAACTGACTCATGCAGACAAAGACTCCCTCCCACCATCACACACACACACACACACACACACACACACACACACACACACACACACACACACACACACACACACTAAATTAAATTCCAGTCCTTGGGCAGACAACTAAACTGCCTGTGTGTTGGAGCTACTCAGAAGCACACCAAAAGCAATTCTCTGAAAACGGTGAAATTAAAGGACAGAATCCAGCCTGTGTATGGTTCTCACCGCCGTTTCCCCTCAATCAAACGTTTTATTAGGGATCATTTGGTCCTGAAAGTCATGTTCCAGGGAAGCAGCTGGTGTGATGACAACAGTTTCTGGATAGACGCCACTGTTGCAGCACTTACTGCTTGCAATTATTTACACCTGAGGCTGTTGGTGTAGCTCTAGCTGAGCACAAGACAACTGCATGATTGTTCCACCATTTTCTCTTTGTTCGGATTTTTTTTCCAAAATAATTTCAATGATTTTTTTCTAAAATGCACCCCACAGTATGGAATATTGATAAGATTTTGTATATTCATTTAAGGTCTTCATTTATGTAATAACTGCAGAAAATACAACATCCAGCAGCATATTCATTGTAAAGTACACCTCCTGTAGATATTTAAAGTAAATAATTTACATGGAGCAATCTGAAAAGGCATCTTGACTAGCAGCTGGCCAAAAAAACTGATATAAACCACAGCTTGTAGACATATCTGAAACTCACTGAGCAAATAGGAAATGTAAAAAAGGAGAAAATGCAGTAAGAATGCTCTTTATTGATCCAGGACTGTCCTGTAAAATTACTGTCCGGTTCTGTTGGTTTAGAATCCACTGTACCTGCTTACTGAAGCAGTCATGGACAGCACAGAATGTGGTGGCACGATCCTCTTTTCAATCTGGAGAAGAAAGGGAAGAAAGCTGAGTGATCAATAAGATGTCAAGTGTGTTGCTTTTACAATGATCCTTCGTATTTCACAAATGATCTTCACGACATTTTCCTGCAAGTTTTTAGATCATTGTTGACATGAAGAAACAGCTTTTTAAACTAATTCTGAGCTTTTTATCACCCCACCCTAAATAAAAAACTAAAATCAAATCTTCAGTTAGAAGCAACTGTATTTCTAATGGGGAAACATCCTGATTATAATAGTTATTGTATGCCTGCACGTTTACGGCCCCCCCCTCCCCAAAACTCCTCACTTCTGGTGTCTGGAAGCAGTAATCTCTTCCTGAGCCAGTGCTGTCAGGATTAGGCACCGACTGGTGACAGGATATATGCGTCATTAAAGTGAGAGCACACCACAGCTGAGAGGAGGAGAGACAAAGTCAACAAAGGTGACATGGAGAGGTCACACACACACACACACACACACACACACACACACACACACTCCTGTATACCTGCAGGTGTGTGTGTGTGTGTGTGCCTGCCCTAATGTTGGCTGCACATGAAACCTTTTTTTCCACCCACATTCAAATTCCACAAACCTCCGGTTAAAATGGTGAAGACGCAGGCTATGCAACATTTGTGACCAATAAAACCAGCAGACGATGGTATTGATTTCAAACAGCTCTGCGTTTTCCTTCGTGTAATCCCCAGTTAGTTGTATGTCATTTATGCCCAGGGGTTTGTGTAAACAGCGGAAAAACACAGTAGAAGGAGGAACAGCGAAACGCTGCAAGAGTCCTACAGAATCACCTCGTTGGCACATGCGAGAGATCCTGGAAACCCTGCAGAGAAGATTCTGCTGAACCTCCAGCGCGACCATGTTGGTGCAGATTGTTACATCACCAGTTTACCAAATCTGGATCTGTTTGAAGATCTCTGGGGTTTTAGGACTTGTTGCATCAGCCACAACCATGTTGCGTCCTAGCCTGTCCAGGAGCTGCGATGTGTGTTCCCGGTGTTTCCTTTCTCGTTTGAGCAGCACTGAGCTCTCAGCTTCTCTAAATGCATTCTTTCAACAACTCGGTAAAACAACAGATGATATCCCATTTACCAACATCTGGCGCTGAACACCACCGTTTGCTGTGCTGACAGGTGACGCAGACACCTGTTGTTTTTTTATCTTGAGGCTAGGTGCAGGCTGGTCTTCTTTTTCCATAAAACCTGCTTGTTAATCACAACCGTCCTGTGTTTGTGTACTCCTCGAGTGCCTGAGCGTCACACACTGTTGACTTCATCCATTCATGGGCGCTTGCATGTAAAGTGCTCTCTTCAGTCTAGGTAAATGTCATGCTTGAATATTCAGTGACCTTCCTGAGGTATTTATATAAATACATTTTCTTACATCTGTATGTACCTGAATGGGCTGGGTGGCAAAGGCAAAGCCATACTGAGTAAAATGGAATTGATGGAGGGATAAAATATTACAAAAGCTGTTTCACCCAAAGGCCACATAAAGCAGGCTGAGTGTGGGTATGTGGTTAGCTACAGGGCCTTGGTGGCTGACTCTGGAGCTCCTGTGAAGGATGTTTGCTTGGCTACGAGTCTGCATTCTGAGTGGCGACTGAGAGATTCTGGCTTCAGGAAGGACGGCTGTTTGACCATGAGGGAAAGGCAGGGCGGCAGAAAGAGACACAGAGCTTTTCTGCACAGCCAACCTGCTCCGCCTGCAAAGCTGACAAAACAGATGCACATCCCTCTGAGCAGTTTGTCTTTCATTATAACCAGATCGACACTCTAGACTGTATTTTGCTTTATTAGTAACTCCGGTAAAAAATGTGCAAAACAGTGCAACAGCCCAACATATACAGTATATATTACTGGGTTGGACAATGTATTGTCTGTATTGTAAATAAGAAATCTTTTGGTTTTTACGTTCAGATATCAGAACAGAGGTAGGCAAAAACTTCTGCAGATTCAGCGTCAACCTGCATTTTCATCTTTATCGTATGATAAACCCGAATTATCTCCAAACAGAGGAGATGGAATTATTTTTTAACACAAAACCTGCAGAGTTTGCACTTGTCTTGTTTTCTTCATCATTTCTCTCCCATTTTTGCTCCTCCATGCTGTGAGTGTGTGTGTCACTGGTGTACGCGCATGGTGTACATGCTTAGCAGCAGCACGTTTCCTGCCTCACTGAAAGAGCGTTTGTGATTGGTTGGCTTCAGGCGTCAATTTATGGGGGGGGCATAAAATGAGGTTTGTGATTGGCTGGTCTGGTTGGAACATATGCGTTCATTGGCTAAGCTGTACCTGCTGCTGGAATTGTGAAAAACTTGCATCTGGAAAGTGGATATCGTTTGCATCGTTGCCTTTGTGATATATTTATATTCTGCTTATTCATACCATGACAACGATACGATATATTGTGCAACTCTGATTAAAGGTATATTCAAAGTAATTAATTAGAAAACTCTGACATGGTTCCTGCCATAACGTTGTCTTTGCGATATTCATACTGCGCATATTCTCACAGCAACAACGATACGATATAGTGCATATACAGAATATACGCATTCTACACAGTCCGTATGCACAAAATTCTAAAGTACAAATAATTAGCAAAGTGTGCCATGGCTGCTACCATAAACACACTGATACAATAACAGAAAATTTCCGAGCAAGAGGCAAAAATGATACACAGAGATATATCTAGCAATCACAGGAAAGATCAGATGAAGAAACAATCAGACGCCTGGTCAAGTGCACTAGCAATAATAAACAGGATGCTAATTAAAGCCTGCCTCACTAAAATTACAGGAGTAGACGGGATGGAGGGGGAAAGAGAGGGAGTCGATGAGGGGAAGAGAGAGAGGGGAAGAGGAAGGAGCCTGGCAGAAAGGAAGGAAGGATAGTAAGAGGAAGACAGACTGACCCAGCTGCTGGTTTCCTTGGATGGAGCTGTCCGTCTGCTGATGCCGATGCTGAGGCAGCTGCAGCGCTGATGCTCAGAAGTCAAAACCAGACAAGATGGAGATGGGCAGGCAGCAGGATGAGTGGCAGTGCAAATCAAATACTCAATAAATTCAGCAAATCCAGCAGTAAAAAGAGGTACTTATTCCAATTGTCTCCCTGTTTAAAACAGAGTGTTCTGTCCATGCCCTCTTTTTTTCCCTTCATGGATTGAGTCAATCAAAGAAATTTCAAATTCTAAAAAAAGATAATGCAGAAATCCATTTCATAGAATTGCTTAAAACACGTCTCATCCGTTAGCACGCTCTTTCTGTATGCGATCTACACCAATACCCCTGGTTTTGCTTTCTTTCCCTCACAATCGCTCCCTCTCTTTCTATTCTCCCCTCCTAAACTGATCAATACTTCATTTAAATCAAGACATTAGCACAACTGGAAAGAAAGAGGGAAAAACTGAATACGAATGAACATCCTGCATTGACGGGGATACAGACGCTTTGCAGTATTTAACATTCGGTCAAATTATATAGGAGGGAAAGAAACAAAAGACAGAAATCTTTGCAAGTGTTGGACGGCAGTGGTGCTCTTCTGGTGTAAGCCAGCCAGCCTCAGTGTGATCAATAAACATTTCAGTGTGGAGCGCTATCACAATAAGTCATCTCATTAGGAACAAGGCAAACATGCTAACCCAGACACCATCTACAGTGACAACTGTTGGGGGGGAGAGAGGCAGCTGGGTTGCTGATAGAGGCATAATTCATATTTATTTAGGAGAAAATTTGTATTAGAATCTGAGTTTATAATTTCCTAATATATATGCACACTCACATTCTTTTTTTTTTAATCTATTCACAATTCACAATGAGCAGGATCAATACTGTATGCAATTTTACCACTGAATAGAAATTCATCTGCATTAGATCATAATAAAACCGCTGCTGAGAAATCCTCAGAAGAGGGCGGCTAATTTCCAGACGCTTGTTAAAAATGGGGGTCAGAGTTAGCGGCTAATCTCCCTGTGCGTCATCAAAGCCCGGATATTTACCTGAGCGTGTGCAGAGTCCCCTGGCCTGGCTGGAAAGAACCGCCATTCTTGGAGATAGCTTCCAAGCCAGCTGGCAGGGATACAGTCCCGTTCAGTGTGGGTGAACAGGAGAAAAGAGCGGCGCAAAGAGAAAAGTGAAGGGCAGAACCTAAACCCCAAACCAGGCAGAAGATGGAGTCTCAGGGGAACGTGCCCTTACATATATTCTGGCTTCAGTGTCAACCAATGAGCAATTAGGTAGGCAAGACCAAAGTTATTGATCGGGGTTTGGGCTCCTTTCACAGGGGTAACTGTAGCTGGCTGGATGTTGTGTGCTGAACGGTTGTGGGCTACAGCTGTAAAGGCAAAAGAATATGAGGAGAGATCTTCAAATTCTTAGCCCTATAGAATTTTTCCACCAAGTAATGGACCTAGTTTTTTATTTCAGCCATATTGTGACACAGGTAGCTACCTCCCCCACTCGAGAGGCTGGTTTCAGGTTTTGGACATGCGTTTCGATCACCTGTCATCCTCCCAGTGCAAAGCTAATATTCACCCCTATAAACGTGAATGTTTAATCAGGTCTGTTTACATAAGGTGTGAAAAATCCTGATCCATACTTACAAAAGTACGGGCATAGTTGGTGGTAATGTGGTATCTGCCTTTTACCAATGACAGGGTACAAAATGAAAGCCTTTGTGAAGTTAATATCGCCGCAGAAGACAGGGAAATGCTGAACTCAAAGATGGCAAAGACAAGTTTAATAAGGTGCCGCAAGGGTGGCTTTACACACACCTGACATTTCTACCCTTTTCTCATGAATATAATCCACAACACCTGCGAAGGAAACCCAAACAATCAGTCTTAACAATAGCCTCCAAAATCAGTCCAAAATTAGCATACATCTGTTTCCAGTCAACACTCAACTCTAATTAACGTTCCACCCACAACATGATGTTATTGGCTAAATGTCACACAAGTAAACACTAATCAATGATGAGGCCTTCAGGCACTGACAGATGTGAGGGCCACACGTGAAAATTATGCCAAATATATGGTCGCAACAGCACTCTCACTGGTTAGCTGAAACAAGAAGTCGGCGTTCCAATAACAGAAGTGCTGTTAATTCTGCATTTTTTGCATAAAAGTGAAATTATATTCTTGCAGAATGTTTAGTAAAAAGAAACTTGCCTGCTGTAGCAGCCAATTGCTGTTAGCTTGGCATGTCCTTTTAAACACAGTCCTTTATCAAAAAATTTATTTTGTGAGAGAACAGCATCGATAATAGGAGAAAACACATAACAAAACCCCTGATATGATTGTTTGGCCCTCACAGCTTTCACTGCCTGTGCATCAGAAGGACACCTTTAATATTTGGACTTTGTGCGGCACTCCAGGTTAAATCCCTAGCAACCGCCATAGCAACATACTCGCCGTTTGACGTGAAATGCATTGCAAGTTCCTTCCTCCTAACAGCAGGAAAGAAGAATTAACATCATGGATGCAGAAAAATACACAAAAATAAAAATGTTCTGAATAAAAAAAATAATCATCACTTGAACTTCTACAGAAAATAAAAAATAGAGCATGAATTAATCTGATTTCTGTAGCATCATCAGCTATTTTAATAAAAATAACATTATCACATCATTACATTTATCTGTTATTTATCTAACTAAAAATTTCAAACATAAAGCATATTCATTGTAGTTACGGTCCCTATCACCAAAAAAAGTACTTGCTACCGTCAGAAGGCGTTTATTATAAGAGAGGGCAGAAATATACTGACTGAGGCGCTCTGAGTAGCTATTGAACAAGTGTGGAGGTGACCTCTGTTTTAAGCAGCTGCGTCTCTGACATGCAGAGCTCCAAAGGCCATGCTAAATGGATTTTTCTGAAGTTTCATTCACTGAGATGAATATGGAATGGCAAGGTTGCATTAAAAGACGCCTGTGTTTCAACAAAACCCTGTATGTTTGAGTGCTTTCAAACCGCTGCTCTTTCTCTCTGAAGGGCTTGACTGGTGTCTGTCTTCCAGAGAGAAAACAGAAGGAACTCATTTGTGCAAAGAAAAGGTTCTACAAATGGGCTGAATATGGCAGCGGCTCAAGTCTCTATATCCATAGGTTTCTATTTCAATCAGATTTATGTTGGACTGGTTTTGGAAATCTGCTGTTTCCCTCTGGTCTTGTGCACACATAGAAGCCCATCGGCTGAATCAGCTCACGTGAACTTTGGAGAAGAACAAAAACATTTGCCATGCTACAACATTTGATCTTCCAAACCACCCTAACACGGATGTCGAATTGTCTGCAGGCGGAGGAAAGCTGTCTGTGTCTTTGTGGGCCAGCGCCAAATCGAATTATTGAAGGCAATGTTCATTTCGAGCAGCATTTCGTTATATAGGGTAAAGACGACGGGCCACGAAGACTCTGTATCCTTCTGACTAATCTAATAATGCTAATAATTTGTTTGCTTTAATCACATTTATTAATTAGGAAGCTGAAACAGAGCTCAAAAGTCATGTAGACAGAGGGGCCTGGTAATCTGCCTGTCATGGCCCCTCTCTGATTTCCTGCAATTCGTCACAGTGTGGATGACCAGGCGGGAGCACGATATTTCAATCTTCAGCTCGGAGGGAGAAAGGAGCAAATAACCTCCCCACAGGACACAAAGGAAGACAGAATTTAGGCTGGAGTCTGGGCGCTAAAGGAGTCAGAGAGGCGATGCAGAGGAAGACGAGAAGCATGTTTGAAAGAAAGGTATGTGCAGGATCAGTTTTTCATAAAAAAGATGGGCCATTGAATAAACTGCAACCATGTTTCACCTGATGAGTGTGCAGATTGCTGCTGAATAGCAGAATCAGAGGCACATCTGTCTGAAAAGGCACAGCTGGCTGATTAATGAGTGGGCCACGAACGTGCTTCTGCAGAATTCAAAAAACCTTCTCACATCCGTCTGTCTGAGAAAACATTAAAATGAGTCTGTCCTCATCAGTGGCTGCCATCACTCGCACCAAATCAATCAATCATGTTCCGCTTGGCTTTGCTCTTCTTTGCTGCTTTCCGTCTCTAAATCCAATCTCTTCCATGTCATCACAAAGCACATTCATAAGGACCTGGCCTCTTGATTATCTCCCTCCCTTGCCTCACCCTCCCCACCACCGCTGCTTTACCCTGCGATGTATTAAATTAAACAGTGTCTGTTGGGGTCACCCAAGCACCTCCCCCCCTCACACACACACACGCAATTACACAAACACACACACACAGAGCTGGTAATCACGGCAGAGGACCCCACCCTGCTGGTTTTTGCGCCAGCCAGGCAGCATATATTAGCATAAATGAGCTCCGGAAAGAGCTGCGGTACATGAGGCAGTAAAGGACAGAAAGGAGGCAATAGAAACAGAGGCTCCAGCAAGCTCAGAGGAGTAAAACGGCTGCTGTTAAAGTTTGGCAATAAATGAATCATAGATGAGGTTGAATTGTGCTCCAGAACCTTGCTGCCTGCCAACATCCTCGCTGTTCGTCAAATACATGTGCAACTCTTTGGGCAAAAGGGTGCAAATGGTGACAATGTAAAGAATGTGTTTTGCTGACAGAGGTCTCTCTCTGCTGAAGTCAATTTGATTTCAAGTGGATTTGATTAGACTCAATTACCTAAGGAAAAAAAAAAAAGCAACATTTGAGCAAACTGCCCGAAGGGCGTTGCCAGAGGCGATGAGTGTCTTTCTCCACTGCAGATGGGTTAACAGTGTTAGAATTATTAATCAGATTAATCACGATGATAGATTAGTGACGAGATAACGCTTTAATTTTGACAGCCCTACTAAAATATTATGGTTCAGGTCCCAGTTGCAGACCAAAAACTGGTAAGTGGACTGCAGGGCCATTTTCAGAAAATAAAAAGAGTGTCATTTCCAACACACACATCTGTAGCCAGCTGTTTCAGTCCTTCCAGGCTATTTTAGAACAGCAGCCTCATGTCTGCGCTGAGAAAACCACATAGAGAAGAATAATAATCTTTTTACTTTATTTAGCGTTTATGACCTATGAAAAGGGCAGTGGACACCCCAGTTCTGCAGCCTGGATGAATGCCTTCTCCATCTTTGTTTTTGCATGTACAGTAGGTGGATAAATGACCATCTGAATCACAAATCCAATCCAAAATCTAAGAGTAATCCATTCAGGACTGTTGCCCTTAGAGTGTGAGAGAGCAATGTAATAAACACTGTTTTTTAAAGCAACAAATCAAATTGGGACTGTGAGAAAATACTTTACAAGCACTGTTTCTTTTTTCTTTTTTAAAATGGGGATGGCACAAATTGGATCATCTAAAAATAGAAATGGATTTCAAAAGCAACAGCCAAGTTTAAGAGCAACTGGAAATGCCGCAGCTCAACGGGAATTTTAATTAATGCTGCTCAGTCTGCAGCCTACTTGTTTTCTTTACAAATAGCCAATGTAGGAATTCCTTTCACGAACTAAATCACACTGCTGCCACCGATGGGGACAGCCGCTCCTCATGAGTTCAGAGTTTCATCTTCTGTCTTTTCATCAATGGCATGATGAAAGAAACACAGGAAAAATAGACAGATGTCAATAACTGACCTGAAACATGCATACACACATGCACACATACACTATATGTATATAGTTCTTTACATTGCCAACATATTAGCACACATCATGCCATGCAAAACACACAGAAACCCCCAGTGTTGTTTTTGTTTTCCTATTTTTTAAATTCTAATTAAAATGTTTCAGTTTGTTTAAAGTTTGTTTAAAACTACTGAAACTTGGAATTGCTTTCAATCAGCGCTGTGGAAATTTTTTTAGATAACTGGTTTTATGGAAAACAAATCTTTCTGCTTGTGTCACCTACAGCTTAACTGCCATCTCAGAAAAATCATCTCTAAAACAATAAGGATGATGCGGATTATCTCTTTTAATGAAACTGCCTACAGCCTTGATCTTGGACCAGAATGAAATGATCACAGGGCAGCATTCTGGTACCAGAAACAGGACAAGTGAGAACAGTGATTGAAGATGGCTGCAAAAGGAGAGAGAAAGATGGACGGGGAGGAGGTTATGGGGTGAGAGCGACAGACAGAAATTCAGCTGGCATGTATATTGCTGCCAATTCAAATAAATCCATTCCATCTGAGAGCTCATCAGCTGTCAAATTGGGAAAGCGATTGGGATGTGAGGGCTGCAAGAATCTCAACAAGGCCTGGAGTTGGCACACCACTGAGACCTAATCAAAACACAATCATGTTCACTGCCAGGCCCGAATTCTGCCCCAACACACTTTTTTTTTTTCCAAACACAAACACTGTTAGACAAATGCACATATAATCATGCACACACAGAAAAATACATTAACTTCAAGTCACACATGGACAAACTCATTCTGTCCCGTGCAATCGCACTTCGGCCAATTTCAAACTATCCACAGCACGAAGGCAGAAGGATGATGTATAAAACTCAGTTCAATACACTCTCTTATCTCTGGTTATGACCCATGACTTGGGTTTATCTCCATTATACAGTGGCTCATTCCAAAAGCTTCACCTCGGTGGGAGATTACTGGCGTGAAAGACGAAAAGGCAGCAACTGCGGTTGCATATATGGGCAGGTTCAAACGCTCACTTCAGGCCTTTCTCCTTAATGCTCCAAACCACTGGACCGGTCTGTTTGCAGCTCCATGGTCGAGTCCACTCATTTAGGTGCAGCAACATCTAATTTGACCAGCTCCCAGGTCAGCATTCTCTGCTTTAATCTGTACAGAGACCAAATGCCATATATGGAGTTTCACAAATACACAATATAGTTATTATATTTTTACTATCTTTAAAACGAACTATCTTTCTGTGCGTCTGTGAGTTTGCCATGCACATATTTCACCTGGTCTTAAAATGCAGAATTTTTAATAAATTGTCTTTTCATTGGATTTGAAGGAAGGCATAAAAATATCTGTTCCCCAGCAGCCACTGCTGAGAGGGTGGGCATATTTGAGGACAGATATTTCATTCCCATATACTTTCAGCCTTCTCTCAACAAAATATATGTCTATCCTTGTGGCAGAGTCAAGTGCCCCTTTCAGGGAGGGGAAAAAAAAAAAAACCCCTCAGTGCCCTTCAGGTTTGTTAATGCGTGTCTTTATGCCATCAGCGTATGCAGAAATTTAATGACAGTTTAATGCAAAAATGCTAAATCAATGAGCTTTAGTGAATGAGTATGTCTGCAGCGAAAAGACCACTTGATGATTCAGACGTGAGCGTGCCTTAAAGAGGAGTAGAATTGAATAAAATCCAACTTTATCCATCATGTGCTTTTCTCAGTTTAGCTGGAGGAGAAATAAACTAGAATGATAGCAGGAGAAAAGAGCTGCATGTATAGACAAAATTTGCTACACCAGAGGTGTAGATAAATAGACAGCAACAACGCAAAGTGTAAAACTGGGAAAAGATCTCACCCCAATCCTTTGCCAGTAAAAGCTGTGGCTAAAGATTGAGAGATAAAGATTGAGAGGTGGAACACGTCTGCTAACACTCAAAGGTCACCCAGAACAGCAGGTTTTGAGAGCTTCCGCTTCCAGAACAGGCAGGTTACCGAAACTAAAAAAATAAACTTTGTGCTTCCAACCCCTGAGAGTCACTCTAAAGGAAAGGATAAGTACTAGAATCAGGGATGAGGTAGGATGTCGACACTGGCAGCACAAGGAAAAGGAGT
This sequence comes from Tetraodon nigroviridis, assembly GCA_000180735.1. Classification (NCBI taxonomy): domain Eukaryota; kingdom Metazoa; phylum Chordata; class Actinopteri; order Tetraodontiformes; family Tetraodontidae; genus Tetraodon; species Tetraodon nigroviridis. Next base: position 1,440,049 of record CAAE01014581.1, on the reverse strand, counting down.
TGGAATATTTTGGTTCAGGAGAGTGAATCTTCAGTGCATACACAATAATAGTTGTCCTTGTGTGAAGGATTATGGGGTTTATGTGCTATAGTGGAGCAGCAGATACATTCATGAGTCCACAGAAAAAAGGCCCAAAGCTTGCTATCAGCTCAACACTGACATGGCACACGATGGCTTCAGAGATTACAGGGGCTAGGTTTTCCATTCCTGACAAGTGCAGTGCTGCAGACTTAAACACCCCTCCTTCTTTCCCTTTTCTCTCATCTTCTTCGCAGTCCTTTTCTGTCAAGTGGCACACAGGAGAAAGAGCCAAATGGCTGTGGCTGCTTACTGGGGCAAGTGAACATCTGAAATGACAGAGGGTGACGTTGGCTTGAGTGCTGGAGAAGATGCCTTGAAGCTAAGTGAAGGACCATTAGGGAGACGTTGATAAGATGCATGCATGTAGACAGCCCCGCGGTGTTCACCTTGAACAGCTCGGCGTCGGAGAGCGCCGTCGTAGAGTGGGAGAAGCGCATCAAACTCTGATATAATGCCACTGCGACTGGCAGGAAAATCAAAGCCATGCCAAAAGGTGCCGTGACCTCTCCACACCGCTATTATTCATGCACGGTGACTGGCTGCTAGTTTGATACCTTCGCACTGCAGCTGACATTCAATTGTGGATGAGCTAATCAAAAAGCTTTCAGGCAACAGCAACACTAAAGAGCTGCAGCAGAGGAGACACTTTTTGCTTAAAACCAAGACGCCTGTATACGCCATGTTCAAGTTAATCGTATAAGGACAAACCTATTATTGCATGACCTTTTTATATAATTTAGCATGTAGCCCAGTTTTGTGGTCCGTGCAATGTAGGTACATATTCAAAATGAAAAAAGCATGCACAAATAATAAACTTTTGTCGTGTTTGCTGTGCATGACAAATGCTGAACTGAAACAGAAAACAGAAAACTGCCTGTCGTCCTTTTTCTGGCCAGTGTTTGCAGAGTCGGAAATATCCTAAATAATTGATGTTGTTAATAACCAGCTCTGTCCTCATGGAGCAGAACAGCCTTGTCCAAACACTCTCTCTCTCTCTCTCTCTCTCTCTCTTTGTGTGTGTGTGTACCTGTGATAATGTTTAAACAGGGAGGTGAGTGTGTACATATAAATGTGTCTGTGACATCAGTGGGAATTGACACAGACTGGCTGCAGTTGAGTGATGTGATGGTTGAGGCTGGTTCCCTTTGTTGTCACTGGGAAAACCGCGGGGTGTTAGTGGGTGCCACATGCCGAGTTATCCAAGTAGGAACATGGTACAGGAACAATGGTTTGAATACATATTTGCATTAATGTAAAGTTACAACATGAAACTGCAACACTGGAGGTGAGCTACATTTCTGCACCAACTGGTTTGATAAGTAAGCCTCTAAGAGGCTTCCTGATCTGCCTCGTCAGGTGCATTTTTGAGAGAGAAAAATAAAGCCAAACCAACAAAGGTTACCTTGATTTTTAGAGGAAATGGATGATTGGCCAATGGATGGGTAGGGGAACTAATCAGTCACTCATCCTCATCCTTGACTGTTTTAAGCCTGCTATTTTCTGTGTGTATTTTTCTTCTTTCTGCTGGTCAGTCAGGTTGTCAGAAAGCAAAAAAAAAAAAAAAATCCCCCTTATTTTCCATGGAAGGTGGGAGGAGGTGGGGCATGCTCTCAAAGAGGATGACCTTGGCCAAAGTCTGATGATTTGAGGCGAGCAGCAATATCAATAATAATTGAGAAATTAATAAGCTCTCGTGCCCTGGCCTGGGGGTGAGAACACAGGGGTGGATGTGGCAGCAGGACAGTGGTAGCTATAATTGTCTGGAAAAGGGTGGGGTGGGGCGTGGGTGAGGCGTGCATCAGCAGACAGAGGGAAGCAGGGAGGGGAAAATGGTTGGGGCTCTAGGGCGGTGGCGGCAGCAGTGGGGGTAAGTGCACATTTTCCTTAGCAGCAGTGTGGTGCTGCAGTCCACAGTGTCACACGTCAAAGAGGGAGCAAATCAAAGGCAGCTCTTTTGATGAATATAAAACAGAGAGTCCTGCTGAGATGCGCCCTCCCTCCCTCCCTTTCTAATCACCGAGCTGCAGAGGCGGCGGGCTGCGCCAATCCCCTCAGCCGAGCACAAAATGAAAGGAGGGCAGAAACAAGGAGAAGGGGACAGAGAGCGCACGCAATCACAACAAAGGCTGCTTTATAATAGTAATAAACATTTGTCCTCTCCAGACGTCGGCGCAGAATGATGGGTGTGGTGCGACACAAGATGGTGCAGCGTTGACGCATTTTCAGCCCCCACTCAGCTCTTCGAAAGGGCTCAGTGCTCAGAATTGTATATCCATTTTTCGCTGTGCACAAGAAACCACAGTTAACTACTCTGAAGAATGACAGGGTTTTGAAATGGAGTGTTCTGCTCAAATTAGCATATTAGGAACATCAAACCGTGTTCAAAGATGGTTGGCTGGAAGGGTGAATGGATGGATGGATGGATGGATGGATGGATGGATGGATGGAAGGATGGAATGGATAGATCTGGCCAGATCCATCCTGTGTAAGAATTCAGTAAGCTGGTGTCAAAACACCAAGTGTATTGTTCCATATTCTGGCTTGGCTACTGAGCTGAATTAACCCAGTGTTTCTGTGCTCTCACCCAAATATTTTAGCATATGATTGATGGCAAACAAGCTGCTGGGAGCAGAGCAAACTGCAACTCTGGAGAGATAAGGAGACAATAAATATACAGTGGAATCCTGGGAAGTCAAACACACAACCGTGCTGAGAGGAAAACAGCTGCAGCTGCCAAACAGAGAGAAGAACTGAAGAGCAGAGTGTTCAGGCGTGAAATAACGACCTGCTGTCACCTGGACATCTCAGCAGCACTTAAACCTGTGCATTTGTTTACAGATTAATGTTAACCCTCATCCTATCTGGTGCAACTGATCAAAGTTTCAAATGTAGTTTGTCGTGTATAAAAACAGAAACAACAGGAAGTTAACATATTTTTGGAAATAGCACTCTAGAATTTCCTGTTCTTCTGCACTAATTCACTAAGGTGCAGATGCATAAAAATGTGTGTGTTGAAAACATGTGTAGATAACCCACCGCTGGGACCAGATCTTTTAAAAATGCCCTCATAACGATCAAAAACAGATCTACCCAAACTGAGAAAAAAAATGAGGTATTTTGATGCCCTTTGAAACCAATAGTAAATTCAAGTATTTCCCCATACATTTGACAATCAAGAACAAACTAACTTAAAAAGATTAAATACCCAAAGTTCATACTTTACCAGGACGGTGCTCCCATTGACCAATTACTGATTCATACATAATTATTCTGCGTGCAGTCAGGTCAAAATGCATAAAACCAAAAAGCGCTGACCTGCGTCTACAACACAAACAATCATGGCCTGTGCCCGACTATCTTTCATTGTCTGTTCTTTATGTTGCCTCGTGGCCCCCATCCCTCTCCTCACCAGAGCTCTGCCTCTGTGGTGGTGCTACTGCCTGACCTCAGCTTCCTCTGGGCACCGCTCCTCTACTGCTCCCCAGGCAACATTTCTGTGTGACACCAGAGTCCGCTCCCACCCAAGAAAGTGACACATGCTAGGGGTGTCACTGCCGCTTCACCTCCCTGCCTGCTGAAGTATGAGGCAATTTTCCTGCAAGTGGTGCACGGCGAGGGGAGAGGAGCCACGCCGGCTACACTGCTCTCTTTGATACTGTCAGGGGAAGAGTAATGGCCCTCTGCAGCAACAGCCACTGCGGACTAACAGAGTGTGACTTTGGTCCTGTTTTCCTATGCATTACAACCACAGTGAGTAAGAAGGGAATGGCAAAAAGACTGAAAGAGCAAAAAGGGAAAATGAGTGGACAGGAAAAGACAAACTCAGACATGTCATTAGAACACGTTTGTGAGGTTCCCCCCAACAAGCATCAGGCAGAGATAACACCGCTCGAGACGGGAGGACAAAAACTTTATCACTAAAGCCTGAGTCAGGACGCCTCGTGTCTTCACAGGCTCGGGGGACTAAAGCGTGCGGGATCACGGGGAGGTCAGTGGCAAAGGTGCTAGCGCAGCAGTTATAACTGGCTTCATTGCGCTAGATGTCGCAAATTCAATAAGAAAATAGAAAAGTGGTCTAATATTCAACTTGGTTGAAAAGAAAGAGAGTAAAGTGAGTAAACTTAATGAGGAACGAAGCAGTGATTTTTTTTTTTTTTTTTAAAAAGGTACCACTTAAAACTACAATAATTTAAAATAATACAATAATTTCAAAGTAGATTACGAAAAAAGTTAGCATGAACCTTTTTGCTGAGCAGCATAAATGTAACACATACTTTTGCCAACACCATAGAAATTCATTTCTTCTTTGCTTTTTCACCCAAACACTCCCAAACACTGAGATTATGTATGAGTAGAATAAGAGAAACAGGAACAAAGTGGATAACTAGACAGAGAGTGTCTGCAGCCTTGGCCCTGGGCCGTGCACTGACAGCGAGGGGCTGGTGTGCACGCTGCTTGATACTGTCTCAGAGAAGTTGGGCTCTCTAACAACTACTGAGGTGCGCTGGCTGCACACTAGGTCACAGCAGACTGCTGCCCTGCCTGGGCTTATGCCGCCCAATCAAAATTGCCATAAAATGCAAATCAGAGCTAGCCTGAGTGTGTACACTCTGTGAACATGTAACACGTACACAGCACTCTCCCAAACTTTAGTGCTGGCCTTTACGTCCCACTTCATCCTGGACACTGTGTCTCTCTAGCTCCCAGCTTGCATTATAAAACGTCCAAATGTGATACTTCTTGTGTCTAAAGGGGCCATAATTCGGTACGAGTATTTTTGTTTTTGCTAACATGTTGCTAGCACTTTGCATTCTAGTTTGTCCTAAATCACATGATACATCCTTTTTGATCTCTCTCCAACGTATCAGAGCCTCACCACCAGACCTTGTATATGTACAACTCAGAGCTCTGGCAACAGGCAGCAAAGTAAAGCAGTGGAGAATATATGCGGATCTGCTCAGTACACATACACGTACGCTCACATATATACACACACACATACACACACACACACACACACACACACACACACACACACACACAAAAACCAGACATGAATATACGTGGTCCTTTAATTAACGACAACGGGCTGGATGCAAATGTGTAACTCTGGAACATAAAAGAGAAGATCGCTACCGGGACTTTTGTAAATTGCACTCAGGATCAGTTGTTTGCTGAATAAAGGCAGGATGTTCCGCTTGTGTCATTTGTTGTCATCAAGGTCTGGAAAAGGCACTAAAACCTTTTTGATCTTCACAGGTCATAGTTCTGTTGATTAGCCGGGTTCATTACTGTGATTTTCTAGAGGCACAAAGGGCCCAGATGCTCTAAGGTCATGTGGGGGCTCTTAAAGACCTCTTCAATTTAAAAAATAGCTTTTGATCTCCACAAAAACACAGGGTCCACAGAAGGTCTGGGGGGAACTGTGAAGTGGGGCAGGTGCTCCTGGATCACACACAGGTGAGGACACCCAGGGTCCTATTATTTTTTTATTATGTATTCTATAAGACCTTCCAGGCAATCTGCTGCATTTTCATGGCTAGGCTAGCACACCCAAGGAAAAGATCCATTCAGAACCATGGCTGCGTTCTGACAAACGAAAGACAAAAAGCAACTTACTGTGCATTGTTTCTCTCCTTCTTTCTGCTTCTTCATCTGCGCTGACATTGAAGATTACCATCACAGCCAACACAGATCCTTGAAAAACGAAACACAGAAGAAAAAAAAATGATCTACATAATTCACAATTCATTGGTTACAGCACAAAGACGACCACATCAATATTCACAGGGACGCACTTTCTAAAAGGTTGATGGGAAGACGAGATGACATGTCCTGCATGAAGGATGAGGTGCTTTCACAAATATGCTGGTATAAATATCTGCAGTTTCTAAACCAAATATCTTCCAATAATTCTAAATTTTCCAACAAACAAGTTTCAGACTGTTGCTATTCTGTCATTTCTATACGACTTCATTAATTTCCACAATTTCTACAATTGCAACGATTCAGAGCCCTAAAATTGAGATGCCTTTTGTAACCCTTCCAATTTAAGGGGGGGCAGAGGGCACTTTTTGTGTTCTTGGTGGGATGTGGTGAAAATTCACCAATACAGATTGAATGATTTGGTCGGACAAATTATAAATGATAGCACCACGGTGAAATGACGTACAGAAAATAATAAAGCATCTTGTCGGGTGGAATGAACATACACTGGAAATGTGCACTTCACTAAACAATCTACCAAAGACAATTATATAAAATTGGTGTAGCTTCCTATTCTGGCGCTGGCACGGTCAACCTTTTAATGGAAGGCTGTTAGGTGATAGCTGTGTGTAGGCCTCCGGTCTGAGTCACCAACAAACCCTTTCCACACCAACGTTTATATGCTGGCTGTGCTGGTCTATGGCTAGAGGGTGAAATAGAGTTTCCAGAGAAAGGTGGGAATGGTCAATCCATAGCAGACGTCCAGCATCCTGAAGGAATAAGAACATCATCTAAATGAGGAAAGTGTTGACCGACCACATTTTTCTGGGTCTGCAACACTCGCGATGTCTCAACAAAGCAGTATTTGTTCTATTGTTGGAAGTATACCTGTAAGTTTCAACTCTGATTCAACTTAGTGCTGGTTACAAGAACATCTGTTTGGTGTAAACATGAAGGTTCTGATTTCAAGGTATGACGAAGAATGAGAGAATTTGATGACAGTGGTTTTTCCAAGATGGATTGTCGACTGTGACACTGAAACCTAATGGAAATTGACGGCGCGAGCAGAACCAACTAAAAGAGCTTTAAGGCTGAGAAAGTTTCTGAAAAGTTGACTTGGTGTGAAGAAATACCGGGGAAAAAAATTTGAAATTTGTGTCTATAGCAACACAACCCGCTTTCTTTATTCCACGCTCTGTGAATCTTCATCTCACACTGGTAGTTTTCTTACCCTCTCCTGGATAACCTTATGCTTCAACACAATTGGGGAATTTCAATCCCCTTTTCCACACCCTCTGACAAATTCCTTTCCTAATTACAGATGCATTTCAAAGCAGGCATCATTATATTTTTAGACCCATTTCTTTCCAAATTCACTGAAATCCTTCATGCTGGTTCCCAAGGGTTCGCTTCTCCTCTCCCGTTATGCTCTTATTAGTCTGCTTCTGCCTCTTCCTGCTGGGGGAATCCGCATTGTTATTCGTTTTCTGTCTCTGACCTCTGTGTGGATGGAATTCATCGAGCCCATCTCTTGTTCTTTACATTACTTTGGAGACAGGGAGACTACTGTCTGGAGCAGCTATTAAAATATAAACACCATTAAATAAAAATGTGCTGCGGTGCAATCTGGTCAGAAAGGAAGAACAGGAAGGCTACCACTGCAAAGACAACAAATCATCTCATGGAAACAAAAACTTATAGCTAATGTTATGTCTGCCAGTTTGATTAGCTTGGGAATATATATTATTAAGGTCTTTAATTTCTCCTTCCTGCTCAATCTCCCCATGTACTCCTTTACCTGCCAACCATCAGCTCGAGCCCCCCTATATATCAGTCTAATCCTAGTCAAGGTTTTGTTCTCTTAAAATGGGTTTGTTTTCTGCTACTATTTCTAGTTTGGTCATCAGGCTCTAGGTGTTTGCGAAGCAGGTAGGAACATGTAGACATGTGTAGGGATCTATATTAGTTAAAATAAATTAAATTACTTTACTGTTCCAATAACTCAACTCATACCTATAATATACATTAGCAACCAAAGAAAAAGAGGCTTTGGATTTACATCGTCAGGCTTGCAGCAGAATGGAGATCCTCATGGTATTGTGATTTGGTAGGATGTAAAGAAATATTAAGCTGACAAGGGCTCCGTTGTTCCGCTGAATAATTTAGACTGGCCACGGGTAAAAGCTGTCCATTAGTTACCAGGGTCATAATGCCTGGCTTTAGTACATTATTTCCAAATGCATCACTCGGTGTGGTGCTGGCCGGATATATTCTAATGCTGTAAAGCACACTCTCAGAGCTGCTGCAGGTTAGAAGGGCACAGAGAAAAAAGACGGATGGGAACGTAAATTATTTTTCACTGTGCCCGATATTCTTCCCATTAGCTTCAAACATTAAATAAGTTATGGACTTTAACAAGCACCTTTAGCTCCTTAAGCATGCTACACACAAGACTGCAAGCAGAAAAGAAACCGTTAAATGGAGGACTGACGTGACAGTCTCCTGATTTGTGTCATATTGTTTCTGCATTAATGTAGCAACAAACTAATTGGCAATTAAAGCCCAAATGTACTGTGCCTTTCATGTGTCCCAGTGATAACAAACTGACCAAAGATGGCTGCTTGTGTGTTTTGCACATGATTCATAGTCTGGAAACACACAGAAAAGGATTCGGCTCATCCTCACCAAGCTCCCTACTCCTTATTCAGCCAAGCAGCAACCTGACTGGAGAAGCAGAGTTTTCCTGACCTTTCAAAGCATTCTGGATTCATTTCAGCTTCCTAAAAGGTGAGATACTCCTGTGTGCACAAGAACGCATGCACTTGCATACAGGCATGAACAGAAAGGTAACTTGAATTAAAAACCTATGAAGGTTAATAATTTTATGCAATTTAATATGAAAGTTACTACCGGTAGTTAGAAATGACTTATTGCATCAACATGTATGCATCAACATGATCTTTATATTCCTTTAGGAACCTTGGGATGAAACTGTTTCTCTCTGTAACATTATTTATCGACAGATAATAAGCCGAGGGCCTGGTTGACATTTTGTCCAGGGCTTAGCTGAGATACAATCATCTCCTTCATATATTTTCTTTCCATTCATTGTTGACATTTTCAACAGTTAAAACACTAAACAAAAGTGTCACATTATCTCTGTTATCACAAAATGGAGAATCATTCCTGCAGTTAGATGCACACCATGTATTTGCTTTATTATAACTAGTAGCAGGCTTCATTTATAAGGGGAAAAAAAAAGCTTTTTATTTATTTATCACTTTTCCACCTCTGCTCCAACTAGCTACAGGGCTAATAAGAGAAGGCACTGATTCCATACACAAGTGCCATGTTGTCTCTCTTTGCATCACATCATGTGCCAGCCCTGTTTATCATTGCCAAACAGCTGCGCCTTTAACGCAAATGAATTATGAAGTGACTACAAGAGTCTTAATTACCTCATCCATCCAATCTGAATAATGCAGGCTTCTGCTTACAACTGCGTTAGTGCACGCTGCATGCATTACACAACGTGACTGCTTCACACAGCCCAGGGCTCCGTGGACTGGTGTGTGTTTCACGATGGCACTCATTAGTAATGTGTCTGCATATGTGAGTACACATGTGTGCATGCTTCCACTGGCAGTGACATGTGGTGCATGCTAAATGCAACCATTAAGGAAGAACACACTGACGACGGGCAAGCTTACCCTCTGGCACTTGTCAGTGGTTCGTCAGGCGTGAGATGTCGGCTCTGAAAGCAATTGCTGGCAGAGGTGTCAGAGTTGGGCAGAAGGCGTGCACACTGTAAACATGGCACATGCTCAAAGACATGGGCACAAGGGATGAGGACATGCAGTCATGCTGCTAGAACACTGAGCTGTTGTTAGACACTGATGACAAAAGACAATTACAGAGAATAAACAGAGCCTAATTCCATGTTCACTTGCCAGCTGGATACCAGCCTTTTAAATCGTTACTGTGTTTTTGTGAGAAGAGATTGAATTTCACAACCTTCAAATGCATACATTAATATAATATTCAAAAGAATGATACATTTTGTCACTACAGTAAAAGATCAACACATTTTTCCCCTAAAAGAGGTTTGAAGAAGGGCTATGAAACTCTTTGCTGTTATAGTTTTTTTTAATCAGTATTTTGCTCAACTTCAGACACACCCTAAAAACACATTCACACAAAAATATTGTGGGACACAATAAAAGCAAAGTAATCGATAGCTAAAAAAAAATCTTTTTTTTAATTTTTTTTAATTGAGATTTTATATCCAGCTGTTTGTCAGGTAGTGCAACAAAGAACATATATAATATACTCAGTATTTTAGGAAGACACAAAAACATATAGGTCATATAATACTTGATAATTACCCAAACAATCTGTGTAACTATAATAATCATCAAATGTACAGTGCACATCCTATACCATATTTGAATGAGCTATTATTAAATCTAGTGAATGCTCTGTGCTGTATATAAGCTCGTTATATGTTAAATGCTTGCATTCCCCGCTGCTAAAATGTTTTGTGATTTCAGTGCAATCAATAGGAAGAAGGATGCATAGATGAATAAATAATGGACACGGAGGACTGAAGGCATAAAATTGGATAATGAGCTGATGCTAATTGAATGCTAATTAGGGACCAGAGAATAGTAGTGAAAAAACTGGGAACAGTACAAAGATTAGCAAGAAATCCGACAAATGGAAGTAATGTCCCAGTAAAAGACTGCAGCGAGTGCTCTACTCATTCAGATATGTTTGTGTCTGTGTGCATTTGTGAAACAACAGATTTTATATTTCTCTAAACTGTGGCCCTTGTCTCTTTGTTATATTTGTTTTAGTACAAGCATATACCACAGATCCCTTTTGGGCGCACAATGGGCATGCAAATGCTTAGCGTACAAAGAGCTAAGGGTGCATTCCAACTTCTAGCAGATACAGGAGAGCAAGGTGAAGCCTGAAATGTCCCTAAACTGGTAAAATTTAGAACAAAAGAGGCCTTTGATAAAGTTTTTTGTCAGTATTGACGTCAAGATAAAATTTGAGAAGCGTGGTGAAAGCGTTGTTCCCCCGATGCAGTCCCCCATGGCGTGCTTTTCTTTTCCAAAATACTGTTGAATTGTCTCTTTAGCCATTAGCCTTACATCAAGCATGCAAAGAGGCCAATTCTCATCATTGGTTCCTGGCGGAGTAATTGCAGCAAATAAAAATTCCATCTGGCAAATTAAAAAAAAAGAAGCCCAAACAACTGGTATGAAATTTACAAGAAAAATCTCCTTGGATACAGTCTGGATGCTGTTTTTTGAACTTGGCTATGCTGAGTGGTGGCATCCTAGGTTAGTGGCGAACACTGACTGAAACCCTCATACACATGCTTGAGACGCTTTACCCTCTCTCTGCCTGTGATTCTCTCTCTGCTTTCTATCCCACCCAGCACATGACTGCTTACATCCAGTTGACTCATAAGGATATCCTCTACCAGAGGCAAAAAAAAAAAAAAAAAACAGTAGCTCCACAAAAAAAGGAATCACTCTCTCCTCGGGCATTGCAGCACAATGTCAAACCTTTTGGAAAAGACAGAAAAAGGAAATTCAACAATCTTTCGACGGACTCAGGTCTTCCGACTCTCTAGTTGGTCTAATCTATTAATTTGCTGTTGTTTTGGAGAATTAGCATCCGCTACAGAGCCTTTGTGGAGGGATCTTTGTGCCCCCCTAAACATTTCCCCAATACCCACGTCTCCGCCCCTTCCCTGCCTCCTTTCTCCTCATTAGTCTGCCAGACAACTTTTCCCACCCAGCCACAGTACCCACGGCAGCAGCCCCTTTTGTGGGCGTGCACGATCAGCTAGGGTATAGTCTGTGTAGTGCATGTCATGCCAGTTTGGCTGTGAGGAAAGACGTGTGGGGGGGAATAAACTCTTTATAAGTTATGGGAGTGCTGGGAGGGGGACACGGGCACTCATAAATTATGTGGTTCATTTGCATATTCATCTCGTGAGACCGTATGTAAATACTTACTAGTTTGCATAATGTGATCTGCATATTGGTTCTCATTTTTTCATTTTACAAAAAGAGTAAAAAAAAAAACAACGAAAAGATGAAATTCCAGAAAGCATGTAGCTTCACTTTTCAAACTAAGACAGTCTTTTACAATGTGTAGGCCAAACTGTGAAACAAATGTAATTATTATGATTACAAATGCTACACATTTATTTAAAATACATATATTAAATTCTATTAATTACATTTGAGCATTTTGTTAAAATGTCAATCTTTTCTTTGCTTCCCTCAATAATCAATAAACAATAAAAATACCGTAATGAATAAATGCACTTTTACATTTGTATCAGCGGTACCAGTTAGCAACAGGCAGGACACTGTGGCAGTGTTCATTCAGCACCAAAGAAGAAGAAACATACAGCAGAGGCATGGCTCTGCTGTACAGTGGGGCCCCAGGGTTTCAGTCTAGGGTGCGAAGAAGCTAGCCTGCCAACTCATAACACAAGGAAACATCAGCCTTCTGATTCAATTAAGCCAACTGTTAATTAATGTGAAAGAAGAAAAGGGAGAGCTGGTGTCCTGATCATGTGAAAGAAACATGAAGGAGAGGAGGAGGAGGGTGGGTAAGACACGGACCGAGAGAGAAAGGGGCTGGGCAAATAAGGGAAACAAGGAGCGAATGCGGTTGATGGCAGAGAGAAGTTGGCACCGTGCCACCCATTCAGTGCAGGCATCAAAGTGTACTTCTGCTGGCGCTTTAGGTTCGATGGTTAGACGTAGCCAGGGAGACGGACGGCTCTTGTTGTCACTTGGGTGGCATCCTCTTTTTTTTCCCACGCACTGTTTTCTTGGCGTGAATGGAGAGGAATACGAAAAACAAGAGAAGTTCTGAGAATGATGGCTCTGTACTCCAACTTCCTCAGAGGACAACTATTGATTTCTTGATGAAGACCCTACGATGAAAAGATGAACATCTGGTGGAATCATGGACGTGGCTAATCGGCTGGACATAGCCTGCTGTTGCAGGATGATGGGAAATACAAAATGCCTGGTATCCTAAAATGCGCAAACACTGAGGATGTACAAAAGGAAGAAAAACCAAAGGAATGGTCACTACAAAAGTGGCACAAACTGGGATGAATAGAGAAGATGGTGATGGAAGAACAAAATTAGTCAAAACCTGGAGCTGGTTTGCTATTCTAACGGTGACTGAGAAGTGTGGTTGTGGCAACACAAAAGGATGCTCCTCCCACGGCTCCTCCTTGTTGTTTTTGTAAGCATTTGCGGGTCTCTGTGCCAAGCAAGCAGCATGCCATCTGGGCAAGGGACACTTGTCAACCCTTTGGCTAGCTTTACGGAAAGCTAATTTGTAATATGTGGCGGTAAACAGCATTTTAAATGACAATTGTCACAGGCTGGAAAGAAATGTGACACGTTCAGGTATCAAGTGGCATGCCAGTAGGAGTGTAATGCCATGAGATACCACTAAGCAGCAACAACTGCTTTGCTAATCAGAGTGAGCTAAACAAAAGAGGGATCAGAATAATCAAAAAGATATTCACTGACAAAACAGAAGTCGTAGCCAGACAAAAGCAACAAACTGTGTTTGCAAGTGCGAGTCCCTCCCCTCTGTCTGCCACATTAATGACAGTGGATTTCTCATTGGACGGTTGACCAAAAGTGTTCCATAGGCGCCGCTCTGGTGCCAATCTGCCAATCAACTTGTGTGCGCCCACAAGAGGAGGAGGGGACAGAAAGGACCTAGGGGAACGTGCCTAAAGCCCACTAGCAGCTGTTTGGATTTTAACTACACAAAAAAACTCCAAAAATATGAGGCGGCAAAAAAAGTAATTATTAGAGGGCAGATTGTGATAATTAGAGTTTCTCCTATAATAATCCATATTTTCTTAGGACATTGACGAAACAAGAAGACCTACTTCAGCCCAAGTCACATGCAAAAGAAGTAAGTGCGGTGGCATTGCCTCTGGTTGCAGAAGTTACAGGAGAAAACTGGCAGCATGTGATGTTGCTCGGGGGAGGTGCCGGCCTGCCTGCAACAGCACCGGGGGTAGGGGAGGCCGTGGGAACTCATTAGATTCTTCACACCCACATCCCACTCACTTTTTTTTGCCCTGTTCCTGCCAACCGCCAAAAAGAAATGAACAAACTCCACCCTTCCAGGATTTTCTCTCCTTCGGTAAACTATCATAAACAGATGCTGGACAGGCTCGCCATCTGGTTTTGGGAGTTTTTGGGTACCGCCATGGTCTGTTTCGGGGGTTCCCGTGTGGCTTCTGGCATTGGGCACACAGCCAATGATGGGCACAGCTGCGACAAAACGACGGAGAATTTAATTGAGTTAATTTTCTTGTTAATATGTCTAGAATTGACCCAGCAATTAGCTTGGCAAGGATATTCATTTATTGGTGTCATTTCTTTTTCCCCTGGATTTGGACCAGAGGCACAGTATGAGAATGTGAACAGCACAGGATGCATCGATGAGGAAGGATTATAACATCTTGCGACTGCTACCCAACCTTGGCACTACCAAGATGTCTGAAACTGGCTGTACCAGCACCGAGGAGAGATCGCCGGAAGGATGGCATCTTTTGGGGCATCTCGACCGCAATCATCGCCATTGCAACAAATACGATTAAGCAATTAATTTGGAATCGGTGCCATAATTTCTTCCATATTCCTGACGGGAAACCGCGGATATTCTAATCTTTCGGAGCTAATGAACTTTGGATAATCACCCTTTTATTTAATTCCATGGGGGATGTTAATTGTTTGGCGTCTTCATTACACAAATGGATCACAAAAAAAGGGCTTGGACAGAGTATAATGGAAAGGGGGGGAGTTGAGTGTGTGTGTGTGTGTGTAAGAGAGAGAGAGAGAGAGAGAGGGAAAGCAAGAAGAGGGATATTTTTCTTCCTACGTTATATGCCAGTAGTTAAATAATGCCACAGTTCTCACAAACAAGCGGAGGAAAGCTCCTCCATTGGCAAAGATGCTAATGTTCTTTCTTTTTGGAAAAGCTCCTCTCTTCACTACCCGGCTGCTCACCACAGCACCAACTCCCACAGACGAAGATCTGCCTCTCTTGGTTCTGGATCTTACAAAGCTAAGAAGACCCCTTGCTGGAATCTAATTTCTCTCCTATCGGATACTACCTTGTATTCAAACGATCAGTGCATTAGTGGCATTGATCTCCTCTTAATTCCAT
>CAAE01014581.1:1371626-1395881 GCA_000180735.1 Tetraodon nigroviridis | reverse complement strand
TGACCTTTTACAGCAAAACCTTGTCTTTGTCACACTCTTCTCCAATGTCCATGAAGATCAAGTATCGCAATGCAACATCAGTGGACGAAACCATCCACAACAAAATATTACACTTATCTGGAGCTCAACTTGTAGTTGTTTATCGGTTTTTTTTCTGCTTGTTTTAACTGCATAAAGCTTTGGCCGCATTCTAAAAACTGCTCAGTGCTTCGGTTTCAACTGATTTCTCATCCTTTTCAGTTTTACCTTCCCAAATTTTCAATTTTATTTATATCGTTCTTTGTGGTTCACTCTGCTTAGGTGTGTAACACATACTCAAAAAGCAAACAATAAAATGAAAAGTGGAAATTACAACTGTTGCTGGCTCTTAAACGCACACACACACACACACACACACACACACACACACATCAAACTCGCGTTCACAGACCGTGCTGGCTGAGCCGAGTGACAAGACCCCGACGTAGTCTTCCACAAAAGAGGCCTTAAAAACAGACTTTGTAAATAAAGGAACAATCTGAATTATCCAGGAAACAGACATAAAGAACATCATCACACCATAAAGTGGCCAGGTCACTTTTTTTTTCTTTTTCAATTTCAGAGATTCAAATTAAAGCTAGTGTTAATTTATGATGACAAATAATGTACAGACACTAAAATTAAAAAAAATATATATATTCAATAACTACAACATAAAGGACATATTTTTTTTAAAAAGAAACATTGTATATATAACTTATGAATTGTCTTAAACATTAACAGTAATTTGGGGTAGTAGAGAAATAACAACCTAGCAGAGTTAATGTTCTGGTTTTCAACAGCATGCTGCAGGATTAACACCAACTTAAAATATTCTGCAAAACAAAGCACTTTAACACACTTTGGAGATTGTGCTGTGTATTCATTGGGGCATGTACAGTCTCTTGGCTATACAGGGGGGGGCCAAAAAGTATTTCACAAATGTAAATATGGTAATAATATAAAATAATAATATTAATAATAAGAATTTGTGAAGGAGCCTCAGTAGGAGGCAAAAATCAAACAAAATAATAGGTGTGACGTCTTTGGGAATAAAAGCATATCAAACATGGGACAACTTCAAATAATATTAACACTTAAATCAACATTTTAATGCTTTGGAATGAAGAGGTCCCTTAAAAACCTGCAATGTTTGCATGAAAGCGGCACCCTGCAGACACATGGGACAGTCACTGCTGGAGGAGGGGCAACAACACCTCAGCAAAACCATCATTTTCCTAGGAGACTAGCCGTAGGTTGACTGATGTAAATGTTACTAAACCTCTAATCGCATCAGTACCAGATGTAATGTATTATATACATTTTTGGTAACCAATATTACTTGCTTAACAAGTGAGCAACAGCCTACACTGGTTGGATGGATTTCAGTGACGATCCATACCAGCACGTGATGACGACAACACCACCTGCGATGCAAATGAATGTACACCAAAGGTTACAGTCACGCAAAATGAGAGGAGGAAAAAAAACAAAAATTAAACGCAATGAAATATGATCAGTCCTTGGTTAAGAAAAATCCATCGTGTTATTTGGAATGCACTGTTCTTTACAAACGTTATAGATCATTGGCTTTAAACATTGGTCTGTTTACCAAAAAAAGAAAAAAAAAAAAAAAGGAAAAAGTCGGAGAAAATGTCCTTTGGAACAAACGGTATATTCACAGTCTTCAAAGTTCCGTTTTTGCAACAAGAAAAATAAGTGTTGCAGAGGCAAGGAATTGGTTTATTGTTTGTTTTTCGTTAAAGCTTAGCCAAAAGCAAAATGAGCATGCATCTAGTATTTTTTTTCTTTCAAAATTCTACATTAGCAGCAAAACGTATGTCCTTGAAGACCAGACCTTATACATTTTCTTTGAAAAAAGACAGGAAAAAAATGGTCATTTGAATGTGACAGAAAGAAAATGTCCAACAAAAATTATTAACCTCTATCTTACAAACTGCAATGGCTCTGTAACGGTGCTACTCCACGATGCAAGGACAAGGGCCCTTTTTTGGTTTTTGGTATTTACGTAGAAAAGCCGCCTTTTTGCTCGCATGGAAGCAAAACGGTAACTCTAATGCGTACTCCTCTATCTTTTAAAACTTTGTGTTCTTTCCTCTAAAAACAACAACAAATTCTCAAGTATAAAGAAGCCTCTTTCTCATATTTATGCACCAATGGTGAAAGTGTTTAGTCTTTGGATTTTCTTTTTGTCTTAAAGCGTGAGAATTATTATTAGCATTCTTTTTTCATTTTCACTTATGACAACAAAAAAGTCAAATCAAATAAAGACTGTAGCCACACTAAATAATGAAGGAACAACAAAAACACAAGACCAGCGCTGTAGTGTACATTTCTACAAACACAGAAGGGCAGAGAAAAATAAGTGCGCAGCAAAGAACATGTGAGAAGTACAAGTCAGACAGTGATAAGTGCACAAAGGTAACGCAAAATAATAATAATTACAAAAAAAAACCAAAACAAAACAAAAAAAAAACCTTTCCGTACTTCACCCAGGATCATTTAGGTTTTGGTTTGAGCAATGCCAACCAAAGCATAAAATTTAAATATTTTGCAGAGGAGCCGGCCTTGTCAAGAGGGGAACCGGGCGAAAGCTTCTAGGGAGGTTGAAAAAAGACAGAAATAAAATGGAGATAAATTACCTGTCCAGAATCTAGGCTACCTGTATGGTCAGGACAACATCAAATGAAGTGTCTGAAAATTGGACAATACAAAATCTAAATGTACACAAAGTTCTTTTTTTTCTCAACCTACCATACTGTTTAAATTCATTTCCAATGTAACAATCTAATGAACACCAAAATTTTTTTTATATCTATCATAAATACAGAAGGTTGTTTCTGTTTCATCAACACTTTTAAGCACCCATCACAAAGTCTGTGAGGGTGTTCTTATCTCAGGAAAACAGGATGTGACTCCTCCACTCCGACAATACATTTCTGATCTAAAAGTTAGCACATCGTTTACCCAATATTGAATGCCCGGAATCAATGCCTTAATAAAGTTTTTTTCAATTATGAACTTTTGGATAAAAAACTACAAATGAACTTTAAAAGGGGAACTGAATTGGTCATCTCCTGCTGGAAAAGAAGATTTAAAAAAAATAAATCATGGATGTCTGAAACAGAAAAACATCTGTGAGCCGTTGACCTGAGAATAAAATAGACATTACATTATTCTTTTCTTTTTGTAAGCCATTGGTATCTGAATGCTTAAATAGCAAGAAAAGTGTTAGACTATTCTCCCATACAGTACATACTGGCTTTTTCCAACTGTGCTATTAAGAAGAAATTATTAGAAAACAAAGGGACAGCTTGTTGACACATAGTTCTCCAAAAAGGTTCTTGGGCTATTGGTCAACTTTTAGGCAGTCCATTGCCATACAGTACAGCATTCTTCTATCATTTCCCAGCAATCTTTGCTATTGTCATATATTAGCATGTAGGTATCCCAGTTCAGAAAATAAAAAAAGAGAAAGAAATAATTAAAAATAAAATGAAACTAAAACCAGCATGTTGATATGGGAAGCTTTGGAATTGCAGTTAGTTTTTACACATCTTTTTTCTGAAATTGGTTTGTATACTTTATTGTATTTTTAACATTGCTGCTTTTTGTGTTTTTTTCCCCATTTGTGATTTTTTTTTGTCTTTTTGGTGTTTTTCTTTTAAATATTGTCCCATCACTGAAAGCTCTTTTACAATCTGATGGAGTCTGTTCCTACACTAGCAAGGTTACTACTACAACTACTACTGTCTTTAACAAAGCTGGGCTGTTGCGGCTCCTCTGCAATCCTGCCCTGTCTGTCTGCTGACTTCTGACTGCTGTCAGAGTCAGACTCGTCAGTAAAGACGTCTGTTGGTATCGAGGTCTGAACTCCTGAGGTGCTCAATGAACTTGAGGTAACCGTTGAAGGTGAGGACGTTGGAGGAAAAGAAGAGGAAGAAGACGAGGGACTGGCATTAGGCTTCCCAGCTAAAGCTCTGGAGAAAGGGGCCTGGGGCCATGGTTTGCCGGCAGCTGCGGTGTTGAGAGGGGCTGAAGAGGCTGAGCACAGCGACGTGGAGACAGCAGAGGATGGCATGGTGGCTGATGTTGGCGGGGGAGGGGGGCTGCTGATGGGATGAGTGACAGACTGCGAGGTAGATGCGGTGTTAGGACTGGGGAAGCAGGCTGAAGAGTGAGGTAATAAACTAGTAGCGTGCTCTTTGGCATTTCTGGCTGAATGCTTGATTGTTCTGTGTTTGTGCAATGCCGATTCCAGGTGTTGACTGAGCGCTTTCTCCCCATCCAGCGTAGTTCACATGCCAGGCAGTCGTAGAGACTTCCAGCCCCTGCACCACCGGGGACACGCAGCAACATCTCTTGCAGGTTTGCCACAGACTGACCAAAAAAACAGTTAGATTTTGCGTGGGTAATAGCCGCCTCTTCCTTGGTGAAAACTGCTTGACACTTGCGGCATGCCATTTTATACTGCACCTTGGGGACAATGAATTGATCTAGACGGGAGTCCACTATTTTGCCATCCACCTCGTTCTGCTCAGAGGGAACTTTATGGTGAGAGGAAGAGGAGGAAGATGGGGGTTCAGCATGGAGGTTACCCTTTTGCTCCTCTATCTTTACTGGGTCTTTGGCAGATTCCTTTCGATCCCCCAAGGTCTGCGAGGAACTTTGGCCTGCCTTAGGTTGCTGGATTTGTTGAAGCTGCCTCTGCTGCTGTTGAAGTGCCTCCTGCAAGCTCTGCTGATATTGCTGGTAGTGCTGCAGCAGGGATCCAGGAGACAAGCCCATTAGTGCTTGTGACAATGCTGGGTTGTAAGGAAAGAGACTTTCCATGCCATACATTGGTTGAAGGTAGCCCCCTTGGAGAGCCCCAGGAAGCTGTGGGCTGTAATATGGGGAAAAACCAGGCATAAAGTAAGGGAGGAACTGGTTTGTAAGGAGAGCTGTAGGGTCTGATGCCAAAGCAGCTTGCAGGGCCTGAAGTTGGGCTGGATCTACCACATACTCCATGCCAGGTGTGGGCATGGAGGTAGCCGGTACCGCTGTGTCTGGCTTTTCCTTCTTGGCACTAGCAGCAGAAGTGGAAGGAGCGGGTGTACTTCCAGTGGACGAAGGGGACTTCTCTGTCTTTTCCTTGGGCTTGTCCTTTTCTCGTACCCTCTCAGGATCGCATTCTTTGGGTGGATCGGGTCGGGAGCCAGACTGGGTAGTTGACGATGTGGTGTTGGACGTGGAGGTTGGGCTTGAGTGCGAAGCAGATGTGTTGCTCTGAGTGGATGTGGCATGAGATGATGAGGAAGGAGGCTTGTTGGGAAGTCCAGAGGTGGGAAGGCTTGGTGAGGGAACACTGGCACCAGACATGTTCAGGAGGTTTGAAGGTTTTGGAGGAGTTAAAGCTGGAAATATTTCAAAAACACACACACACGCACACACACACACACACACACACAATTTAGAATACGAATAATGTGGTATATTACATGATTGACAGTGGGTAGTTACGGTACAGTTCAAAAACCCATCTGAAATACTGTTTTTTATACTTAGCTATAGAATCAGTGAAAGAATGGCAGATGATGACATACCTGAATTAGACGAGTTAAAGCTGGAAAGAGAAGGACTGCCGACCCCTGGCAAAAGCACAGGTGGGATGCCTTGCAGATTAGGGTATGCAGACTGTAGATTCAAAGCCTGCATTGCCGGGTTATCAAACATCCCTTGTTGCTGGAGGGCCTGCTGTTGTGCTAATCCTAAAACTTCGTTGGCTTTCTTAATGCGGTCTATCTCTTGCTGGGCCATTAGCTGGCGGACAGTGGCTGGATCAAAGTATTCTTTTTCTTTATCAATTTGGCTGCCAATGGTATCTTTCACCTTGGATATGTGTTGCTGGGAGAAAATATGATCACGAACGGAGAGTCGTGCACTATACTTGACACCGCACAAAGTGCACTCAGTCTTGGGCCCCTCGTATGATGTTTGATTTATTCCAAAGTGCTTGGCCATGTTAAGCTTTGCCTTTTTCTCCTTGGCACGGGCATTTTGAAACCACACCTGTACCACTCTCTTCGGAAGGCCAATATCACTGCCAAGAACCTCACATTCCAGCCATAGTGGGAGTCCTATAGTCATTAAAACAGGATTTTAATACTTTCAGCTGGAGGTTGGTCATCTGGGTTCGGAAGCGCTTTTGGCCTGGTCGATCTCCGCCATCAATGCTCCTGCTGACAGAAGCTCCTGGACTTGGTGAGCAGGGGTCAGCAAGGCTGGATGTTTCACTGTGGTCAATTATGTGTTCATTTTCGTAGTCTTTAGCATAGTAGCTTGTTGCAGGACTTACCAGCCCTGAGGACATCTGGTCATCGTTTTCAAGGACTGGAGCTGAGGCCCCCGACTTGGACAAATAGTCGCCACTATTTTGGCTGTGCTTTGTATCAGCACTGTCATTATCAACGTTGGCCTCATCACCTGTAGTTGTATCTGTGATGGCCGTATTCACAGAAGAACAGTCGTCATTATCTAGTTTGTTCTGATCAAAGCTGAGGTTGACCGAAGACATGCTTGCCATGGCACTCTCAAAATCTTCTATTCCCTCAACTTTGATAGATGAAGGGCTCAGCAGAGCTCTTGGAGACAAATCGATGCACTTGTTAACTGGTGACAAAGAAGAACTCTGTCCATCATTGTTTGTTGAGGGCAGTTGGGGATAATTTGATGGCTCCGGAACATCCATCTTTATTTGAATACCCTCCTGTTCAGGCAACATTCCAGTAAGAGTCAAATTATATCCAGCACGTTTAGCTTCGTGCCAGTGACGAGACCGAATGTGTGCCTCAAGGGCAGTTTTTGCTTTAAAAAGGGCACGACAAAAAGGGCATCTACGATGAGCTTGAGCCGGTCCTACAGCCCTAAACTGTCCTTTTCTCTCTCTAGCCCGAGTGTTTTGGAACCAGACTTGCACCACCCTCTTTTTTAATCCCACTTCATGAGCTATGTGTTCAAGCATTTTGCGTGTAGGATTGGAATCTAATAAATACTTCTGGTAAAGGATCTCTAGCTGCTCAGGTGTGATGGTGGTTCTGAGTCGCTTATCTCTTTGCGGTTCCTCTCCGCTGTTGGTGCTGTCATTCTCTCCTGGGCTAGTACAAGATTTCTCTTCTAGCTTCCTCTTCAAGGAGTTCATAGTAGAGGTGGGAGTCGATGGAGAAGTGGCTGAGCTGCTGGGAATATGAGGCATTGCACCCGAAGGTAACTGACCTGCCAGCAGAGGATTGCTCGGATCAAAGAGCATGAAAGGTGAAATGTCAATTGGACGGTCAAGGAATTGAGGGTGAATGAACTGGTTTTGCACAGAGAGGAAATGTAACTGCTGGTGTTCCTGCCAGTGCTCAAAAGAGGGAAAGCCAATCTTGCACTGCTCACACTGGTATGGAATTAATTGCTGTGCCAGCTGTTGGGTAGCAGTGGTAAGGTGTGCACTGAGGCTCATGTGAGAACTTTGTGATGTCGGCTGGCTTGTTTGAGAGGCTGAGGGGCCACATTGACGTTGTGAGAAAGACGAAGAAGAATGTTTGATGGGTTTAGGTGTGGTTTGAATTTTTTCTTCTCTCTGCGGCCTGTGGTGTTGTGCCTCAGACTGGGCTTGGTGTACAATTTCCTGCTTAATCGAGGTTTGGCTTTCTCTGGCATCAGCAGATGTTTCTGGCATGAGCTTGGGCTTCTCATCATAAAGGTTGGAGGTGTTTGCTGGTGAGGCCTCCTCTTTCTCGCTAGATGAGAGGTGGGAGAATGCTGATGATGTAGGTGGGAGCGGGCAGAGGCTTGAGGAAGAAGGCATTGGCGTATGACAGGAAGACCCAGATGGAGTAAAACATTCACCAGACAGATCCAGGGAATCCTCGTTTTGACTGTCATACTGTCCATCTTCATCTTCATCTTTATAACACAGTTTCTTTTGGTGTTTTATTAAGTCAAATATACGCTGGAAAACCAGACTGCATTTCTTACACTGATAGTTTAAATTGGATGTGCGAATATAGCGGTCATTGGAAAACTCTCGTCTCTCACCATCTTTTCCTCCGTCACCTTGATTTTCATAATTTTTCCTTGCCTTTTGGCGAGCATTTTGGAACCACACCACAATAACACGCGTGGGCAGGCTCAGCAGGTTAGAGAGCTGTTCAAATTCATCATCTTTAGGATAAGCATTGGCATCAAAAAAGTCTTGCAGCACACGGAGTTGGTAGTCAGTAAATCTAGTCCTGGAGGACCGTTTACTTCCATAGAATTCTTGTCTCTGCGGTTCGGGGGTAGGAGGTTTTGAGTCAAATTTTGTTTCCTCCAGAGTTGTGGTCGGTGGATTACTAAAATTGTACGGTGAGTCTTTGTTGCGCTGCCGTTCTTTAAAAAGGGTATTTCTAAACCAGTGTTTTATCACTTTTTGTGGCAGCCCTGATTTGTCTGCCATCTCTTTTATTTGGTCCTCGTTTGGTGAATTGTTAATGTCAAAGTATTGGCGAAGGATCCGAAGCTGGTCATCTGTGATACGGGTCCGTGGCCTCTTGTTCTGCTGCTGCTGCAGCATAGCCGGCGTTAGCTGTTGTTGATAGAGCTGGGCCAGGTCTGAGGCCAGGCTGGGCTCAACATTGGGCAGCTGGGGTGGCAACTGTGTGGGCAATGACTGGAGAGACATGGGCTGCATCATAAGTGGGGAGAAGAGGGGCAAATCCATTGGCATGGGAATTTGTGCCACTGGAACTTGCGGCTGTTGAGTGGGTACAGTTGGAGGTGTGAGAGAAGCGGCAGAGACGGGAATATTTGGTGTTGGAGCTCTTTGGGGTGGAGGAGGAGGAGGTGGAGGTGGAGGAGGTGGTGGAGGAGCTGGAGCAGCCTCTGGTGTAGGGGGTCTCAGTGGGTAGAGTTTATCATAATGCTCTCTGTATTCTTTGGCAAATCTCTCAAGAGATCGAAATGGAAAGAAAGCCTGGTGGATGTGTTCTTGGTGACTCTTGAGAATCAGTATGTTTGAAAAAAGCTTGCCACAGGCTTCACATTCCAGTTTTTCTAATCCCTCAATAGGGTCCACCACTCTTGTTATCCCACCTGGACCGCTTGATCCTGTAGGCCCAGCTGTCTTTTTCTGAGCCTTCTGTTTATTTTCATTGTACTGAATAACTAACTCAAAGCCAAAGTTTTCCAGCAGAGCTTTAGTTGCATTTCCTCGAGCATCTGAAGCGATTCTTGGTGGGGGCAAGCCAGTATCGTGGTTTATATTAATAGAAATATGCTGGATGTCTTTTTCTTTTGGCTTGATGTCGGGATCTTTGTTAACATACTCCTCATTTTTTTCAGTTGTTTCTTTCTCTCTGTGGGTTTCTTTGTCCTTGTCATTTTGCGAAGAAGAGTTTCTCTGCTTCTTCTCAGCATGTTGAAGCAGAGACACACTCTGCTGTAGCAATGCCATCTGACCCTGAGCCTGTGAGTGGGACTGTTGCTGCTGCTGCTGTTGCTGCTGCTGAAGGTGATGGTGCATCAGTTGCTGCTGTAAGCAACTTTGTTGGGCTTGGGCTGAATTTTTTAGATCTTCAAGCAAAGAGGAGGTAGAGGACCCTACTAGACCTAGAGAGTTACTAAGGCTGATTTCCGGGTTCAGCTGAAATTCAGCTCCAGGAATGTAGAAAGGAAAGAGCAACTGTTGCTGTTGGAGGGGGAGAAGTGCATCGGTCGTCATTGGGAAGTGCTGCAAAAGTGCTGGATTAAAGAGTTGGGATTGCAGAAGAGCAGCCTGCTGCTGGAGCTCTTGTTGAAGATGGGCTTGAGCTTGAGCTTGAGCCTGAGCCAATTGCTGCTGTTGCTGTTGGAGCTGTTGTTGTTGCCCCCTCGTAGACAGCATATCTGAATATTTAGACTTTTTTGCTTCATGATTTTCAGATGGGGAAGAGCGAGAGCTCACTGATGAATTCCCCAGGTTTTCAACCATATGAGTCTGGCTTATATGGTTTCCTGCAAGAATGCTCTGAGTTGTTTGAGATACAGAAGAACTGTGGTTGCTAGAACTAGTTGTTGAGTTGCTTACAGGGCTTGGACTAGATGTTGATGTTCGGACGCTGGTGCTGCCTCCACTCGAACCAGTAGCACTTGCAGAGCTCGTAATACCTCCTGCCGCTTCAAGCTTGGCTGCCCTAGCTTTGGTCTGGTGCAGAACAGAGCGCATGTGGATTTCCAGAGTTGAACTCTGACTATATGCTACGTTGCAAGTGCTGCATTTGAATGGTTTGTTGTCAGGGCTGCTGGTAGGCTCAGGTTGGCCAGTGGTGGACTCCTGAAGGGCCCTTTTCACCTTGTGCAGATGAGAGACAGAGTTATAATGGACTAGAAGAATATTCTTCTGTGTAAAAGATTCCTTACATACAGTGCACTTGAAGGGCCGAGATGGATCCAAGAACTTTTCCATAGTAAAGTTGGGGCCCTTTCTGAATGGCAAAGCACGTTTTGGTTCTGAGCCAGAATCTTCCTGAAGAGAGCCAGAGTCGCTGCCGGTTGGACTTTGTTTCTCCTCCAGGTCACTTTCATCTCCTTCTTTGTCATCATCTCCCAGACTTACAGGGTCCTCGCCAAGGGATTGATCAGCCATTGCCATAATATCTCCATTCATTAATAGGCCTCCATAGAGCTGCTGGATATCAGCTTCACTCAGCTCCATGTGGCTGGTCTCTAAATGTTTCTTCAGGGCCTGCAGTGTCCTGAAGCTTCGCTGACACAGGCAGCACATGGTAGC
This sequence comes from Tetraodon nigroviridis, assembly GCA_000180735.1. Classification (NCBI taxonomy): domain Eukaryota; kingdom Metazoa; phylum Chordata; class Actinopteri; order Tetraodontiformes; family Tetraodontidae; genus Tetraodon; species Tetraodon nigroviridis. The sequence continues at coordinate 1,385,068 of CAAE01014581.1, read as the reverse complement.
AGCCCTGATCACATGGTACTGCGAATGAAGCTGCAGCTTCTCCACAGTCTTGAAGGCCAGGCTGCACTGGTTGCAACGGTACTTGTACACGTGGCGATCCGACACAGGCAGCTGCGGCCTCTTGTTGTGAACTTCATTAAAATGCACCTGCAGAGAGTTGGAGGACTTAAACACCTGATTACAGCCTTTCTTCCAGCACAAGAACCCAGAATCATCTTTTTCTAACTGCTGGTCCTCTAGAGGTGACTTGCGGGATTCAGCAGCCTCTGCTGGGACTGACACAGCCTTCTCTGGATCAGCCCCTGACACATCTGTGAAAAATGACATTAAACATTATGTAGTTTCATCCTTTCACACTAATGTTTAGATACCAAACAAGCACGCATGCTGGGACTGACTTGATAAAAAAAAGTTGATAAAAAATACAGAAAATCACACACATATATACCAATTTAACCATCAGATACTGACCGGCTTGCTTCTTTGAGTCTTCAGAGTTAGAGTTAGCTGTGGCAATAGAGGCGCTCTGTGCCTCTCTGTCTGGGCTTGGAACAAGTATGAACATGCTTGCAGGCAGCGCATCACTAGGTGTTACCTGAAAAAAGAAAAAAAAAAAAATGAATGCTGTGCTCTATATTGACAATGTGATCTCATAATTGTCTACGCTTTTTTACAGTAAGAAGAGCCCATCATAGAATGCACTTATATGATGCTAATTTAAATTGCTCTGCTATAATCATAAAACCAAAATAACTTTCTTTTTTACTGTTGTCTAAATGAATTCCAAACATTCATTTAGGTTGTAATACAGATCATAAAAAGGAAGAGTAACAAAAATTACAGACTGCATTACAAACAAACACATTTAAAAAGGAAAGCGTTACGCTACAAAGTGGACAGTTTCTACACAACTGCTTCGTTAGTCAATTAGTGGAGAGAGCAGAATATCCCAAGGTCACTTTTAATTTGGACTCCATAATTGGCAAACATAGTTCAAAATAGCTATCACCCAGCCAGACTTGGAATTAATGACGCGCAATTATTTTCATTACCCCTATCTTACGCAGACAGAAAATGATAGTGAAAGAGGGAGAGAGAGAGAGAGAGAGAGAGAGAGAGAGAGAGAGAGAGAGAGAGAGAGAGAGAGAGAGAGAGAGTAAAGTCTTGAAGAGTGTATATTTAAAATATCACTGAAAGTTGGCTGTACGTGTGTGTTCTGCACAGGCTGGCAGGTGGAAGGGAAAGGAAAGAGGAGGGAGGGCAAAGGAGATAGGTGGATGAAGGGCTGGAGAATGAACTCATCATTATTCATGCTTGGCAAGAAATAAAAGTCACCTATTTCAGAATTAATTAGCCTCTTCTCCTTAGACATATGAAAAGGATAAAGTACTTTTCCATCTACATTCAGCAGTTATAAAAAAGTGCTAGCTTTAATGTGTGTTATATTACCTCTGTTCTATTACAGCGCTCTTGTAGTGCCTCAGTACATTAGTACCTCTATAAAAGGAATAAATATTCCGTCTACTATACTAATGTGCTCGCCATTTACTTTCCTGATGCCCAATCAAGGTGGCGCTGCAGACAGGGTAATGCTTTATGCTGGTGTGATTCAAAGAAAAGAAAGGTCAAATAAATTTTATTACTTCTGAATGGAAGCAAGAAGCTTACACAAAGGCATGTTTGGAAACTATAGGACTTGGTTTTGCCTTCATTTTTTTGGCATTACCAGACCTTTTGCTTCAGTTTGGTCAAAAGGGTAAAACTAATAAGAGTGTCCCTGCTGGCCTGACCCAGAGTCTGAATTTAGACCGGCCTTGCTGTAAAGCCAACTAGAGATGGTGAGCCATTAACAGTCCACTTACAGCCATTTCTTCTTATCTAATAATAAAGAGGACTGTCAAAACTTAGCCATTCATTTGTAAAAGCATGCTTATGTTCCTAAGCCCTCCTGCATTTGTTCTGCTGGATGGCCAGAATCAGGAATGCACCGTTGTGATCAAAAGCTAATACATTTCTAGCTAAGCCAGGTGAAATTCATGCTTCTTTACTTCCTTTCTCCAGGCTGAGGATAGCGCCTGAGAGAAAAAGAATTATACAAAACCGAACTTACTGTGGCGATTAGCTTGTCAACGCAGTCAGGGGCCACGCTGTGGAGATGCGTGAGGTGAAACTGCAGGTGGATCTTGTTGTTGAGCATGTCCTGGCATAACGGGCACTGCAGCATGGGCTGGACAGAGTGCTGTGTCATCACGTGCATTCTGAGGCGGTTCAGGTCTGTGTTGGTGAACTTGCAGTAGGGGCACTGGTACATCTGTGTGAATGCGGAGAATGGAACGGTGAAAAGGAGGATTAAGAACATCAAAAAGAGCCAAATCAGAGCAGCGTGCTCAGAGGGTCTGCTTGGAGAGAAGCTGCAGATCAGGCAGGAGACTGGGCCCCCCTTCACTTTAACAGGCAGATCGCTCTGATCACACACAACTATACCGAACACCACTGAGTCCTGGCACCCACTTCAAAGTGCTCTCATCTGTCAAATACCATATTGATTTTCCACCTTATATACAATTAGCAGTGCAGCCGCAGCTGAAAGGTTAAAATAATTTTGAGGAGATTTGAGAGAGCAGCCAGTGTTATTTGAAAGGGTCAGCAAGAAAACTGCAAATTATTAGATGCGTATTTTACAATGGTTTTATTTTAGGCCAGCATTGACTAATAGGGGCCTGGTAACTGAGCTTCGGACAATGGTTAGCACAACTCCTTGGATTTAAAGAGCTTTCGGAAGACGTCGGTGTTGTCAAAATGGTTGGGGCTCTGTAACGCTCACCTGCTCTGTCGCACTTTTCTCTGCCGTCCGGGGACGCTTCGAGAACAGCGGGCTCTCCGAGGTCCCTGAGCGTGAAGAGGGCCTTTTGGTGGGGACTGGAGACTCGGACTGGTGTTGATCCAAGTTGGTGGACACTGCTGAATGTGCACAACATGGAGGGATAAAGAGGAAAGAGCAGACACGTCAGGGCAAAGGGTAGATATGGCAGCCTGGTAGGAGGTTAGCCAATGAGACTGTGGGTTAGGGGTTTTAAGGTGTCTTTGCTCATCTGACAGAATTTAAGAACAAATAGCTGAAGTGTTTTTATCCAACATGTGCACGCTAAAAAATACTACACACTTCAAAAGGCTGCAGGAAAGCAAAAAGCAGCTTGCTCTTAAATGGCACTGCAAAACACCAGCAAAAATAGTCATGTTGGCTTGAGTTTAACCCAAATCCTGGACCAGATAGACACATACAGTAAGGAAGAGTGAAAATCATTTTATAATTTGTAGAACTGCAGAATAAATCCACCTGAAACCAGCAATGTGGCACATCTTCTCCTGGGTGAAAACAGTTCAGTCTAAAAGTTAAGGATGTTCCTGCCAGGCTCTTAACAAACCCATAAAGAGTTAAATTTTCCCTGATTTGTACAGTCCAAAAGGGGCAAATTGAGAGGAGAGGGCACCGGTAAGGGAGGGCTGGTTTGGTGGGGGGTCAGGTTAAACAGGGCTGACCACACTCCTGTTCCAGACATTAAAATGTCAACTCCAATCAGGACAGGGGCAGTTGAGCTGATTACCCAGTGGGGGACCTGGCTTTGCACGGAGCAGCCTGCAAGATCTCCCAGAGATGCTGGGATCAGCCAGGGAGGCCCTATTAGGGTCCAGTCAGAGCCAATCCTATTAAACACATCCGCCAATAAACAAAGGGAATGTTAAACAAAAAGAACCTCCCATTCCCTGACATTAACCTCTAAGTCATGGTACTGTCTTCGCCAATACTTTCCCTTCCTACCCTTCAACTCCATTATGGTTCACTCCTTGTTCCCCTGAACTCGCCTCTCTCAGCAAACCAGGGTGCGCCTCTTTGGTCACCTCCTCGCGCCTTTTCCTCACATGTCCCAAATTCAGGTCATTAGGTCACCGAACAATCACACCGACCTGATTCTTGTCAAACTGATAATAATATAAATATACTGATAACACATCCAAACACTTTCCTGTCAACTGGCCTACTTATCATCATCTTTACATAGGGGCTTTGTGTATCTCAACATCAACAAAGAGAGATGGCCTGAATCCATCTGCATTGTGTTTATGCAAGAACCTGAAACAAACAAGTGCACTAGCTAATTCTGGAAATTACGGAAAAGTCTCCTCCATGTCAGCAGACGAGTACGCAAGGAAGCCCCTGCAGCCGTGAAACCACCGTGATCATCCAGCTTTCTGCAGAGACCGTGAAAACAGTTTCTATTGTCACGGTTCATCGAGGCTCCATAACTCTAATCAATCGCCTCCTTTTAAGGACCCTACACCTTAAACCTTGAGCAGCACCGTGACCAACAAGCAGCTACTGTTTCCTCTTCTTTCCTCCCTGTTAAGGGTGAGGAGACAACAACAACAAACATCGGATGGATTGGAGCCAAACACTGATGACATTTTTTTGTCCTAACGTACGGTCTACCATGGCAATAGTAACACTGAGTTAAGACTGACTCGCATCTAAGCCTGTGTGATCGGAACCAATCACCAAATCACCGAACAAGGTTAGGGTCTGTCACAGGAACACCGTCAAGGGAAATAAGGAGGTGGCGAGTTGCTGCTATAAAGTTGTAGTTTCCCTGGTGGCCCTGAAGGGACTGTATGTGAAGTAGGAACATCTCCATAACTACCCGGTTGGGTTTTGGTCTAAAACCCTGTCTGGTTTGATTAACCATGCCTGTTTCACTAACAAATGGTGCTTTGCTGAAGCCCCTCGGTGACCTTAATCTCCATCAGACTGTCCGTTTCCCTGACCTCCTCATCCACACCAAACTTCTGCTGACAGACACACGAGGTGGCTCTCTGACTGAAATCATGATGGACAGAGCAGCGGCAGGGATGAGGCCACCGAGAGCCGGTCAACTGATTGTTAATTCATGCCCCTTTTCTGTAAACTGGGGGCTGTCGTGTCCCGTAAGTGAATTGGACTCTGGCACCTCCTCTTGCATTTCACAGCTGGACTGTAATATTCAAGCAAGGCCTGTCAGCAGACTGCCACAAGCTCCCCAGCTATACCAGCCGTGTTGTGCTTTTAAAAGCGAGGGGAGGAGGAAAAAAAGGTGGCTGATGGACAGAGAGACTGACGCAGCACACACTGAATTAACCTCCACAGGTCATTTGTAACTGAAATCCCGTCAAAGCTGCAATTAATCAGTTTTGTCCTTGGGTGAGGTCATCCATACTCTAAAAAATGGGCCTTGCATGGATATGTAAGGAAGTGGAGGGGGTAGGGAATGAGTCCTGTTATTTCTGATGGGAATTCACCTCTTCTACTGACACAGGACGATAACCGCTGTATCTCTCGACTCATGTGAAAACTAAGACCTATCGCCTGGCGCATCCGGATCAGCCACCAGGGAGGCCGCAGAGCTTCACCAACAGCCAAAAGAGCTACCTTTAACTTCACTTCAAACTTTTGAGCCAGAGTTGTTCTGAATGGAGAAACTGGAGGATCTGAAGCGTGTCCTTTAATCCCTCACCTTCACGCTGAGCGTCTGATGCCCTCTCTGCATCTTCCAAAGTGGAAAATCCTGACCACCTTTTACTCAGCTTGCTGCCTGTTTATATGGAAGCATATGAAAAGCCAGTTTTTGCTCACTGTTTTAATGCTATGTTAACAATATTTTTATCTTTTTTATCCATTTAAATGCAAGCTTCTAATTCATAACATGTATCAAATTCTCTGTAATAAATTATAACATTTCCCCTAATCCAATGAGGCAAAAATCATTTTCATTATTTTCTATACATCAAAATTAAATTTGTAGCATTATAGTGCCTCTCAACATGGCTGCAGCATCACAATGAAAAAATGTAAATGAGATATTAATTAGCAGAAGCTATTAAGATGGCTCTTTGAGCAACAGGATGACGTCTTCACCTTTACAGAGCGCTCAGAGACGCGGCAGCAGCCCTCAGCCATTAGACAGCCTGTGATAAAACTCATAAACATTTCAGGGAGTTGGCTCACAAACAAGGACAATTTATGGCCTATTATCTTCAAAGACAAAAAGAATTACAATTTGAGGAATGACAGGCCCTCAAAGGATGTGATATGAATATGTAAACATTTTCTGACTGCACGGGCTTTAAAAGCAATAACGTTTCACCACAGCTGTGAACGTTGCGCAGGGATAACATAAACGTGACTAATATGATCCACGAGAATGTAATTTCTTACTAAACCACAGCCAAAGTTAAATAGCCGCGGATGTTTGGAAAACCTTTCCTAACATGAGCTACCTGTTCCCAAAAAAGAAAAAAAAATGTGCGTGTTGCAGTGCCACAGCGCCATGTCCAGGGGATGCTAATCACCGTGTCCTCCCGCAGAATAAATGTAACATCTGCTCTTCCCCGCACACACAGCAACGGAGCTGACTTACACAAACGTCACGTTTAAACAAGTTCAGAAAGCTCACGTGTGATCGGTCAGCGTATCCAGCTGCACAGTCTCTATCCGCGGGTTTTCTCAGGTGGAACGTTTAAAAATGGCGGAAAGTTCACAGCGTGTGCAGGCCAAACAATCCTACCACTCTCACCCCAGGAACAATGATGATGATGATTCTTAATAACTGCTTTGTTTTTCTATTAAATGACTCATAAAAAGAATTTAAATGTATGTATATAGTATGCTCTAGTAGTAGACTGTAGTGGAAGCTGAAACAAGACACACTCATGCACGTGTCCAGTCATCCCCGGCTGCAGGTGTATCGACAGTCCTAACTCCCTCCCGTCTCCCTTTTCCCTCGCCGCCGTGCCTTCTCCTTGTGGCGTCTCGTACGTTTGAGGTTGGCGTTTCTGTGCAGGATCTCGGCTTGGTGAAGCAGGCATAGGGACAGCGGAACCAGACTTTTCACACAGCCTTAAAACTGATTAAATGGCAGGAACCCCAATAATTCTGACTGTGAGTGCTCTGACACAAACATATACAACAACCCTGCAATACAGCAAGGTTGTGTTTATGAGATTTACATATGTCAGGATGCCTGTAGTTTTCATATACTGCATGTTTCATCTCTGAGATGAAGAAAGAAGAAATCACAATACCAAAGGCTTTTTTTTTATACAAGATGACACCCTGGGTACATATGCCTTTTCCAAAGGCTTCTGATGCACCTCTAAATGATTTTAATGAATACTGAGAAGCTGCAGAACAAGAAAGAGAGCTGAAGATTGACAGTGGCTTTAAAAAAAAGAAAGGCCTTTTTTTTGCTTGCATTCACTAATGTGCCCTGTCTGACAGTGACTGTCATTTGTTAAAAGAACAATGTTGTGCTGTTGTTCCTACAGCTACGACAGCGGTGAGAAGGCAACGCTTCAGTCACTCCGGCTGTGAGCCCTGGAACACCACAAAGAGACTGGAGCACCTTTCTGATGGATGGCGAGCTGGCCAAAACACCGCGCATCCCGTGGCACTCGCTTCATCTTTAGAGAAAAACCAGCCGAACAAGTGCCAATCTGTTTATCGAACGCATTGTGACATCTTTGCTTTTCGGAGTTTGAGGAGGAAAAAAAAAAAAGGAGCAATCCATTAGGCTACAGCTGTCTACCTTTCGCTGACAACACAGTTTCGAAGTAACCACCTCAACCGAGCCACCCACCTTTCCTCTGACATCAAACACAACCTCAGACCTGCTTTCCTAATGCATATGCTATTTTTAACTAAGCGTTTCTAATAAGCCGCTGAAACGCTGTAAATTTTTCATACACAAGCGCGTCTCTCCTTTGTGAAAACACAGAAACACACTTATTTGGTGATTAGCGGCTGACAGAGGGGAGGAAAAGGAACCGAGGCTGCTTGTATCAAATTGCATGCCTTTCAAAAAGAAGGAACCCTAATGCGAGGAGTCGTCTTCCTGTGCACCACAGGTATGAGTGAATTATTAATCTGCCGGCTCATTTTAATGCTTTTTAAAGTGCTTTATTTTGATGTGCTAAAACACACTTTTAGCCATATTCAGTCAGGCATGCATATCATTATTCTTCCCATCAAAGAAGAGTGTCGCCCTTCTCAAAGAGCGCAAACAACTCAGCCTCATTTAAAATAGAAGTTGGGATATCAAAGACATTTTTCCACAAAGGCTGCCTTCAAACACTAGGATGAAGTTTTCCCTTTTTTCCCAGACTTTATGAAAAGGAAAAAAAAACCCTTATATGCAAAAGGTCTAGATTGTTTTCCAGCTTTTAACCTGACTAGCGTGTAAATCAAAACATTCAACAGTAATGCAGGAAGTAAGACAAGTGAGAAGCATCTTTCTTAGAGCTCCATGTCAATGTTATCAGAAATCTGTTGGGTTGAAAGAGACGTGTCTCAAGCGCCAGCGCCGCTGTGCAAAGGCGGGCAGCGGATGTAAATTTAAAAAAAAAAAAAAAAAAGCCATTTACACTGAAGTTTAGAATACCATTAGTAAACACAGAAAATTAGATGTAGTAACACTCAGGATTTAAGTGGAGGCACAGTTTGAACACCCAACAATTGAAAGAAGAATTTAGGTACTATTTAGCTATTATAGGTATTATTAGGTCTGGGCCTTTACTAACTATTGGAGAGCACGCCACCACTCCTGACAGAGAAACCCCGGCACTTGTGCACTACCATCGGCTGTCATCTTTAATTGCAAACATGCTTTTGGTGAAAGCAGAGCAACTTTCAGGCAGATGTGCAGGGCCAACATGTGTGCAATATTTTTCAATTTTCACCCTTTGATGTAGTAACTCGTTAAAAAAAGGGGGAACCATCAGACAGACAAAGAAAATCTACAAACGGCTAAAGATGTACTGTTGTAAAACAACGTCTGAATTCAAAACATATGTGAGGTAAGCCCCAGAATTGCTTGAAATACTATCGGAGAGAGAGCCCTCTCCCACCAGAAACCATTCAAATTCATTGCTCCGCCCCTTTCACAGAGCCCGCCCCTCCACTACACCTGTCTGTGAGGACAAGCAGTGATTACAAACACAGGTACTGTGGTTTTTTGTGTGTGTGCGTGTGTGTACAAGGTTGAGGCCCTGCACACACATGACTCAGTTAAAGAGACCTGAACAAACAACCCCCCCCCCACTCCACCTTACCACGAAGACACAAAACCTGTGTCACATGACCTGTGAAAGTTCACCCTTGTTCAACCTGAAAGGGGCCAAACATCCAACCGGCCTGTGGCCTGGATATGCAGCAGCAGTGGAGGGAAATTAAGAGTGTTTGGCGATTAAATTGCTGCCAGTGTTTGTCCTAAAATATGATTAGTCAGACAAAAGCACCATCCAGGTGTGGGGGGCCATGTGTCCCCTGTGACAGTGAACCCCAAGTGTGTGTGAATCTCAGCCTTACCTGTCCCTTTGGTGAGCTCCTTCTCCCCCCCACTTTCTCTGTCTTTGGTTTGGTCCTCCTGGTCTGTGGTGGTCTCACTGGCAGCCTCCACATCCTCACTCAGCTCTCCTGAAGGGGGAGGGAGGACGAGATATGTAAATGGCCACACCATCAGAATTGGTGGAAGCAGTTAAAGGGACAGTGGCGTTTTTTTTCTATAGGAGCTCACAACAATTATATGTGCTGACACACAATTGCAAGGCTAGCAGACAAAGAAGAGAGAATCTGCTTTTTGTCCTGTTCTTTTTACCTCACATTAATTTTTTAAAAATAATATTCAATTTTTTACTATAATAATAATAATAATAATAATAATAATAATAACAACACTAATTGTTATTGTTAATATTAATATTATTATTATTGGTATTATTATTATTATTATAAGCAACAGCAGTAGTAGCAATAGTAGTATTGAAAACATTATTTACATTATTATAAAGAATTTCCCTTATCATCCTTTAAACTAAAAACCAAATAAATTTATGGAATTTTATTGAAAATGGAAAAGGATGGCGGCAAAAACACATGACAAAAAACAGCATCCGTCTCCTTTTATTTCCCACTGCTGGTCTCTGAATGTTCCCTCCTTAAGTTTATTCAGAGGTAGCGCTCGCTTGCATGCAAAGGCATTGATCTGACAACAGCAAACTAGGCCGCAGTCGATGGGCCCAATCTGTTATTACACAAGTCAGCTAATTCTCGGCAAATGTACTTAAATGCTCTTTTGAAAATGCTTTCACATCTGGGCCTCCGCTCTATCGATGTATTGACAGCGCCGCAACAGCTACTGAAACATCCTGCTTGTGTGCTCGGCCCTACAGTCAGCGGCCATCGGGTCGTGCTTGGCGTGCTGCGCGGCCACCTTCGGCCAAAACCACAGTCACGGTGCCCCAGTATCCCAGCGGTTACGCTATCTGTGCTATCACGTTGGCAGTTTCTGCTGTTCTATCAGGAAGCACGCCCAACATGTCCTCTCAGCATTCAGGGTTTTCTTTCCCTGATGAGTCTGGTAACTAAAAAAGGTGATGACTTAAGTGATAAACAGAGCATGTAATCTATGTGTGGTCATTAGGGCTAACGAAAAGTCTTCACACACCACCCTTAAATACTTTGTTCTGTTCCCTGCTCGCAGATACAAAGGCTGATTGTGTTGTTACACATGAATGCTAAAAGCTGATCCTAAGTGTCAATCATTCTCACCAACTCACTCAGAAAAGATCTAGAGCTCAGAGGATCTCGCACATCTGAATACATCGTCCTTTTTAAACACGTGTCTGTTGTGTATCCTTGGCAACGGCCCATCCGGCGCAGGAAAACCAAAGAACTCCCGCAGAGAGCCAAAATCCTATCTAACACCTGCCTGCCTAAATCTCCACAACTCTGCGAGAATTAGGAAACCATGAAGCTGCATAGGTGCTCAGATTACAAAATAATCCTCAGGTAAATTTTTTTCACCTTTAAAAACGGGGCAAGGTGCCGTTCCTTATAGCCACGTTGACACGTGTAGTGAGACTAATTCCCCACCTCCACGTTAATGCGCACTTTGTGCTCCTACTCGTCTGTGACACGCAGACGGCAGCCACCGTTCTAATGCTCTTCAGCACCACACCACAGTCTCTTAACCGTTTTAAACCTCTTGATTTAGAACCTTCATCAAGACAACACTTTAATCACAGGCTACATGCCGCCGTAATGTATGCAGAAATGCAGACATTTAATTCCACGTCCCTTTAGTGGCTATGCCAATTCCTCTTCTCATCTTCGCTGGTATTGCAGAATGATTAAAGCCAGGCTAACCATAATTAATGAAAGGTCACGAGTGGCCTAAGAGTAGGATGCAAATGGAAGAGACACTAAAACTGCAGCGGTAGATTAACTCTGAAAACAGATGAGGAGAAACACTCAAAGCTATGGCAGCAGGCCATTTCTAACCCAAATCTGAGAGATGTAAAGGACAATAGCCTGAAGGTTGTCTTCTAATTAATTGTATTCATTAACCGTCCTAATACAATGATATGAAACAGTTCCATTAATCTAATCATGCAAGCTGAATAAGCTCATTGCCGACACACGGATTACACTCATTTGGTCTGAGCATATAAATATCAGCTTTGCTCCGCCGCTCACTCAGTGGGGACAGTCCATGGGCTCTATGTTTTACACACCACACACACACACACACACACACACACACACACACACACACACACACACACAAAACTGTGCTTCCCTCCTGCGTTTCCTCTTGATGTAGTGGCGTTATCTCGCCCATAGGTGTCACTCTATACAAGCACGGAAAGAGCAACTTGCTCATGCACATTAATGAGCTGCGAGGGGGGAGGAGGAAAGGGGAGGCTGCAGACAGATACACACAGAGGCAAAGAAGGGGGAACAGGAAGAAATATGTGGAGATGACAAAAGCAGATGCTAAGCAAGAGGCGTCCGGCAAAGATGAGGCACTGAAAACAGCAAGATTACCTTCAGGTGCGAGAGAGAGAGAGAGAGAGAGCAGCCTTCCTTTCCCCAGAAGATCAGTGATTACTCTAATGCTAATCAGACTGACAAGCACAAACGGCCTGATAAATAATTAATGGTAACCACTGCACTTTCCAGTATTCCTTCCCAGACTGTGCAGGAAAAGCAGCAGCAAGTAATAATAGTCACTCTAGATATCTTTCACTAGGTCTGGCTCCTCCTCCATCCTCTGCCTTGCTGGAATACACGGCTATGATGATCACTGCCTTTCTTTAAACCCAGAATTCCAGTCCTACCTGAGAGTAGAGCTCCGGCGTTTCTCAAACAGCCAGTGACTGATCTTTTTGCGGTGTATACAGTTTTTTAACGCTCTTGTCTGTCTCTCTCTCTGGAGACCTGGAGAACCAGCCTGGGCAGCTGAGGCAAGTCTCTGCCTCTTGCCTGGTTCTGGAAGCCCTGGGTTAAGCTCTGTGACTCTCTGGAGCTGTCTTATTACTACCATTATTATAATTGAGGCTGTTGTTATCATTTTAGCCAGGTGTCACTGGAAGGCACTGGAAACCAGAGAGGTGTGCCTCCCTGCTTTATCCAGGGCCGGACAGCTTCCTTTCCTTTAATGCCGCACTGTCGGATAAAAACCAATCTTATTTCACACTTCACAGACTATCTTTCTCCTCTATTTTTCCTTTCCTTTCCTCTCCGTGCCCTCCCCCCACAACCTCTCATCCCTTGCACCCTTTTCCTGTATCAAAGTTGCCTGACTTTAGACCAGAGAGTGCAAAATGAAAGTGACAGGAGGGGACAGCAGGACAATTTGACACAGGACCCATGCTGAGGGCTTTCATGCATTGTCCGCTCTTCATATCAGCACCCCCCTCCAACGCGAGACCCCCCATAAAAGCACAACACACGGGACCCCACCCCCCTCTCCTCCCCCACGCGGCCACGTTAAGTGCAGCTCATGCGAATAACGGTTAACCGCGACGCCAACCACAACACAAACCTGAGAGAAGTTCTGCTTTATTACCTGGTAGTGATGATCATTTGAATGGCAGTAATGAGCCCCATGCTGCTCTGCTACCTCAGAGGTGCGGGTTACATGTTAGATTCCTGACCTGCCGACGGGGGGACAGACGGGCCTTTCCCTGCTGGCCCTGCTCTGACCTCAGGATCTGAATGTGAATGAATACTTTGTGTCTCCTCTGAGGCTGAGGGTGCAAAAAGGGGAGGGAGTGGTGGAAGGAAAGGAGGAGATGCAGGGGACAAAAGAAAGGTGCTGGGCTGAGGGCAGCTCCTAACGACTAGAGGAAAACTTTAAATCAGCGAGTTGATCAAAAAGATCGTGGATGGCTCACACCACCCTTCAGGCCCAGCTTCTGTCAAAACCTCAAACCTAAGCGCTTCCCCTCTTTTTTAGAGCTGCAGGTTGTCATAAGGGACCGCCACCTACCAGAAAAATGTGAAACACAAAAATGTCAATGGCAGGTTGCCTTTGGTAGAAAGAGCTACTAACCGCTGTCACGTATTAAAA
>CAAE01014581.1:1343449-1368393 GCA_000180735.1 Tetraodon nigroviridis | reverse complement strand
TACTAACCGCCGTCACGTATTAAAACATTTCCCTCGTGTCTCCTCTCGTGGGAAATGATGCCAATTACACAGGCATCTCATGCTAATGGCATGTTTAGATACATTACAAATAAAGTGGATAAAGCTAGCGCTGCTCTCCTTTGCTCTTTTCTCCCTTTTGTGCTACGTGATGAAGGAGAAGAGGATCTAGGTTAATGTGGCTACACAGGGAGTGAGCATTCAGGGACTGCTCACTCTTCTGCCCCAGCTAACACACACACACACACACACACCACAAATGGGACTTCTCTGAATGTCCAGCATGATGGCCACTCGCTAACACATATTACGTCCACAATAGAAGATGCAGGCTGTACTTTTCCCTGCTATGAGCTGGTAAGTAGGGGGGCAAAGCCATCACTAAGCAGTGCTCTTCCATCTACACTGCCTGAGGGATATTGTCCTGTACAAAGAGTCCCCCACCCCCAGCAGCAGAAATGCTCGCTGTTGCCTTCTTTTAAATTAACCTCTTTTTATAATGCATCTGTTTTTTTCTATCAATTTTTTTCGGACCTATTCACAGCAGCTAAAGTGGTCGGGGTGGGTTGCACTGAGTGTAAAGGTGGCTAAAGGGGTGAGAGGGAGACAAAGAGAGAGAGGGGAGAGAGAGAGAGCAAGTGGGTGTGTGCGTGTGTGTATGTGTGTGTGTGTGGGGCGGGGGGGCATTGGGGTTGTCGCATGGAGGGCAATCACATCAACTCAGAAATATTCACCAGTGGGTTGGAAAATGCGATGGTACAGTTGTGACAGACGAACAGGCCACCCCCCTTCCCCCAACACACACACACACACACAGACACACACACACACACACACACACGCACACAGTGGGACTCAAAATATGTATAACCCGGAAAATGTATTGATTTTTCATTTGGCAAAAAAAAAAGAAGAATAAAAAAGATGGGGGTAGGAAATGGGGGAAATCACATAACCTGAAACTGTCACAGCTTTTTTGTTCATAGCTCATTTCTCCTGATGTTTGGCTTTTGCCACAAACTCTCTTTAATTACCAGGTACAGTGAGCTTCAGAGCCTTTCTCCGCAGAGACGCAGCCACATGCAGCCTGCTGGGCCTAACAAGACAGCCCACATCTATTATATATGACATACACCCAGAAGCTTTTGTTTCATATCTGACTAATAAGCACAGAGAAGGTAATTTCGCCCATAGTTTTTTTTCTTATTACACGTGATATGCAGGGCAAATACACAAAAGTATAGTATTTCTTTGGTAAACCTTGAGAAATAAAATTAAAAGAAGCCTTGTTAAAAACAAATGGATATTCCCTAAATGTGCCGTTCTAAAGTGGTTCACTTTAAGGCGACGTGTTAAAGTTCCCAGGTAGAAGCAGACAGTACCATGTTTGTCCAAGGCTGCGCGTTTGTACGTGTTGGTCCATTAACAAGTACTTATTTGTTTATCTGTGCTTTCAGGCCGTGCAGGCCGGTGCAGTCCGCTGTCTGAAAAAGATCTCTGCTTGTCGATTTATCGAATGCACCATTTGCATATCTTTGTAGTGCATCCATCTGCCTGTGGACTGTTCTGTGGAGGTATTAGCTCAGAAAATCAATGTTGCCATGGCTGGATGTATGTAGCGCCTGGTTCGGCGCGTGTTTGGAGTCCGACTCGCAGGTCCCATGCGAGTTCTATTTACATGAGTCCTGCCGGTGCGGGCTTCAAACTTAAAAGCCGACAAACGCATTTCTCAGCATGCTCTGCCACGGTGGGCTGGTCCTCCTCAACGGTCATCCAGCCTCCCTGTCTGTCTGCGGCCCACGGCCTGAATGGCTGTTTGTTTATAAAAGCGTACGCCTGGATAAAACAGAATCTGACAGGGTTATGAATACCAATTTGGCTAATCAATTTCATTTCAAATATAAATTCAATAATGTGTTTGCTCTTTAAAGTTAGATAGCCTTCTAAGTTCAGATGTTTTAAGATAGTTTAGAGGAGAGGTGCTTTTATTTATTATACATATTTTTATTTATTACATAGATCCATTGCTCAGTGCAATATATAGAACTGTTTTCTAGGAGCAGAGGTTGCGGCACATGCACCGGCCAGCATTTCTTCTGAGAACCACCTCGCCTGGTTGCTCATAGCTAATTGCTAAAGAAATTCAATGATTATGCTGCTCAGACACTTAAAAACATCCACTAGAGTGCACTTATTGGAAAAACCCCTGCTACCGCTATCCATAGAGTTTCTAATACAAATCAAACACCGGGAGCTTTCTTTCACCATTTGTCTTTTCTTTCTGCTCCTCTTTGCATAGCCCATCCATTACTTTCACATGAAATATGAAAAGGCAATATCCTCTCTGTGTTTGTACTGAAGCGTAATGCAATTGTGTTGTCATTTATAGGAAATAATCGCAAACCTCTCTTTCATTTTCCAGTTCAAATAACCATGAAAAATTAGCCTTCAATGTCACGGAGGACAACAAAGGGATGCACACAGACTATTGCCTCGCCACCGCGCTTGACATTTCCCCTTAATGGGAAAACGGGTGGCTGTTCCGATCCCTCTTCTTCAAACTTTCTTCAATTTCTAAGCTAATTTGCGCCCGCCCCTCTAATTAAAAGTTCTGCACTCGGATCTTAGCAAATCTTAAATGCGTCCTGGAGTGGTGTGGAGCAGCGGGTCTGTGGGTAAGGAAACCTATGCACCCTGCTCATTAGCACCCTCTCCTTAGTCTGCTGATGGCTACTGTTGGAGGGAAATGTCGCCAGACATCCGCTGCAGGGCCTGGGATGGCGTGACTAACGTCCAGTTGCCTGATGAATAAATAATTCCAAAGCTATCAGACTCTCTGGCAGCAGAGCGGCCCCAAAAACACACATCAAGTAAAGACCCTCCTAACTGGTCAGCATTTAGCCTTTCCAAATGATTTAAAACCAGATGTCGGCACACAATTAGCCTTAGCAGTAGTCAGAGGATCCTTTTAATTTAGAGAAATCTTTATTTTCACTGTGAGCAGCAAAGTAATGGTAATTGCTTTCTATAATGCTGCCATTAAAGTCTTAATGGGCAGGTTGTTTTCCTCTGTAATTATGTACAAAATAATCAGACAAATGCGAAGAGCAATTATTTGAGATGCCTTTTGACAAAGTTTGGGTTTTGCTCCCACTAATTGATATGGAGAAACAAACCAACTGGGTGTCGAAAGCTTGGGATGCATTTTAAATGAAGGACATCTGAATATTAGCTTAGTGAGCTAGGGTAAGTGGTATCAGTTATTTTTGGAAGAAAAAGAACATTTTTCCAGCACCCTTTTCTGCATTTGATGGTGTTTTCGCGGTCCACAATTCATTTTTCATGCAGCGTATAAAAGCTGAATGAAAACTACATCTAAACTAGATAACACAGTGCTAATGTTATTAGGATGCAGCATTATGACTCTGATTGCTTCCCCAACATAATACCTAATTCTTATTTACATACTTTAAAAACTAGATTTCATCCGGCAGTGCTACTTGTGATGCATATAATGAAATTTCCTCTCAAAAGTGCTAATGAAAAGGCTTGGCGCCTGCAATTAGCCGCTTCTTTATTTGCTTCTTGTAATGTATTAATTTATTATCACCTAATTCAGCCAGCATTATTTATTTATTTGTTTGATTATGCAAAAACCTCGCATCCCTAATTGCAAAATTCTGATCCTGAGTCAGATGATGGGATGCCGCAAACAAGCTCTGCAATAATTTGAACTAGTTATGCTTCAAATCTCGGTGGTATATCCAGTCTGCATTGTTCTCAGCCTAATCATTTTAAATTGCTTGAGGCTTCTCAGTTTACCTGAGATTCAAAATTGCCCCACAATAACGCTTGACAGTACACGTGCCATCCTGATTCTGATTGTAATTTTCAGATATTACAAGCTGGACTAGTAAATAAAATCCTCGTTTAAAGGTGTGTGCACTCCACTCTTGATTAACACTGGAAAAAATGGGCTGGAGGCTCCTGGAGGGGTGAAACCAGGCTGCCCGCTGTGCTGCTCTCCAGAGGAAGACTTGGAGTGATTACAGTCAAACGCTGCTCCTCAGTTATCTTTGGCTCAGCCACAGGAGAGATGAAGAGGAAGAAACAGGCAAGCAGGGAAAAAAAAATCTAAGGATGTGGCTCCTCGGGGGGGCTGGCTTGTTTAAGATACCCAAAAGAACCTAAATCAATGAAAACCTGAAAATAAACAACTGATACAGAGTAATTACCCAGATTCAATAAAAAAAAACAAAAAACCAAACCTCTGTTAACTGTTTGCAACAGGGTAGACAACAGGGATCTTATTAAAGTGACATTCCCAGTGCCCTTAGATTCCAGAGCAGAGCAGAATGAAATAACTTCCATTTTGTGACAAGTTTACAGGTAAGAGCAGCGAGTGAGGAGAAGGGTCGAGGGGGGCAGCTGGCATGATTCTAAATTTGCAGAATCAGGTCTTCAGGTCTTCCCCTGCCTGTGCGGCTGTGGTGGTTTGCCACCACATCGCTATTGTTGTTGTTATTATTTTTTTTTTTTTGGTAATCACTGACTTTGTTGTCTCTACCGCACGAGCAGCCAGAGGTGGATACTTTGATGGGGCCTCGGCAAAAACTCTAACAAGAAGAAATCCCCGGAGCAATACTAGAATAAACAATTAGGCAGATATTTGCGCTGAGAGTCAGCGGGAGAACCAGAAAATCGTAGAAGTAATCATTAACGCGAGCCGCCTCACAGCACGGCCCTCTGCAGGTTTCTCCTTTGTCCCCTGTGTATGGACTCACGACCCTAAGGCTCTCTCGACTACACAGCTCCTGGCTCATGAGCGGGCCCACAAACAGCCCCCTCTGGTTATTCAGCCGGGGCCTCCGTTGGCTCCAGCCGGGACCGGCAGCCTCCTGAGGAGGCTGTGATAAGAATTCATTTCTTCCTATTATGTGCTCTTGTCCACTGCCTCAGTTCATCAGTTCAGCGCAACCAAGTCAATGAAAGGGCCTGTAATGAAGCAATCAGATGCAGCCTGGTTCTCCCGGCCCGGCACTCCATTCTCAGCTGGCGGACCCTCACACACGGAGCGTGTGCGCTGGTGAGCAGACAGAGAGGCATTAATTTCAGCGCCTCGCCTTCCACAGGCCGCACTCCTCACACACGGGGTCCGCCATCTCCCGTGGGCTCGGACTTTTACAGAGTTCCATTATTTTACCCAAGGTTCACCGCTGCCACGGAACCCAGCCGGGCCGGCTTGGGCGGGTTCCACGCGGAGGTTACCAGCTACAGCGACCTGATAGAGCCCTCTTCCTTTATCCTCCTCTCCCTCGCCTAACCTTTTCACTTTACCGTCTTCACCGCCAGCCTTTTCTCCTCCGGCTCTGCCTCTTTTACATCTCTGCAACATGTGGAAGCTATTAGAAGGGAGATGGGGAGCGGAATGTATGCGCTGAATCCTAATCAGCGTTTTCAAGCGAAGAGAGGCTTCACCTTTGTATCGAAACACTGTGAAAGTTTCACTTAAAATTTAAAAGGGCCTCTCTGATCTACCTAATATTGTTTTCACTCCCCTCGGGGGCTGGAAACAGTTAGTTGTATCTTTGAGCAGCCTCTCTCATCATCCCCTCTCATGCACCACACAAACACGTGGTTGCAGCATATTATTCCAAGCGGTCAGGGTTCAATGCTACTGGCCTGCACGTATCCCCGAACCACTGATGAATAAAAAAAGGAAGAGGTGAGACACGCAGCTGAAGTTTGGTGCTGTTGCCTCAAATCTATGGAGCGTCTCCACCTGGCGTGCCTCCAGCTGCATCTCCTTCTTTGCCCTCCGCGCCTCACCTGCTGCCAGCTTTGAGGAGAAAGACCCTGCGGCTCCAAATCCACCTGACAAGAGCTCCTTAACTAGCAGCAGTCATTAACCCCAGGAGCAGGCTGCTGCCATGTGATGGAGTGCACTCGGCCTGCTGCAGAAGGGCCCTATTGATCCGAGACATACTTGGTGCCTTCCTGGATGTTTATAATCAATATGCAAATTGCCCGCAGCATTGATTCAATATTAATTTTCAATTAGCAAACTCTCTGGGGGTCCTACGGGGTCAATACGGAACTGTTCAGAGCATGGGCTTGCGCAAGTTGCAGGCATTGACGTTCCTCCGCCCAAGACAACTTACTTACTGTTTATTTAGCGCCTTGCTGTAAGTCTCGATTAAGGATGCAGATAATAGGCGGAGAGACAGATGGGCCTTTCAGCATCTCTGCAGCAGCCATTGCATAATCTGGATTTGGTTCTAAAGGGCTTACTTGTGTTTTTTCTTCCTGATTGTGTTTCATTTATTCTGTTGCTTGATTCTTGCTTTGACTTTTAATGCATTTTTCCATCTGTTCCTTCCAGAAGGTCATTCGCTGCTGTTCTGTAACTCATTTGCATTTTTTTGGCATCTTTAAGAGGCAAATTCAGCATTGCTGCCGTCCAAATTTAAACTTGATGAAGAGTTTGTCGACGTCTGTCCAGGAATGTTTAGGTAGACATACTGTAGACACATCAACATGAACATGCTGGTATCTACCCAGAAAGCAAAATTCAATGGGAAATTTCTGCATGTAAGCAGAGAAAAGAATGCGGGACTTTCCCTGATATTCTAATGTGCAAAATCTTCCCCTGCTTAGAAAAAAGAAAGTCCAGTTTGAAAGATTTCAAACTTTCAGATAACTTTGCATCAATTTGGTTTGCTTTTTTTTTTTTTTTCTTTGTTATCAACACAACTCTGGTTTTGTTCCTCCCAGCCTCTTTCCCTCAGAACCTAGTGAGATGGTAACATGCAGTTTGTGGTGATAATTATGTGACTATGGAGCTATGGAGTAACGTGCTTGTTGTATAACTGTTCATCGTGTTGTGTTTTAGAACCAGAAGAGCTACTGTGGCAGCTACAAAAAAGAACATCGAATTGCATTGCAATAACAAGTCCCAGCTTTTTTGGCTATAAAACACGATATCAACTGTCTTTTCCCCCCCCTTTAAATGTATTAAATTGGTTTAAAGTCACATTGCTATATTGGTGTGTCCAGGTTAATCGACAGTGGCACCTCAGATTGCTCCTTTATCTGGACCTTAAGTTTTTTGTGCATGCAATTGTAGAATGTCAGAAAAAGTCTTCTCCTTCTAAAATAAAAAACAGCCATGCAAAACAGAGCTGCAAAAAAAGGAGATAAACCTGGCTGGTCTATTTGCTCCACTTTCCTCTTGATGCACTGCCTAAGGTAATTGCTTTAGGGATAACATTAATTACCACATTGCTCATTAATGGATGAAGCCTTTATTGGTTCCATTGATCAACAGGACCTGTTAGCAATCATGCTAAGCAATGGTGGATGTAACAAGCTTACATATTGGCATATCAATTAATGAAATCAATTCCTGTCCAGCAGTTGCCATTCGCGGCGTTCACCCCATTCCCTTCCCATCAGACCTCCACTCTCCTTGAGCTCACGTCAACTTAAAGTTTTTTTGAGAAAATTTCCTAAATGTTATTTAAGGAGAGATTTTACCACAAAAAGGTGAATGTTTAAATGCTGGCAGTTTTTACGACAAATAGGTAAAAAAATAAAAAAAACCTGAAGAAAGAATGAGGGAGCATGGTGCGATAACCCAGAGCGCACCATGACAAAGTGGAGGGATTTGCCGTTAGGCCCGCAGCACTTCATTTGCTTAATAACAGATCATTCTCTAAGGAAGTGGCTGAGCAAGGGGGGATATCGCAAAACGAGGATGTCGCACTCACAGAAATCCTATTTGAAGACAACACCTTGCAAGCGCTCATCCTCCTCCATGCATAAGACGATCAACGCGCATGACAGGCCCCATTAATATGACGCCCTGTGTAACCCTGCTCTTCCTCCAGCTCCGCCAACAAGAACAGCACTGATAGCCATGGAAAGGAGGGGCAGTGCTTTCTGAATGAGCTTGTACCAGGAGAGCTGGTGTTTTTTGCACATTATTCTCTAAGCCACCGAAGGCCACATCTTTCAGTAGGTGGTGAGAGAAGCGATGGGACAGGTTCAAGGAGGAGGGGGCATTTTTTTGGTGCATCCTGCCTGCTTACCAACATCTAACTGCTGCACATGGGAAATACAGCTTATATATGTATATATATATATATATATATATATATATATATATATATATGTATATATATATATATATATATATATATATACACACACACACACACACAGCATATACTTTACTCACCCCTGTCAAACATTTTGAGGCAGTTAAAGCTAGAGCTACCTGAAGTTCATGCTGTTCTGATCGACATTTCCTTTCAATATCTTATTTTTTAAATGGACCATATAGAACATGCCTCCGGTAATTCCTGCTGCAATCTCGCGAAGCGTGGCGTGTCACATGAGCGACCTGAGACGTGCAGGCAGTTAGTTGGGCATCCCTCACTCGCTCGGCGCAGACCTGCTAAAGGCCCCTTGTCCCCTGGGCGATACACAAGTGGGGCTGAGCAATTAACAATTTCATGCTGATTGCCTGAAGCATGTTTTGCTATGCTATAAAGATAATAGCATGAGAGTGCAGCCAGCCCCCCACAACTCCTACAGTGTTCCTCTATTGCCTCCATCTCTCAAATCTCTTCTGTGCAATTCACATGTTGGAATGGCGCTTGCTTTATTAAAGACACCCTCCCCACTTAGAGGGCACATTTAGAAAAGGAACATATAACGATGACTCCCTGAAGAGTAAACAGGGATGATTATTAAAGGGAAAGAGAAACCTAGAGTCTTCGTCTCCCACAGCTTTCTTGATTTGAAAGTCTAATTTGCCGACTGCACATGACAGGCATGCAGGTAAGGTGGTGGTGGTGGGGTGGGGGGATACAACAAACAGGTTCTATTTCCATAGACAAAGAGAGCATGCTCTGAGTAGCTGCTGGTGACAGCCCTCATCTTCCTCACTCTTTTCCACACTGTGACACTGACCACGCTCACTGCTGTGCTACAGTAAAATCTGTTCCTCACAAGAGCTGCTGCTAGTCTTGTAAAACACCCCGAGAGCGCGGCATGCTACGCTTCCGCTCTGTTCAGGTTCACCACTGCCAAGCTTAAACAGTGGCGTAATTCTCGCAGCCCAATCACAACCGGTCTTCATCTGGAGCGCGACAGACGGCAGCTGTAGCCTGCTGACTTCATCCTGACGACAGCAAAAACTCAGTGTGAATTGCCTCTTTTCTGGACTGAAATGCTGCATTGATGCTGTCCAAGGTTAATGAATGCAGAGTTTAACAATGGAATGTCTTTGTGAATAATTAAGTCATCATTTTAAATCATTAAAAGTATGAGCAACACACAAAGAAAGCATTTACGACATGTTGTCACTATGAGGTAGCAAGTCTTCCCTATACAGAGACTGCTTTTTTCTTTCAGAATATTGGAAACTGATGTTTGTGGCACGCACACAAATGCATCACTCTTTAGGAAGTCGCAACGTGAACAACTGCTGCCGTTGCTGCTTTTACTGTGTGAAAAAAACCCTAAAGACATCAGGAGGAGCTGTGGACAAAAGCTTGTGGCACCAGCCCCCTCTGGTCTTCAGGCCTGCCCTCTCTGACCCCTGCCAACCCCCCCCCTATCTGGATCCTGGCTGCCCCCCGCCCATGTGTGTGAAAGTCCAGCTGGCGCATCCTGAAGTTGACACTTCTGCTGAGCGTGGTAACATTACAGACTTTATTCTTTATTTTGAAATGAATCCCGCCGTTAATCTGACTAGTAAAGTGGTAAACACACACACACACACACACACACACTCTTACCTTGTTTTAAGGACAAACATGTTTTTCCCTTAATTTATAGGGTACAATGTCACGCAGCCCCCACCCCAGAAACATTGACAACACAGATGCACACTTAGAAATTGCAGTCACATCCCCCTGCTAGAAGGGGATGATAATTGCGAATGGCCAATAAATTACTGCTGCCTCCACATCAATTATAAGCATCACGTCTGGCAATGAGGAAAATGAGATCTTGTGACAAATTTCACGAGGCTTGGCTGCCCAGCAGCCTTTCTTAACATGCTACAGATAGCAATCCCTTATCTAGCCCCTGTAATGGGGAGCCACGGATAGAGAGATGGAGCTGCAGCCATTTAATTAAAAAGCTGGGGGTAGGGGGTGGAGAGGTGTAATTCATTGAAAAGGCACAGGAAGGAGACAAAGGCTTTGTCTCCAATACATATTTTGCTCAATAGTGTCACCCATCAGAGGCCACACTCGTATGTCCTCTGATAGCAGTGCTGGTCCCCCGTCCCCCCGTCTTTGTGGTCAGGTCTTCGCCGTTTCCTTCTTGCTCTTTTTTTTATATATATATATTTCCCAGGAGTCGGCTATTTTCTCCACTGGGATGGCTCCAGCATTTTTTCTTTTCTTCTTCTTTTTTTCTTAACAAATGACTGCGGTGGACAGGCTGTGGCACTGAATGAAATGGCCCCTGCACCTAATTGTATTCCCACCTGGGGGAAGCAGACGAGGGGGGGGGTCTTCGGGAGAGCAGCAATGAGGATTTATTGCAGATAGGGAGATGGCAAAATAAAGCAGCAATAGGCATGGCTCTTAAATCTCATTCCCAGTGAAATATTCATTGGAGCTACACCGGGTGTGCTAGGGCAGAAATAAATAAATAAATAACACAATGATTATTCGGTGCGCTTCTTCTCCGCTCTGCACTGGAAATAAGATTTGCGCTTCTGCGAGTGTGCAGGGGGGAAAAAATACAAATATTTTTCATAATTAGTGTAACATTTTGAGAAACACAGGGTAACATGATTTACTATAGCATTATTCTGTTGTGTTTGCCTGCCCAAAAGCAAAGTTGTGGATGTGCATGGGATCAAATTAATGCATTTCTATGTTGGTGGTAGTGCTGGTGGTGGTGGTTGGGGGTAACAATGCATTCTAGTCATGTGGGTGGCAGACATATTCATTTGTTATGCACGGAAAGAAAAGGAAATATAACACATTTATATGTCTCATTTTGGGGAAGTTGGGTCAGTGTAGAATGACCTTTAACTGCATGACTAATGGAGCGCACACAGGTCTCTAACTGTACCCGGCTGCACCAGTCTACTGGAGGAAAAGGGACGGCGGGTGACGTACGGGGTCGAGCCTTTACTTTTTTGGGGTTTCTCGGCAGCGCCATTATCAAGAGCCACCATCAGCGCAAGGATAAAAGATCCTAATGGAGCTGGCCCTGCTGGAGATGAAAGGTCCATGATGGTGCGCTGGTATGAATCTATAATGCAGCCTGTGTTTCTCAGGTAATGACAGCATCTTAGGCCTCTCTCAAGAGCTCCCCTGAAGGTCTGGTATTCTTTGACTCTGCATGTTTCGCACGGTTTTAGCCAGAGAGTAGCCAGAGAAGATACGCAAATCTGAGAGAAAGGCTCTTGCCTTTTGTCTGATTTAGTCAAGGGAGCGTCATTAGGCTGACTCAGTGAAGAGACAAGATTGAAAATAGATCCTCACCACTGGAGGTGGGGAACGGTGCTGCTACAGCGTGAACAAGAGGAAGTCCCACCATCACAGCGATGACAGCAGGCAGCAGATGGCGTCACCTTGGTGAAGCTCAAATCAAACACTTTGCTTTCTTTGCATGGCAGGTAAGGCACTAAATCCGTCTTAAGCACTCCGGATGCTGGAGTATTCTACAGCAAGGGAAGGCGGCCAACCAGATATTCTTTCAAGGTCAGCACTGGCGGGGAGCTAATAGAAGAGGAATCCCTCGTCAAGCTTTTCAAAGTAATTGAATTGACATTCATGAGGACCAATGTTGTTTCGAATGCATTACTTGGCAGATATTCAGACTTTTGTCCCTTAAACGTTGCCAGCAGGAAGAAAAAAAAAAACCCTTTGAACAACGGGGAGAGGTGAAAATACATATGAGAGAAAGAGCAAGTCTTCTCCCCAGTTCCTTTCACAGGACCTAATGGATTGTGAGCACTTAATGCATTAATCAATCAATATCTCTCACTGTACATCAACAAGGCAACCAAGTTACGAATGACCTTTGGAACGAAAAAAGGACACATTAGGTACACAAGATCGCTCCTGTTGGTAACTTGGGCCTTTTTTTTTTTTAAATTACGCATGATTGCACCATCACAAGGCTCGGGGCCAGTAACAGTGCAAGAAAAAAAATGTGAATAGTCGTCACGCAATTTGCACGTGAATTTGCTGGAGGTGAAGGACAGTAACCTGAATCCTGAGCGAGAGCTGCTGCAGATTGTGCAGACCTGTGGAATTACCAGACACTTTCTTTTTTAGAAAAAAAGATTCATAAAAAAGCGTGAAGATGTGAAGTGCTGTTAAGAAACTTTTTCTTCATATTTAAGTTTCTACTGTCAACCGTATTTAAACATTAGCCTGCGCTGTTTTTGCATTAGCTCATAGATTAATATTTTTACCTAATATTTACACACTTGAGTACTTCAATGACGCTTCAGAAGACATCTTTGGGAGTATCTTCTTTAAATCTGAGAGGAGACTATTAAAATACAGGGTTTTTTTCTCACAAGGAAGTAAAACAGCTCCTTTCCATTTTTCCCACCATCCATTTTTTCAGTGTGGTTAAGAAAGAGGGAGTGGAAGGTTTGATAATTTAGGACGGGAAGAGAGCGAGGTTAAGGCAATCATGACGGAGGGGGGAATGATTCTGAGTTCGCCCCCCCGAGTGCCGGTGGAGCATGGAAGTGAACCGTTGAGACAGAGTGGAACGGACAGGAGCTGACTGTAAAGAGCCGGAGAAAAGAAGAGCCCAGAACAAGAGAGCAAACTAATGCTATTGTTGTGGATGCACAATGGGCCCCGCAAAGTGACCACAGCGGACCCTTAAACAAAGACGGAACTGCAAATCGCGGACCCCAACCCAATTAGATTCTTTTGCCCAGTTTAACATGACAAAAATGCAGGCCATTTCTTCTGATTCCACCTGCCACCGTGCCACCTTAGAGCGAGTAAGCCTCAGAGTGCCGCCGCATCTGTCAGGCTGACATCGACTTGTGACACGGATTTAAACACATGCACTGTGTTCTCCGTTCTACACCTCGTGCACAAATATGCGCCGTCTCCATTTTCCCAGGTGCTCGAAATATTCTGCGTGTACATGAGAGCAGCTCATTTCCAGAAAAACCGCCTGTCATCAGCCGCTTTTGTGCAGTCATTTTTCACAGTTTTATGGGTTGGTTTGTTTTTTTGGTTTTTATATTCTTTTGGCTTCCTTTCGGAAAACACAAATTTCCAGCCAGGTTCTGCGTCTGCTTTTCCTGCTGCACCAATTTCCTCCACTGTGTTTGAAAGCATCATAATGCATCCTATATAGCGTCTAGAAACCAGCTGGAAAACGCCGGGTCTTCATTAACATGAAGTTTAAACACGTTTATTCTTGATGCTATCGTTTTACATTTCTTCCTGCACATATATAGAGCTTTAATTATAATTTTAAAAGGTTAATCACTCATGAAGGCCCAATAATTACAGCAATCATCAACTAGAATGCCAAAGCTCAGGGAGTAATTGTTCCCATCTCATTATTTTAGATTAGACACGAGTATGTTGAGATAAACATGATTTTTTTTTTATAAACTAAGGCTTATTGAGAAAACAAGACTTAGATGCTCTGTGCTACTGACTGAGTGGCTTGCTGAAATGACTGGCTATAACTTCCTGTTTGTGTGCTGGGCAAAATGCATGAAAAATGACCTTTGGCTGCTTTTTAAAACCATGGATTACTCATCCTAATGTGTCAAATTTGTTAGGGTTGATTTTGTTTTCTCTGCCGTTGCCTAATGATTTGCCTTCCCCAGCTCTTCTCACTGTCATAAACAATAAGAGAAGTCCGATGTTGGCTATTTTGGCCACTGCTTGCATCTAAATGACTAAAAATGGTCACAAATTTTTTTTCCCAGGTACATAAAAAACTCATATTTTCATTTCCTATTAGGTTTCAAGAGAAACAGCTCCAGATAAGATGGATTTTATACAATCAGTATTATTTCTGTTGACAAACTAGTGTCCTTGTTTATTTCGTCTTACTTAATTATATCTTCTCTAAATCCTCTCTAAACTGTTCTATAAGAGCAATGTTTGAGAACATGGAGGTCAACACACGTCTGTCAAACAGTCAGAACATTCATTCCACACTGTCTCTCAGGCTTTTAGAATGATTCTCCTGAACTTTGCAGGCACAAGTTACCAGACGAGCCTCCAGCGTAACCAGACGGCTGCCATCACATCTAAAGTGGTGTGAGAATCTCTATCTGTCCCTGAAGGTGGGAAACAGGCCATTATTTGCAAAAGCTCGTCAAATCCAGAACAATTCAACATGCCACTGTGAAAGTTCAGCTCTGGTGTCACACGCTACCATCACGAGCCTCTCTCCCACTTATGCTATCCTCTGGTGTGTGTGTGTGTGCGTGTGTGTTTCTCTTCTTTTTTTAAACAAACTCATCCATTTCTCTTCATCCACCCTCCTCTCACCCTCCTCAGGTGGTATGTAGTGCACTGTCAAGCACAGTGTAAATCAATGACTGGTGCTCACGCCTACAGGTAAAGGTCACAGAGGTTCACTATTGAATTATTTTTGCACTTCTCTCATTGCTGCCATCTGCTTGGCCGCTTTTAGTTGATGTGGTCGGGGCACTGCAGGGAGCTCTTTCTGCTAATGCACTCAAAACATGAATGCGTGCGCATGTGTGTGATTCCTTTTTTTCTTAGTTTTACGATACAAAACAAATATAAGGTGAACACACACATTACACTCCTACAATTAGGCACAGTATGTTCACTCCTGATCTATCAGAGTGGATAATGAATACAAATGTCTGTGCTTTCACTCTGTCTTTGTTTTCATCTGCCTTTATTCTAATGGAGGCTTTGGAGTGTGAGGGCAGTATGCTGCTGGAGAGGGCATCATTCACTCTGCATTTTTTTTTTTGTTTCTACTGTCAGCAAGGCCGACCATCTCTGCTGGACCGGTGCTGAACTTTTCCATAGCACAGATCATGCCCTTTGATCCACTAGATCTCTCTGGGAGGCACAAACAGCCTTGTTAAAAACAGCTAAATAAAACTTTCTAAGCCTTGACTCGATAGTTCGCAAACTTTGCTCCTGTTTCTTCTCTGATGCTGCCAGTGGACAAATTGAGCTGGCTAATTCTGAGATGCAGGCACAAAGTGAAACTGATAACAAAAACGCAGCAGAAAAAGTGTTTCACAGCTGACTGGGTTAGTTCTAAGAGCATCCGCCATGATTACCAGCTTGCATATGAGATGGTCATTTTGCACAGAAGAGGTTAAAATAAAAAAAACAACCGTTTCAAACCAGCATCAAACCAATCATGCCACATGCAGTGAAAGAAACCCTCTGTTTATGTTTTCACGGAGGCAGTTTTTTGTTAAGATACATGGAGAAGTTTGTACATCTGAGCAGCCTGTTATCCTGTTAGCCAGAGGGAAATGTTGTTTTTGATGAAATTTTTAATATCCATATTAATGCTGGGGTCAATGCTGGAGCAGGATCAGCTAACCCAAGTGGAGACCAAAACTTATCTTCGGGCACAATCTTTGATTATTTCAGTCTACCAGAACAACAACCACTCAAAACATAAAAACAAATATGTTCTTTTACTTACAAGAGCCAATTCTATATATAAAAAAAGCACAATGAGATCAAATCTGCCCTCTGTCAAATACACCTCAGGTGAAAATAAAAATCGTCACCCCCTTTGCCTCCAGTTGACATCTTCCTTGTGCATCTGAGGTACCTGAGTGGCAGAGACAAGACTGCGGTTATAATTAAACCCGTCTAAGAAGTGACGTCTTTGTCACCTCATCTATCCTTTTGTCTACCCCCGGCAACCGTCTGTCTGGAAGCAGACTTCCGGCCCTCACCCCTGACTGGCAACCGCCCTTGGAGACAGTGGCCAGCCCCCATGAGTGGCACAGGGGTTACTGTATCGCCCCGCGGCCCCTTTCGAGCTTCTCCTAACACAAACGCATCACACCACCACCTCTGCTCTGATAGCCAGCAGCAAAAGCTTCTGGGCCCTAAAATAGAAGTCATTAACAGGTATAGTAAGCACAAATGAGATTCCTGTTTCCTGATGGACTGTCTATCTTCTTTGCATCAGCCTTCAAGAGGACCAGCTGATAATGACCAGAGAGAAAGCCAATATTCATTCGCACTGTCAGGCTGATGACAATGAGCCTCATCC
Source organism: Tetraodon nigroviridis (assembly GCA_000180735.1). Classification (NCBI taxonomy): domain Eukaryota; kingdom Metazoa; phylum Chordata; class Actinopteri; order Tetraodontiformes; family Tetraodontidae; genus Tetraodon; species Tetraodon nigroviridis. The sequence continues at coordinate 1,352,115 of CAAE01014581.1, read as the reverse complement.
TCAATCTGACTCTCAGCATCTGCCAGTTGGCTCCATTAGGGGTACGCGTGCAAGGGTGCAACATCGAATCTGGTGCATGTTGATGATCACCTGACACAGCCGATGCTGAAATCATGCAGGGGACGTGAAACCGTGCAGAGCTGTAGGCAGGCTTTAACCTCAGGAGGAGGTTTCGTTTTTTGGTTTTTGTTTTTAACTCATCTTGGCTTGTCTGTCATCGCTCTTCTCTCATCTGTCACTGCTGCTGTCACCTCAGTGAGTTTGGCAAGATGGGATATTCCTGCCCTAGCGCCCAGAGGTGAAGCTGGCCCGTGTTTACAAAACGAGGATTTAGAAGACACATTCATTCACAGCCTTGGTGAGAAAAGAGAAGTGACTTTTCCATCAGCTCGCTTTAACAGGACGACCCAGGGAAGGATTTTATACCAAGCTCAAGAAGCATGAGGAGCAGAGTGTGTGTGTGTGTGTGTGTGTGGTGAAGAATGGGGGCGGACCACAATGGTCACGATGAATGCTGATGCACAACTGTAAAATCTATAAAGCCATCATTTGAGCTTTTTAATAAACGCTCAGTCTTTTGTAATATTTTCAAAATGAAAAGTAAAGTATTTATGAATTTCCTGGCACGTTCAGCGGACAGCAACCTCTGGGGCCATACTCATCCAGGCCTTTGCTCTTCTCATCCTCATATCCACTCTGCATTACTGGAGCAATAACAGCCTTTATTAAAAGCGTATTGCAGTCGTGTCAGTCTATGCAACTTACTTTCAGATTGGCCATAATGTGGCCTGTAGAAAGGGTCTGGTGGTTAGGGGCAACAATATCCTGTTTCTGGAAAGGTTTACTTTGCATTTTAACAAGCATGAATAAAGGAGGACATTCCAGAAATGGCTACCGTCTGTTTGGCTCCTGCCTGTGGGGTGCGAACGCTTAGAATATGGCCCTTGCATGCCATCAGAGCGTGGCTGAGCTCACTGCTGACTTTACCTGGCTTTAACAGCTTTAGTGTAGCTACTGGACATGCTATGAAAGCAAAAGAGGAGGAAAGGTCGACAAATGCATTTCAAAATAAGAGGTGAACATTGACAAACTAATGGCAAAGGGAAAGTGGAGTAGATGTGCAATATTGCTATTTTAAACACTTTAAATGCATGATTAAGCAAAGACTGTAAGTGGGGAAGGAAAAATAATACCTCCTCTTTTTTGTCATTTCTTTTTTATTATCCTTCTATCAGAAACATGACCCTGAAGTGCACCCCTTTTAGCAAAGCAGCCAGTGAATCTTATATCAGATACTGTTATTATGCAGTCACTTTTATGCTTCCTTTCATCACATTTGCATTTATTAATGCACTCAGCTTTCTCTGTCCAGTCTCTTAAAATGGACAATAAAAGTAACACTATTAGCAAGAAGCTAATAATAGTTTCACTTACAACCTTTCACAATGTGGTGTTTGAAACAGCTGCAGAGTCAAAGTAAAATAACCCCCCTAAAAACGGTCTTTGCCCTCAAATAAACGCTTAAGTCTCTCCGTCTGTGCAGACAGGAGACGAAGGCTGGTGGCTGGCCAGGCGTTCCCAGTCTTCTTCTTCTCATGCCTCCGAGACTCACAGACAGGGATTTCCTCTTGCGATGAGAGCCAAGCCGTCACAGCCCAGCGATCAAGGGCCTGCCATCTGTGACTGAGGCAGATTTACAGCGGGAGCTAATCCACACTGTCAGCCACATTTGTTCTCCACCTCTGCCTTCGCCATACGCATTCATATAAACACTCTCAAACGCTACAGAAACTTTTTACTTACTGCACATCTCCCCGCAAAACAAAAGACGGACATTCACTCTGTCAGTTTAACCAAAGTTTACGTCTCTTCAGTCAAACACTTTTTTTTTTTTTTACTGAGACAATAATAAGTTGCCACTTTCAACACTTGGCTGTTTAAGTTAGCTTCTAAAGGAATTTTGCTCTGAGGGCAGCTGTAGGAAGCTGGGGTCCCTCTAGGCCCCGGTTCTTTCTTTACACATAAAGGGTTAAATAAGACAAATGGAGGTCAGATGGCCGAGCAACATGCTGAAGCAGCACATTTTCAGTATGAGTCACAATGCACATGCTTAGCCTTGCATTAGCCTAATTGGAAAAAGCCTTCAGAACACACATGGACCAGAATTTATAAATGGCAATTTCTAATAGTTTTTAGATTCATTCTGTGATAAGAGTTGCCTGTTGACAAAGATCCTCACTTAATCGAACCCTGTTGTGATCTGCATAAGTGAAAAAGCAAAGTGCTCAGAGGAACAAGAAGCAGCAGCACAACGATGAAACAGAAGTAGGATCGCCTGTCTGGGTGACCCAGAAATCCAGGGGCAACAGGTTGGGCAACATCCAGCCTATTTAGCAATTATACCCTGATCACAAAAACAGTCCATGTACAAAAGAAGTTAGAGTTTAAATAAATAAATATATAATAAATTATAGAGTACAACTTTGCTGCTCTGGGAATATTTCAGATCGACTTGATGGGTGGAGCTAGGATGGACACATGTGCAGCCGATGACGTTGAAGTATGGAATTTCTACTGTGATGTGGGGAAGTGAGCAATGCCGAGTCAGCACTGTTAGTGTCTACTGTAAAGGTTAGAGCAAATTTAAAAATAAAAACAAAAAAAACCCCACACGTGTCATACAGAGAAAACAAATGAAAAAGAAAATAAATAAATTCCAGGATTAAACATGTAATCACCTTATGAATCACCTTATGAATATGACTTAGATGGTATTTTTGTGTGGTTTTCTGCAGGTGCCAACCACTGAAGCCGACCCTGACACAACCCCAGCCTCTCAAATACAAGACAGCACAACTCCTCCGGTCTGAACCCAAAGTGCATTACCCACCCCCAACCCTTTTAACCTAAATGGCCCTTCCTCTTGCCTTCGCATGTTCGCTTGTCCACTGTACTGTAGTCATTAACATATTTGGAGTGCAGCGAGCAGAAAGCTTAATTGTCCCTAATTGCTCAGCTAAATATGTTCTCTAATGATTTGCCTCAGATCTGTGACTGCTTTTTGCGCAATTTCCCGGCCACTGGCTTCATTATCCATGCCTCCTTAGAACAAAGCGTCTTCACAGGCTGGCCCCCTCCTCACCCCGCCCCCCCACCCACTTGCATAACACAGACAGCAAGTATGTGTGCGAGGGAAGTAATGGTTCCTTCTTGGAGGGACACACAATAGAGCCCCTTGTCAGGGTGCCGGAGTTAAAGTGATTGGAAAACCAAATCTGTGCTGCCAAAGAGTGTTAATTGACCACAGCTCACTCTTCCTAATCAGGCTGTAATAAATGAGCAGTGGAGACACTTTATTTCAGTCGTGCTACTGTCGTTGTTGCCGCATCTGCTTTTCTAGCACTCTTGTTGACGCAGCTGCTGCTGTCGTCGGGCTCCTCCCACTAATGTGGCCTTAATGCCCCGTCTCAATACGTCTTTAATAGCTGAGAGGACACTAATGGAGACCTCTGCCGTCGCCGTGGCAGCCAGGCTTTGTAGGATTGTTTTGTTTAGAGTACATGAATAGGCCTAGGGTAATATGAAAATAAAATAACAACGAACACGGTTGAGAAAAGAATCTCGATACATTTGAAGTCTAACTAAAATCAAGAGTGTTTGTTCACTGTCCTAATGAGTAACAGCAGGACCAGTGGAAAAACTATCAATAACAAAGAGAAACTATGACGAGAAAGAACATACACAAACACACAAAGTGCGACTTTAACATGGGGAAAGAGGGCAGGTTCTGACCTGTGTCTGAAGACGGGCATTTGCGAATGGTGAAGATGGAGCCGAGGTCCTCCTCTTCCTCTGGCAGGCCCTTCTGCAACCGCTGGAGTTTTCTGAGGCTCTCGCTGCGTTGGTGCTTCATGGAGCGCACATGCTGAATCAGGTTGAGCTTGGCCTTGGTCGAGTAGTTGCAGAGCACGCAGTGGTTGAGTAGCAGGCATCGCCCTCCACCGCGTTTTCGTGCTGCTGCAGGTGCTGTGGGAGGTGATGGAGAGAGAGGGAGTGGAGGGAAAAGGAGGAAGAAGTTACTGCAGACTGGCAGATTGCTGGGCAGGCACCACTGACTCACTTTTGCTCAAACGACTGATAAATGAACAAATCAATTCCCAATCACAGCCGCGTTGTTTAACACCCAGACCTCTTCCACTTTCAGGACAACTGTTTGGACTGTGCACTTTGTCTCTGTGAGTGTCTGAATCAGCAGGCTAACGGGGCAGGAGAGGCCTGGAAGGCACACAAATCTCAGAGGGGCTGAGGGTGGGTGGAATCACGTCAGCCACCCTTCAGAAGTCCACGGCCTCACAGACGGATGGAAGCATTGATCCCCTTCACTCACCAGAAGCCTCCTGTCTCTGAAAAGGAAACTCCAAACATCTGCTTGTTTCACGCATGGGATGCTAAATATTGATCACGGTGTGTTAAATCCTTTTTCTCTCATAGAGATAGAGGAGCAAAACCAAGTCGGGCATGGAGGGAGGACGTTAACCCATTCTCACAGAAGCTGGAGCATTCCACAATAGGTGGACCGCGTTCACAGCACAGGAAATCAGCAAAGGTATTGACCTGTCAACCCGAGAAGTGTTCTCCAGGACCTGCCGGCAGGTCTTTTCCATCCTCCAGACATGTGGCGCGGGCGACAATGAGCCGAAGGTCCTGTCGTGACACCATACCTCCACAAGCTTCTGTCACAACACAGAGCTGCGCTCTAATTACCTCCTGCATGGCTCAATCAATGATCCAAGGCCAACACAATATGACTGGGCCTGGTGCGAGCAACAGCTTTATTGACCACTGTCCAAAAGCATCACTGTGATTGCTCCAGCATGTTTATATTACCAGTCCCAGTCCCAGTATGGCCACTGGTGTCATGCTCTTCAAAGGCTACTTCCTATGACGCCCTCTGGTTTTTCTCCAAAAATCTGCATCAAATCAATGTCTGTTAGAAAAATGCCATCTATATTTATGGTGAAATCATTAACCCTAATCTGAACTAAAAGAGTTTTAGGCCTATTTTGCTAGAAACCCCCCCCCCCCCCCAAAAACAATGAAACATGAGGCCATTATGTATCCAATTCTGGGCTGACGGGCCAGAGGAAAAAAAGAAAAAAGATCATAACAATATTATAGCTTCTCTAAAATGCTCTTGTCCTTTTCTCCTAATGCTTAATTTTCTGGCAATAATGTAATATTGCTGTGGGGTTTTCAGAGCTATTGTGTTTCATATTTTTCACTTCTACACCTAAAATGCACATTAAGATGCCCCTTCCAGGAAAAAAAAGTGTTTTTTTTTTAATCCTCCTGCCTTCTTCTTGCAAGCCCCACAGCTTGTGTAATAGAGTTATTAGGTGATTGCAAAAGGCTCTGTCTCTGCGTGCTCTCCTTCTTCCCCTCGTTTAAAGATGTGCATGATGTCATAAAGAGGTGTTGCTGGATACTGTTAAGTTGAGCCGTCACTCTCCTTCTCCTCTTCTTCCTTTTTGCACAAATATTGTATCACAGCTAAGTTAGAGAGAGGCATTGCAGACAAATTCAGATATGAATCACACTAAATACATCATGCAGACTGTTTTTAGTCAGAACAGATGCCTTGAATTTAAAAAAAGTAAAGAAAATGACTCACGGCTCCAAAATTCTACCTGAAGGAGAGTTTAAAAAAAAAACAAAACAAACCCAAAACGCAGCACCTGACCAAAACTTCAAAGGTAGTCTGGGGAGGAAAAAGAGAAAAAAATCCTCTGAATTTTATAGATCTCATAAAAAGCAGAGTTTATATACCAATGAACCCTAGACGGCTTGCCCCAGAATTTATCATAATTCACCATAAACCTGACTGGTTGGTGGGGCAGCCGGGACAGGGGCAGATCTGATGTTGCTTTGCATGCCGAGTCCAACAGTAACACCTGTAAACCCCAGCTTTTACCGTGGCGGCGCTGGCAGCAACCCAACGCAGGCCGGGCCATTTCCGAGTCAGCAAATGAGAAAAGAACTGGAACAGATGAAGTGACCTCTGCTTGTTTAGCACTGCAGTGAATCAGAAGCAACGCTGAGGACACAAAGTGCTCAGAAATGCTTCTAATTACAAACATATTCACAAAAGCGTGGATTCTTACTGGCAATTATCCAGGTGAGGGACTCTTCAGATCATATCTGAGAGCTCGTTCAAGGTAGAGCCACAGTACACTCACAGTTCGCCACATTCACACGCTTGCATATGTTTCAAACGTGAAACATAATAATGCATGAGACATGGCCCACGTCTGTTTTCTATGAACCTGCAATGAAGCCCTGAGTTGATAAATCACCTCCAACTGGCGCGTAGGAATTTGGTGGCCTAATGAAAAAGACATGTTGAGCTGGGAGGGGTTGGTCGGCACGGCTCTGGGGCTTTCTAAACACCCTGCTGAGGCCCCAACTGGAGCGGAGCTGCAGAACTTAAAAGGGGGAAGCTGGCCAGGTCAGTGGCGTGGATTCAATATCACTGAACCGTCTGGGAATTTACGGCAGTCGTATATTCAATTCAGCTGAGCGTGTGCAAAAGTGAGACCGCCTTGAATTTGATGCAGCATTCGACAGGGCGCAGAAAACACACCGCGTGTGCAAAAACATTGCATTTGGTTGATTCAAAAGACGTTAAATCCACAACGATCAGAGGTTTCAGGGTGTCTGTACGTTATCTGGTGTAGTTTGTTGATTATATAGCAGTAGAAATCCAACTAAAGCTGCTGGTTTTACCCTAAATGAGGCATTTTGATTCTCATTTACATTATTAATGATGAATTTTTCCACTGATATACCCTGCTCTCCTCTGTTTTCATAATGTAGTGGCTTTCATGGTTTAAAAAGGCAACCATGGGTTTTTAAACCTCTCTCTTCTGTGGAGCACCTTATCTTCTCCTGTGGAGGCTGGAGCAGTGTGTGCTGCTTTTTCAGGTAAAGAGGGACAGGGGCGGTGTGGGCACCACCCCATCCTCTCTCTCGTATCTCCACAGCACACCTTGCCCTCTGAGTGGGCAATACAAGCCTGTATCAGTTTCACCACCCACCCAGAGTGCTGCATACATCTGCATTTCCATCCACTTAAATGCAAAGTAAAAGTGCACCTTTAACACAGATCAGTGTGGTTGCTGAGAGAGCTCAACTAACACAAGATAAAGGTAGGTATTACTGGAAGTGTTGGATGGGAGTCAGAGCCAGTAATTCTGAAAGAATGGCTCCCAGCAGAGGCTTATGGTAAAGCATGAACATGCAATAAACACGCACACAAAGAGTTTAGAAATGTTCACGCGCACATACACATTCCATTACCACTGTCCCATAATGTCCACCATTAAATTTGGCAGTGCTGTTAATACAAAATTAATGCATTAAAAGAGATTTCTAGCTGTAAGATAAATAGTATCAGAGCTAAGACAGGTGCCCGATTCCCTGTAAGACGGCCGGTGCAACCGTCTCCCTAGCCCCGGCGGCTCCATCTACATTGCCTACAAAAGGGGGCAGGTGTACGCGTTGAACGTCATCGAGGGCTTAAGCTGGAGTCGGGTTCTCCTACATGAGCCTATAAACTAGCTCCAAAAGTTCAGACTTTTCAAACTTCATTTGCTATTCAAACATGCTGACATCATGAGGGTAACTTTAACCAATGAGGTAACTGTGTGCGATTGTGAGCGTGTCTGCTAGGCTGTAAAACACACCAGAGGCCAAAGAGCCACAGTCTCAGTCTCACAGTCACAACCAAAGTAGAAAGAGTGCAGCCGAGCACGTGCTGCTGTCCTCACGCATCCAAAAGGAACATCTGAAAACGAAGATGCCAGAACCGAAGCTTATAAACCCTCAACTCAATTAACCTGTAAACAAGCTGTTTTTACTGTTATATTCCTCCCGGCCCGGTGAGTCTATTTCCGCAGACCTTCTCTGTAGGATTCCCCTGAAATCTAAAAAGGTTTTCTTGGGAAAGCGAAGTCAAAGTGGCTGCAGTCAGGGGGTGCGTGCAGCCGTGATTCCCTGCCTGCCAGCAGCGTGAACAACAGCTCCTAACCGCAGAGGCCCCACTGGGTGCCAAACACACTGAATGCTTTGAATTAGCCACTGCAAGCTGAAACATGCCTTAAAGTTAGTTTGTGGCTTAAGGGGACTGTGTATTCCAGGCCAGGGCTGTTACCGGCTGTTTTAGGAACCTCATACTCACCTGTGCCTTATTCTCCCTCACATTCCCTAATCCCCACCAGCCCTCTGCTGCATCCTGTCCCTTCGTCTCAAAGCCCATAATGTGTTAGGGTGCTTCCTTTACTGTAGAAATGATCTATCACTACTGGTGAATAAAAGAAAACAGGGCACATATTTGTCTCTGGGAGGGAAGGCGGTGAGGTAAAGCTGGACGGCAGGAAGTGTCTTGGAAGAGGAGAACTTTACACGGGCCTGTGGAATCAAGTTTGCTAGGAGGAGGTGGTGGACGCACTTCAAGACAATACAACCGCCGGTGCCTCACACCCACCACTCCTACATACTCTAACATTAAATAAAGCAATAATTATTGAATTCTATTTGAATGAGTAAGATGCTGGAAAGTAAACAATGGGAACATAATTGCAAAGGTAAGGTAATCAATGCAGGCGAAT
>CAAE01014581.1:1324253-1343328 GCA_000180735.1 Tetraodon nigroviridis | reverse complement strand
TATATACTCTAGCACGCGCACGCACAACACAAGAGTTGGTAATCCCTCCTTCAATAATGACCCAGCGCTCTAAACAATAGCTCTCAATCAGATGATCAATGTTTCCACATAATTCATGCGCGAGTCGCTGCCTTCGAAGGGGGCGGAGGAGTCAGAGGAGGAGGAGGATAAGCAAGCAGGCGGTAGAAAGATCAATGCCATGTGTTGTGATAACGAGCCTGGGTCTATGCCCACAGGAGCCACTCACTGGTGTCCAGAGTCTCTCTCATTAAGAAAATTTGGACAGGCATGGCCTTGCATGCATAATGTACACTTTTAATCCCAGCCAATTCGCTCCGGCCCACTCCCATGTTACCGAGCCCTGTTTGGCACGCGGCGGCTCGCAAAACATACGGGGAATGATGCCTATCTGCAAAACAAAAAAAGGAAGAAAATACATCATGACTGCAAGCCGCTGGCTTTGCCTATCGGTAGCCAGTGAGGGCTTTAGCCTCCCAACACCTTCAGGAAACACGCCGAGAGGAGCTCGGCGAGACTGCAGTAAGGCAAATCTGCCTGCAGGAGGTGTGACCAGGGTGGGGCCAGGTGTACCCAGACAACAGTTACAGCCACTTGATGACATGCCTGCTGGTGAAGTACCATCTGGAAACAGGCAAATCGGGACTTGCCCTGGCCCTTCACTCCATTAACCACAGCGCTGCGTCAACATCACAACCCTCCATTTTGGACAGCCAGGACAGTAATTATTTCAACTGCACTACTAGGAGAAAAAAACATGTTTATGGTATTGTTGTTTCAGCTGAACAGACAGACGCAGATCTTGATCTGAGGGCTTAAAAACTCAATTCATTTTTTTATATTTTCACATTTAAAACAAGATATTAAGAATACCAAACATATGTATGACAGAAATCATCTCTCTCTTTATGTTGCATCTTACCGGTTATGGCAGAAAGGATTCTGCACTGTGTTTCTATTTTAAGGCAGAATGGAAGCGTTAGACATTCCTCGTGACACATTCGTCTTTGTCATTGAATTTATTGGCTAGTTACGCTGCAGGTCGTGGTACATATGTGGCCAACACAGATGTCCTTTCTACACGCCCCCGAGCAGAAATGCATACCAGATCACTGCGTACTGACACGCAACACGCTCAACGAAAATCTGCTAGTAAGTACAGATGGCAATTTTCCCGTCGCTCCAGCGGCATTGCTTTAGAGAGCCGGTGCAAACGGAGGCAGCAAAAAAACTCCAAAAAACAAACAAAAAACCCCCCCTACAAAATAGCCGAATGGAGACTAAGGATGAAAAAGTGCTGGGCCAATAAAAAAGAAAGACGATGTGAGTCAGTTGGATGGAAGGTTTCGTATTAAGATACAGGCAAACACCACTTGTAATGATTAAAGCGGGCAGCAAGAATTAAATTCCAAGCAGGAACATTACCCAAACACAATTAGTCCTTGAGAACAAACACGGCGATATGCCCTGAATGCAGATGCATCGCCGTATCACTGTGAGGGAGTAGCCGTCAGAAGTCAACAGCAGTCTGGAGGTAAAACTTCAAGCGTCTACTCCACATTCTTTGCTGTGACCTAGAAAAAGACCTAAATGTAGTCGGGAGCCAGCAGGGGTCTGGCTGAACTGCCCTGCCCTGGATCTAATATGCCTGCTGTCCTAGCTGATCTCCTGTTCCACCCCATCGCTAACATAATGCAAAGAGCAGAAACAGAATACAAACCCCTCAGCTTGTATCATCTAGCTTTCACCTCTGGTGTTCTCCTTTTGGTCGTGTAAATATTTCATTACCAGATAATTGGTTGCTGCTCCAGGCTAGGAAATAAAGCCGCAATAGCTAGAACAATGTATGTTTGACTGTCTGTATCTAATTTTATGTAAAATTCATAGGAATGTGTTTTGCAAGTGGGATTTTCAGATCCCATAGGGGGAAATGTTTAGTTTTTCGTGCGCTGCCCTAGCTGAAGCTCGCCAGAGACAACCACTAATTAAAACCAGTGATGATGTGCTCTGCTAGTGTCAATATTTAACCCAGTCTTACGCTGCTATCTTTATTAGCAGCACTGCGTTCACAAAAGGAGCAATGCAGCCTTTGAGAGGTCCTCTTCTTAAAATGAAATTTAATAGGGTGGAGTAGGGTTGAGTGGAGGTGAATGTACAGAGTGGGCCTATATGTGGGCTTATTTCCACAGAACATGAAGTACTCATTTGGAGTGTAACTGCTGTTGAGGGTCCTTCAAATAATTCAAACACCAAAACACCCCACCAGTTTCACCTTTTCCAAAATGTACAACTGAAAAGCTCCAACTTTGAAGAGCAAAACCATGACTCTGCACTTTCAGCATGTAAAAGTTGGTGATAAAACCTGTAGCAGTCAGTCCAAGGGGTGAAAATGTTTCAGCTTCTTTTACTGTTAGCATGCTGCGAAACCCAACAGTTCACTGCAGCGTCCATCTGTTCTTGTCCCAGGACAGCAACATTGGCATGTGTCTGGGCTCTGGCACAGTCCAAAGGTTCTTTGAGAAGAGTTTTTGGTTTCTGGTGGGTAGACCCCACTTTACTACTACCACCAAATGAGCTCATGACATTATTTTTTTCTTTAAATCACATTTTAATTTGTCATCTTTCTTCTTTAAAAAAAAGCAGACATATTTCCAGCTAATGAATGTTTTCTATTTTCTGACACAAATGGATATGCGCTGCTGTACCAACATGTCATAAAGCAGCACATTGTTACTCGATTTGTGATGATTAGGGTACCAAAAACAAAAAAACAAATACAAAACAAAACAAAAAAAAACAGACACAGCATGAGTAAAAGCAACATTAAGTAAGTCATGTTTTTGTAGAAACTGGTAATATTATTACTGAAATTATATTAGTAGTTGCACTTACACCCCTGCAATGTGTAATAACGATTATAGAAACACATTCTGGTTTCCCTCATAAAGTTACATGCCAGTAATGTGTGCAGCTTCCCACGAGTAAGGCTAGCCCATTCCCTGATCACCAAATGGCCAATGCTAGCATCTTTTTTTATTTGTTTGAACTGGGTCATTCTGCTGGGCGTGCAGCCTAATTGCAGCTGAGATATAGCTGTCATCACTAAAAATCAAACACAGAGCAGACTAATTGGAAGGGGTAGGGATGGGATATTGCTCTGGTTATGCTGGCAAAAAGCTTTGTGAAGCCCCAGGAAGACCTGGACAGCCAGTCAGAGACGCTTCCCAAAATAACCACTCATGCCATTAGCAAGTGTCACTGTAGAGGTCACTGCGCTGCCCATTCGGGGACATTTAATATTGGGAATAGAAAGCTGCCAAACACGAGAGCTTTGTACCCTCTCCCCTGCAGATTCTGCAATGCCAGAGATTAGATTACATTAAGGCACAATTTTACAAGACGGCTTGTGATTTTAACCTAATGTTTTAGCAGGCTGTCCTTGTTTGGCCCTTTGTTGTTAAACTGTTTACAGAGTTAAAGTTATTATAAAAGAGAAAAACCTATTTTAAACTAGTGACAGTTAAAGCCGATATAAGATATCATTTTCCCAGGTGGGTATGGCTCTTCCTGATCAGGCTGGAACACAGGGTGCTCAGTTCTGTGGAAAAAAATGCCCAACTTCTCTTCAAAGCTCACCACTTTTCCCCTTCCTGTTTATTGATCAGGTAGAGCTCTTGTTCAGTAATTGTGTGGTAGATCAAGCATGGTGAGCACTAATCTCAACCCCGGGAGGAAAGTGTTAAAGGTAAAACCTGCTGCAGAATGCATAATTACGGAGCGGCGCTCAGCCGAGGGAGAGGGATACTCCTCCCTCTCACGTTTCTCACACACACTGGCTGCCTGCGCAACCAGAGGCGGCAGAGAGCGAAAGAGAGGGGTTGTCAGAAGAGCAACGGGAAGTGTATACAGTTTCTAACCACCTCTTACTCCCGCCCTCTACTCTCGCAATCCTTTCTCCCTCTCAGTGCATTCCCAACCAAAGTGCCGGGGGCGCCATGCTTGTAAAGAAACCACAGCCTTTTGAGTGCCTCTTGTATTTACAAACGGAGGCATGTTGGAATCAAAGGAATTACCACATGACACATGACACATTAAACAGTTGGCAGATTGAGAATTTATAGACTGAACAGATAGTTACTGAGGTGAACAGGAGCGCTCCTCCCGCAGGACACGGTTTAGTGAGCCACACTCGCCATGAGACTAACTTACCGAAAGCCGAGCACAGGACAGGAGTCAAACGCGGCAGCTCCCTCCTCTCCTTTCATTCGCTTCGCCTCCTAACAACAGCTCGGGCTTCACTCCAGGTGGAGGCAGCTATCACTTTCCCATCAACTTCCTGTTGCCTCTTGTCTCTCCGCCTCTCCCTTTTTTTTTCTTCTTCTCAACACCCTCTCTCTCCCTAGCCGCACAACTTGGCTCTCTGTGCCATCTTTGAAGAAACACAAGGCTCTAAGCCCTCCTCCCCCCATCAGCTGAATTACCAAAATCTGCCTTTCAGAAAATTTCTTCCCCTTTTGAATCCTCCTCCTCCACCTCTTCCCTGCGTTGCTGCTCTGCATAATCTCACCTCAGTTTTTTATTCCGCCCTCATCAGCAGGGACCTAAAAATAAATGATAAATGGAATATGATATTTTAAAACCTTATCTCTTAGCTGTTCTTACAGGGGAATAATAGGGTAGTTAATCCTGCAGATTCTGCTCAAATTGATTAATCAGCACATGCGGACAATCAAATAAATGATTAATATTCTCCAGTCCTGTGGTTGGACAGTTACCCCTGAAACCATCAGTAATAATTCAGTAAGCCTTCACAGACCACAGGCTGCAGCTAGTCAGCCTCACTCAGCGTCATCCGTCTGATGTTCAGCAGGACTTCCAACTGCTTGCATCTGAGGCATCTGCAGTCTGCCCCACGCCACCGTGCCTGTCCACCTGATTGTAGAAACAATAACCAAACAAGATCTTCCCATCTGGGAGGGGGCGTTCCTAGCGCACATTCCCTCTACTAGTTTGGCATTTGCACCAAATCTGGGTGAGACAAATATGTGTGTGTTTTTCCTTTGGGGTGTAGGGGGTAAGGTAAACACAACTTCTAGGTGTGGAATTTCTAGGCCTACAGCGCCGGGGCTGCCTCTGCCAGAGCTCAACTGCGTCAGACACACGTGCGCAGGGTAGGAGCAGGTTCACTACAGTCTTAAATCGCCCTGTCTAACACACATGTTGGCCTTGGTACCAGCTGGTGTTTTTGGACTTTGAGGGGTAAGGCTTCGCGATGCACTCCAACTCACACCTGGAGAAAGATATTGAGCTTCGGAACGCCGCAAACCTAGCCAGGACGGGTCCGAAACGCTGCTTTAAATTAAATAAATATGAGCGGGTGTGCAGCCAGTGTCAGAAAGCAGCCTCAGCTCCATACACTTTACTTTGATCTCTTCCTCAGGTCTGCTGTTTATATATGAGCCACACAAATATTTATGAGCCGACGAGGAAAATGGCTGGTCTGGTTTGTATCTTTGCCCTCCCCCCTCGCTCCTTCCCCTAACTGTGTTCCCCCACGTCCTTGCGGTTGGTGTGCGGATGAGGCCACCGCAGATGAGGCGCGAGTGCACAGGCCCCAGGCCACATCCATCAGAACTCCTCTGTCTCTGGCTATTGTGTGGCCACAGAGAAAGCTGACCTAACTCAGCCAAGTAGCAGGAGGGGGAAAACACATCCAGCGTTAATGAGGGAAAAAAATACAGAAACTATAATTCTATATTCTTCTATTTCAAATAATGGTTTCAGGAATCAAGCAAAAAAAGAAATCATATATATCCGACAACACGAGTTTGACATTGAATGCATTAGTAGAAGATCAATTCATGAATGGAGCCATGCCTCTCTTCTGGTCACCTTTCTGGCCCATGTGTTTTAATTGCTCCCCCCAGCCCTGACCTCTGGTTTGGAGCAGTCTGATGCACAACCAAATAGCAGGTAAATATTCTCATATTGGCTCCTAGTCCACCACTGGAAGGAAAAGGTAAAGAAATCAATCTAGTTTTGTCTTGTTTTCCCCCATTTTGCCACTCTGACAGAGGAAAAGGACACGCAGAATCCAAACCGAAGAATCTGCAGGAACATAATGTAAGAAAGAGTCAGCTGCCACCAAACGTGTTGAGCCGCACAAACTTACAAATTTTGCTTTGTGTCTGTGCACGAGTGCGTGCTGTGGACTAAAGGCTGATGAACTGCAGTAGGGGCGGAGTAGGGGCAGGGATAGAGGCAGGAAGGGTGGGCTGGTGGGGGGGCGGGGGGCTGTATGTCGATCGATGCAGTGATTGGCAGTTAATGGCTTTTCCTGTTCTGCCTTGGTAACCCCGGCCTGACGGTTGTTGCTCCTGATCAGAGATGGCAGTTACTGTTTGATTTTCATATTTGGACCTGCTGACTTTCTGGATGATGACTTTGTCGCATCGGATGATTGGGAGGTTGGTGAATATTAGGAATATGGCAGTGCGGGATGAGTGCGGATGTTAAGACAGCTCTCTGTAATCAGTGGGAACAAACTACTGAAAACACACATTGTACAAACTCCCAGGTGTAGGTGGCGTCTGTCCAAGTCAGTGTCAATCACAATGATCTCAAACAATGACAGAACTACTTTTGCTCCAAAACCCTTCAGCTGCTCTATGTCTGTCTCTTGCCTTTCAGCATGGAAATTAATCCATTCATCATTTGAATAATACTTTGCATCCCAGATATCAAAATCTCACGTTCCAACGTTAACAGCTCCCAGAGTTCTCATCAAAACAGAAGCTGCACAGACAGCCCTTATGGCTCAAATTATTTTAACATGAGTGTTCCAACCCAAGACGCATAAATTTAGGAAATTCCTATCCAGTGACAGAGATAGCCCATCTGCAGGATGGAACCATGTTTGAATTATTCAGCGGTCTTTAATTTTAGGGCTAGTGTTGATTGAATGTGGTGACATTATTAAAAACGAGTTTGTGGTGCTGGCAGGAGCAGCAGAGAGGGATTAGACTGCAGTCTGGTGGTGAGCTCAGTGGCTGTGGAGGCTTCCTCTGCTGTCTGCATGAGGAAAAGGGCCCCTGTAAATCAACCCAGGGCCTGCAGAGGGCTTAATGCAGCACCAGTGTGTGACGCTGCTCACTGAACAAATGTCTTCACCTCTAGGCAGAGGTGAGCAAGGAACATGGGAGGCACAGGGAAGTTCACCCCCTCCCCCCCTCGACAATGCAATCCTGCTGTATCTATTCTATTCTGGGCATTGCCTGTGTCATGAAGGAATGTGAAGGCCATAAAGTATCTGTGCCCTTGAGAAACTGAAGAGCATTCTTCTCCCCCAACCCTTAAAGCTGTCTCTCTTTTCCTTCGCTATTATCACAACAACACCTCTCACTCATGCCTCTTCATTTCAGAACATGACTGTGGATTTGTGTTATTCTAATCGTGGTCTGATGAAAGGCGAGGTCCCCAATTCCTAAAAAAAAAAGCTGCCATGATGAGAAAACAAGATGCAAAGCGATCGTTTTCCAGAGCCCCTAACAGAAACCACATGACACCTCAGTCTGCATCGCTTAATTACAAAAGGATGAAACCTTCTCCTCTACATCTGGAGAAAACATTGTCTGAGAACGCTGATAGATTTACAGCTCCCAGTTCTAACCCTGAACTCCAGCACACAGCAATTAGTCCAAAACATGGATAGACAACCAGCGCTCTGAAGTTGAGGGCTACAGAGAGCCTCAGCAGCCCCAGAGCTTCCAATAAAATACTCTGCAGGAAATCGCTCATTTTTATTCCAAGCTTACCGGTCACGGAGAGGTGACTTCAGTGCCTTGAATTCAGCGTCGCGTAACCTGTCCAGGACAGGCAGCGGTGGGAAAGGCGCGCTTGCGGGCATTTGTGTCTTTCTAAACCATCAGCAACTTAACAGCCAATGAAAATCAAGTGAGGAATCACTGAAATTCTGTGATCCGAGTAATCAATGCACCACGAAATGGTAAGACCTCAGGGGCAGTTTTGTTATGAGAAAACACATGAAAAAAAAAAAAAACAGATAGTGCATGTTCTGTTCAGGAGTTATTTTAATATACATTAGCCCCTTTTTGCACAGGAGGGATTTTTGCAGTACCTATAATCTTTTTTTTTTCACTTGATCTGGATGATGCTGGGGATTTTTTAGCTCCTTGTCTGTAGTTCCTACCTCAGAGCAGAGCCTTTTCCCTCAGCACAGGACCCCTCAGTGAGCAAGGTCTACTGTGATTGATCTTGCTCAGAGGTCCCACCCACTCTCGCACAAGCAGAGCACCATGTTTAAAAGCTACAGGCCTACTGTGTGCTGATATAATGCGTTATGTCATAGAATACTGTTTGTATAACTGTTTAGTTACTTTACCATCATTTTTGATGAATATGTGGCTAATTACTTGCCTCAGGGACAAAAAACAGCAGTCAGGTCCACATATGTAACATCCTGTAAAACATGTCCCAGAACTCTACTCTGTGTCCTGAAGTTAAACAGGCTGCAGCTCCCAGCGTGCTCGTCCTGGCACCAGACATCTCCTCGCCTGCCCTAATCTGTCTCCGCGCTCTACCCCGGTGTGGAGCTGCTGGCCGCAGAAGACCGAACCTCAGCGCTGAGTAGGTGTGTGGCTCTGACCACTCAGAGACCATTAATCTGTTAGCTTGGCCACTGATGTATTGATGACACAAAGCTGGTAGAGCTGCCGTCTTCACACCCGCTCCATCCCTTCGGCTTAGCAGCCATGTAGCATCACAGGAGTGGAAATCTGCATGCTGCTGTTTACCTGCCGGCTGCCACTGTTAGTACTTTAGATGACTACAGGTCATGATTATATGAAGCATAAAAGACTCTAGTGATCGTTAGGTTCAGGTTCTTACTCCTAACTCATCACATTTGATGCAAGCCCTGAATGTTTGATGTGCTAATTTCTGATGCTAAATGGGATAAAATCTTTCCTTATCTCCCCCCCCCCCCCCACCCCCCACCCCGACACACACACACACATCACACATGACTTAAGAATACAAGAAAATGGCTTTTATTTCTAAAGTATGTCATCTTAGATTCTGAGTGGTAACCAGGGCTTTCTGTTAGTAGGACGCTGGAAACAGATGGGTTTAGCCACGCAGAATGTTTAGATTTCCAGCATGATTAAATTAAAGATATTTAAGCTTAAAGAGATCAGTGGAGACCACCCACCACTCTGAGGTTTGTTCAGGCTTGCTTTGGGGAGTATTTGTTTGAGGTATTTTTATCAACATGGGGCAATAAGGAAGGGGGAAAATAGTCAAAACAAAAGAGAGAACCTGGTTGGAGGAACAATCCTTTTCAGGACTATTTATCAAGGCCAATGTTAGTAATACCAACTACTGCATGTCATGCAGGAATGGTATTCTTTTCTTTAAAAACTCCTTCTCGCCGTAAAACCTGACGCAGGATCCAGCTCCAAGCCTGCACCAAAACATCTTCTAACTTCTCAAAACTTTCTGGCTTGATAAAGTCTGTAGAGCCACCGTAGAGGACAGGAACACACCAGGCCTTTTTAGCTCTGACAACTGTGCTAAACAGCCCTAGAGCCAACACTGGGAAGAGACCAGTGCAGCAGGTTGCTGCCAGCTCCTTCTTTCTGACTCTCACTTTGTAAATGCTGGCAACACCCACAGTGGAGCAGTTGCATGTACAGTACAATCAGCACCGGCAGCGGCAGCAGCAGCAGCTGTGCCACGGGTCAAAGCCCGACCCCCTTTCCCCTCTCAAAGGGTGGGAGCTAGAAAAGTTGTGAAATTCCTGCACTCTGCCAAACACTAAGCCCCTCTGCCCCCCACCCCCACCTCTACTCTCTGACGGCCCCTTTTCCCCGGCCCACCCTTATGTTCTGCTGTGTGCCACTCCCTCCTTGACCCGCCCACCACTCCAAGCTACCGAGATGTGTTTTTAGGTAGCGAACTTAGGTTCAGCACCCTGCAGGCACCGTCTGACACAGAGAAAGAAGCTGGACTTTAGGACGGTGACTGTGCTTGCAGGAGAGCTTTTACTGGAAATGCAGATGCATCCAAAGCGTGTTGTTTGTGCAATTAACCAGCAGTTGCACTGAGCCGTATGATGAACATTTCTCTACAAGCAATTAAAATGAGACATTTAATGAGCTTTATGTTGTCATTTGCTGGCACTTTAGATGACCAGATTGGTCTCTTGCTCTTCCTTTCTCCTTTGTGTGTGTGTGTGTGTGTGTGTGTGTGTGTGTGTGTGTGTGTGTGTGTGTGTGTGTGTGTGTGTGTGTTCACAGGCCTGTGCACGTGAAAGGAGAGAATGGGCTGTCTCCCAGGATGTGCAGCGAGCGCTTTATTAGAGCGGTAGTACCAGTAAATCAGAGCTCAGCTCTTCCTGGAAGTGCTGCAACCTTTCCCACTGAGCACTATTACTGAACAATCATAGGCTAGCCATGATAATTAGCAGAGTATCTATCCATCCAACCCTCCTGTCGCCCCCCCATCCCTTCCCTCCTGTCTGTTTCTCTGTCGTGCTCCTATTAACCTCTTCTATCAAATGTCTGAAAGTATCAACTGAGCGAACGATGCCAGATGCTGTTTTGCAAAAGAGTAACTATTTGTGACACAGTTTTTTGTCATTAACTGGAGAAACAGACGTATTGATTATCATCTGTCTGGTATTTGGGCTATGTCTAAGGCCTAGATTTGACCAATATGGACATTTTTCTTTTCACCTCCATACGGTTTCTGTCAGAAAAAGTGGTACATGCATTACACCTCTGTGATGCTTTCCAACAAGATCGTGGTTATTTGTGGAAAACTTCATATGTAATTCCATCTCTCAAAGTTGGCAAAGCATGTCAGAATTTAATTTGCTCCCAATGTTGTTTGTCTGACCTGGAGTTAAACTGCCAGCCACTAATACGCGTTAATATATGCATCTTAAACACAAAATAGCTCCCAGTCCAGGAGGACTGCAGTCAAGCCCGGCAGTTATGATTCTCAGCGTAAAGAGGTCATCACGAGTTGCATTCCTCAGCCTGAGAAAGCAGCGCTTCGGCCTGAGTCGGATCAAAACACCTCAGTTCCATTTCATGCATTAAGCCCCTCATTTGCCGCACTACCTTCTTTTCTCCATCATGTGTCACTGTGATTATTTGGTCTGCGCCGAATGTAAATGTTTCGGTGTTCTTTGGGGTTGAGCTGAAGGTAAAATAAGCACAGTTGCTTTCTCTCACATACAGATGTACGCTGTTTGTCGATGGGCCAGCTGCTGGGCTCCGCTTACCCGCTAGGTTAGCGCAGTTAAAAATACTGAACACGTGTTTGACAGCCTCTACCCAGAGAGTGAACTGGAGTGCACATGAAAGAGAGACTTGTTTGGAAGCGTGTGTGTCACACGTTTGCTCCACAGACTGGGACAAAGGCAGAAGAAAGGGTGACAAGGCTTTGTTGTTTGAACATTTACCTTCTGATAGTAACGGCACTTTCTGCCTTTCTTTCCATGGCCAAGCGGCATCTGGAGTGGATTTTGTGCGAGCAGACACCGAGGAACATGATTACACTCAGCTAACTGCGCTCTAAACTGATTATGCATGTGCCAAGCTAATGGACTACATTTGCAAGAGGAAAAATAACATCAAATCAATCTCAATTACCGCCGATTGCACTGGCCCCCAAGACAAGGAAGGTAGCCAGCAAAAGCCAGTGCCCCTCCCCATTCTCCAAAGGCTTGACTGGAACCTGAGGCCTGTGGTGGCTTTGGTTAGGCCCCACCCTTTCTGTCTGGCCAGGGGAGCCAAGGCCTGGGAGCTGCAGTTTTCCTACTCACCTCAGCACTAACACACAGCCAAGCCCTGCTAATGAAATACACTGCTAACATGCCAAATATGTTTATGAGAGATGTGGCTATGTGTAAAATCCAGATAAAACTTAACTAAGTACTTTAACTCGGGGCATACTGCTACAAAAGCAGGACAATTTCATTCTCGCGTGGACAAAAATTACCCATCTGATGGCAAATGAATCATCGTCCTGCGAGATTCATGTGAAAAAGAGACAGCAAAAGTTAGTTTTGGAGTAAAGGAGTGAGCTGGCAGAAGTACACGGCTCTCATAATGGGCATCTTTCAACCGAGGGCACGGCACACGGGGGAAGACAGCATCACCCCCCAGCGTGTGGCGGTCACTGCGGCCAGGATGACTTGCTGAATCTTTCTGTGATCTTTTGGAACATTCCAATACATGGGGCAGTGGGGGTGATATTTTTAGAAAGCCCTAATATGGGCCGCATACCACAGACTCTCAAATTATCCCATCCAGCTTAGCCCTCAGTTTAAACCTTCCTTTTTAATTCCAGTAATTATAGGCTCCAATTTATATGGAGCTATGCACACAAAGAGCCTGTTTAATGCAAGCCAGTTTGATTTGGGAAAAGTGTCCCAACCATCTCCCACATTTTGCCTTCTGTTTGTGCTGACGATGATTTAATTTTTTTCCCTAAAAAGGACAAAAGTTGTGCCATTTCAACCTGATTTTTTCTGGGAGGAATGAACATAAACCATCATGTTGGGCCCGTAGGCCGCTGGAGGGCTCCGCGTCACTCAGTGTGTCTTTACGGATGTTAAATCAAACAGAATATAAGTACTGGGACATTGTCGAGTGAGGAGCCAGTGGGTTGCACAACCATGTGCTCACTGTCTGTTAATCACAACTGCCAGTCATAAAATAGTCTAATAAATCATGCAAACTGCAGAAGATCTGTTTTTCAGGGAGCCACCTGGGGTGATAGAAGCCTGTGAGGACCACAGTGGCCTCAAGATGAGACAAAAAAGTATTTATTGGACCAACTCGTACACTCTTACTCCAAATATCAATTGGTTTAAAGAATTATGGAGCCATCTTAAGAGGCTTAAGGCTTAAAAAATGATCACGCCTGGATGTGTTGTACATAGTTAATCCCCCTTAGCCAGAGCCGCAGTGTGACATATTTTTCTCTCTTTTAAAACTCTTGTGCAAGAAAACAGTCAGGAGGAGAATCAAATCTGTTTCTCTTTTGCCTTGGGGGCTAGTGGCAAAGCGAAGAGCACAAAGGATAATGTAATAGAAATGGTGCCGGTCCTGGGAGACAAAAACAAAAGGTGTGGGGATGAAACAATATGAGGGAGCCCGTCTAATTTGATCTAATATAAAAGGATCTTTGGAATTTGGGCCAGTGGATGAAAGACAATGGCCACGTGTTAGGAAACCACAGATGTAGCTTACTAGGCTTTTGCCGCCTCACAGCTAACTGAACATATTTAGCATGTCGCGCACACAGCTCCTTCCTCTTTAGAGACTATAAACTGCATCTCATATATGCAGGAACTGCACTTTTTTTAGCTCATCAAGAGTCTGTTATGCCGTAAGGCCAGACTGATTCAAGGTAGGAAACAGAAATGTGGAGTTCATGTGATGAGAACAGCTGGCTGTAAAACATCACCGAGGGCATCGTCTTACAGATACTGACACAGCGCTGCAATGACAGAGAGGGGTGACAAGAAGCAGCAACATCAGATACTATAAATTTTAGATGCTCTGCACGACAGGACTAATACAAAGAGCTGCTGCTACATCAACAATGTTGTTATTCTTTAAGTTATCTGTTGCTAACTGCTACAAACCTCCCTCCTGAGTTGTGCTACAGGCAACACCCTTGACTACAGATAGCAGAAACAACACAAGAAGTGTAGAGTTCTCCTTGTTCAAATATTGTACAGTAGTTTAATTCAAGTGACTGGGGTCATTTCTTAGAGAAGTTAAGTGTTCTCTGTCTGACTGTATCTATGCCTTCATCCAGTATTGTGATGTCAGCGTTTGAATGGCTTCTGTTGTCTGCGGTGTGTGTGCGCGCAGCTATTCCAGGTGGGGTAAAGTGCAGAGAGGATGAAGCCGCAGACATACAGGATAGGTACCTAAGTGGAATCAGGCCCGTTAGATTTATGGCCATTTGTTCGGAGAGTGTTCATCCATTGGCTATTATGGAATGATTAGAGGAGAAGGTGAAGCTCCAAGTCCAGCAAAAATCAATAAGGCTGTCGAGAACGATTCAGCCATTCCCGCTCCAAGGAGTATTAGCACCAAACCTCTGTCTCCTTGCACTTCTTCATTCATCTCCAAGTGATTCTCCCGTAAGCTCGAGGATCAGAATCACCTGCAACGTTCTCCCGATGGTGGCCATGCCTCTGCATGTCTACCGCGAAGGTAAAGATGATTTGAGCAGCTGCCTTGTGGTTGTGGGAACACTACAACATTCTCTGCATCTCAGAGCAAAACTGAGAACAAGAGGACTGCGTGTAAAACCTGGTGTTCTCAAATTTGCATTATTCTACTTTACAAAGTAAACCTGCTACAAAGTATGTGTGATGATGTAAGGAATGAAGGTGCAGGGACTAGCTCACTAACCTTGTACACTTTGAGGCTGGCCTCATGCCGGGAGTTGACCGTGTGCATCCTCAGCTTCTCCAGGCTGTTCGTGTAGTAGTCGCACGCGTTGCACTTCAGGTGCACCGGGTTGCCGATAGCCACGCATTTCAAGCGCCACTCGTTGCCCTTCCCCCCTTCCTTGATGTGGGCCACCAGCTGGTATTTCTGGACGTGCTTGTCCGTCTTGCAGTGCAGCTGGAAGTTGGCCTTGAGCTGAGTGGTGTAGTGGCACAGCTTGCACTGGTGGGAGTCGCCCACCACGGCGTGCCATTCTTCCTCTGGTAGGCTGCGCTCCGTTCCCATGTGCATGCCCAGCACATCCAGGTTGTCTGTGGTGAATCGGTTGCAGACGGCGCACTGAAAGAGCTTGAGGGAGGGATCGCTGGTTTGCGACAGGCTCTCTCCCAAGGTCATCAGCTCTTCAGACACTAAGTGCCCACCGCCAAGCCGCATGTCCATCGGGATTTCCCCCCCTGCTAGATGAAAAGAAACACAAACAGAGGCAGGAAAAGATTAAAGTTGATCCTAATTGTTATTTGTGACGGTATTAAAGATCGGTGCTACTGGCACCATCGGGCCATTCATCAATGCCAGCTCTGTGTATGTATGTATGCTAATAATATATACATACGCATATAATTTGCTTTGCTTCTCCCACTTCCTTTCCCCTAGTTTGGTTATACATCAGTGTAATACATCATGTAAGAGATTAATTCTGCTGAAGCCAATGCTACAGGGGAATGATGAAATAGAAACAAACAGCGACCCCGTGCCCCGTGAGACCAGAGAGTACTGACGTCTGGTGTCCTCCAAGGGTGACTTTAAAAATAAATACTAAAAAAAAAAGAAAGAAAAAAAAGAAAAGGACCACTAGAGACTTTCTTGCCTTTGCTAGCTGATCTTCAATCTTCTCCTGCCCAGACTGAGCATAGAGACTCGACCCTGCCTGGCTTTACACTAAATTCATTCCAGCAGCTTCCTTTTATTTATTCCTGAAGAAGGCATTATTCTCCCTGGACTTGAGTTCTTATGGGCGAGGGTGGCACACCTTTGGGCAGCCCTTTGAAATCACTCACAGAGCCGGCTCCTGAATGATTACTACGTCTCTTTCTTGCACAGTTTTCCCTTCCCTCTCTCCCACACTCCATTCACATCCAGAATCGATGTGTGACCACAGACTGATTTTCTTTTCCATCACTAAAGTCTGACTGAAAAGTAATAGTGTATCTTTTTCTCTTAATATGATTGCATCAATATTTTTGTAATCAAACTTTCTTCTCAAGTTTTATTTTTTAAACATAATGGAGGTAAACTGGTGCTCACCTAGCGCAGGAGCTAGTGCAGCTATGTTGGGATCCAGGTGAAAATTCCCCATCAGGAACTGGGCCTCGGCACCAGCAGGGTCAATCTTGAGGCCTGGTGGAAGGCTCATGTTCTGGGTCAGGTAATACTGATAGAGCTCAGCCTCCGAGGGCGAAGGCATGGCCCCTAAGCCAAGTCGACCGTGCTGCATCTGCGTCACGTTCTGCTGGAGGAGCATCATGTTGTGCATGTGCTTTTCGCTAGTCATGTGGATGCGAAGGTTTCGCGCCACGTTGGTCTCGTAATCGCATATCTCGCACCGCCACGTTGGCTTGCTCTTTAGTTTGGTTGGAGAGGGTGCCCCACATGGTCCAGACATATGCGTAGAGGACTGTGTCGGGTGGTGGTGGGGAGGATGATGGCTGCTGGCCTGGGTCACTGATGGAACTGACACCACTCCCCCCGGCGCGTGCCCGAACACTTGCTCTTGTGTAGCGGCGATAGAGCCGCCATTCTGCAGCGTCTTCATGTTGTTCAGGTGCTTGTCTGACTGCATGTGTATACTTAGGTTTCCCTTTGTGGTGGTCGAATAATTACACACCTGAAAACGTAACACAATTTTTCATCAGTTACACTAAACTTTAATAAGTGACTGAAAAATGTCCAACTGCCTTAACAAATCAATGATAACAACATTATAAAACTAAAATTATTTCCACTACTTACCTCGCACCGGAAAGGCTTGTAACCACAGGTATAGCTTTCTCCACGAGCTAGACGTGGGTGGCTCTGGCCACTGCTGCAGTACATACAGGAACCTCCAGATTCTGGGTGCTTCTCCTTCATGTGGGCCTCTAGGGTCTGCTGGTACTTGTAATGCCAGTTGCATTTAGGACATTTGAGCGTCTTGCACGAGTTACGTGAATGCATCATAGTCATATGACCACCTAGGGAGCGTGAGGAACCCAGAACAGTGTCACATTTAGGGCATTCTACTCCACTGCCTCCACTGCCACTGGACCCGTGGTTCTGTGAACACTCAGCTGTAGCTGTCATGTCACAAGAAACCCCTGGGATGGGGTGGGAGTGGCCATGAGATGGGGGGTGGAGGTGATGATGATGGTGGTGCAAATGGTGATGGGGCAAAAGGGCTTCATTTTCCTCCTCTCCTTCTGCCGGGCAATCATTTGGTTCTGGAGCTGTGGCACTATCTCGATTGGCACTTTCGTCAGCAGCAGCGTTAGAGGAGACAGGTGAGGAAGATGTGCCAGCAGTGTCATCCTCACCCCTTCTGATGGCAGCTGCTGCCATTGCCATGGGAACCGATGGGCCCTGGCAATTAAAGCTCAGAGGGAGCTCCAGGTTTCTCCCTCCACCATCTGAAGCCGAACCCTCTTTCTTGACAGAAGAGGAAGTGGAAGTAGGGGCTTTGCTGCTTAGTGTGGAATTGACTGCAGAGGCGCAGGCAGAAGGCTGAAGAGCGCTACTAGGCATTAATAAAGGAGATTTGGACATGCTTTGGTTTGAGACAGCTGGTTCCCCTGCTTCACCTCCACCACTGTTACCACTGCAGGACACTGCAGTGCTTTTAGCCTCCATCTCGTCTTCCTCACCTCCTAACAGCAGTTCCTCCTCTCCCTCTGAGCCCATCAGGTGGCTCGATAGGTGGGTTTTGCGTTCCTGTCCATCTTTGTCCCCATCATTTCCCTTGCATGACAGCTCTTTCCCAACAGGCTTCTCAGTTCTCGCTCCCTGTTTGGACAGGGCACTGGAGTCTTTGGCAGAGCCTGATGATGAGGTAAGAGTGGATGCTTTGGGAATGCTCAGCCCTCCAACAGAAAGCACTGAGCTTAGCGGGGTTTGTTGCTGCTGCTGCTGTTGCTGGAGGCCAGAGTCAGAGTCTTTGTTCAGGAGGGTCTCATTGCCCCCGCTGCTGCTTTCTGGCTCCAGATGAACACCGCTAAACGTGCCATAGAAACTCTGGCCAGAATTAATTGGGAGCAGGGTCGGTGGCAGAGAAGTGCTCTTAGTTTTTGGTTCCAGGAAACTGATAAGGGGCTCTTTGTCCTTTCCGATGCCCTGGATAATGGCAGATGCATGTTTTTCTCCTAGCAGCTGCCGCTCATCCTCACAAAGTGTAATATGGTGATCGTGGACGGCATGTGTGGCAAAAGAACGCGCATAGCCAAAGGAGAGCTTGCAGAGAAAACACATGAGAATGGGCTTTCCCTTACCATACAGGGCGAGCCCATCAAATTTGGAAAAATCCACATTGTTGGGAACATCTTTGGATACACAAGACTTCTTGGCAGACCCATCGCTGTTTAGGTAATCCTTGTTGCTTTTGTGCCGCACATCGAAGACACGGAAACTGTGCAGGACAGGGCTGAGGCCTGCCATAGTTGAGGTATTGGGGAAGCCTTGATCTGAATTTCCAAACCACTTCCCAAAGGAGGAGGCTATGTGAAATGTGTTGATGATCTGAGGGTAGACTGTGGATGAAGCCCCAGCTGGTTCCCCTGCTTTTCCTTCACTGGTGAGAGAGTTTGTGGAGAGCAGGCCCGGCACCATGCTCCCACCACTTTGGATCAACTGACTAAGGCTCTCGACAATGTAGGCTGAGCCATCGGGCTGGTAAACTATTTCTCCAGTCAGGTTCTCTACATCACTGATCTCCTCTTCCTCTTCATCTTCTCCTTCATCACTCCCACTCTCAGGTGCTCCCTGCTGTCGCATGGGCTGATGCCTCAGAAGAGTGGGCATGCCCCCTCCTCCCGAAGTCATGGGCACCCCAGGAAAGGGTTGAAGAGTTGGAAAACAGCTGTCGATCTCCATTTCATCTAAGTCCTCAGATTCCTCCTCTTCTCCACAGCTCACTGCCTCCTGCTCTTCGTCCTCAAGGGCGTCTCTTCTGAAATGCAGCTGGCCTGCTCCAGAGCTGTCACGGTGGACCTGGGGTGATGTCTGTTTAAGCTGCTGCTGCTGCTGCTGCTGGGGTTGTAGTTCTCTCACCCCGTCGTGCAGCACACTGGGATTTTGGGACTGAGGTGGGTAAGGAACAGAAAGAGACAGGGGGTCCAGGGAAGAGGCCTGGTTGGTACAAGGGACCTGTGAGCTAGAGTGATCGTTCCAGGGCTGTGGTGCTTGCTGCTGCTGGGAGGAGCCTAGCCCATCGTCTGTCCCAGAAACCACAGGAGACTCACAGCTGTCCATGCTGATGCCTACATGAGGCTTTCATCGCATCCAGGCCTGAAGAGACACAACATTGGAGA
>CAAE01014581.1:1282111-1324043 GCA_000180735.1 Tetraodon nigroviridis | reverse complement strand
TTCATGGCATCCAGGCCTGAAGAGACGCAGCATTGGGAGAAAAAAAAGAGGGTTAGTGCTGTCTGGGATGTGCTAAAAAGCAGCATTGCATGCCAAAATTAGGGTCAATATTTTGGTAATATTGGCTAAAGAAAGCTAAGCACTTGGCTGCTAAAGTAATTGGGATTTTACTTTGAAAAGTGCGATATAAATAATATTACTAAGGCAGCAAGATACTGTCATGACAGTATAATTTACACTGAAGACAGGAGTTATCTGTAGGTCTGGAGCCTTTCATCTTGTGTGAAAGAGGTATATGTATAGAAGAATTCCGAAAAGAAGAAAATCAAATATATTTTACAGTGGGTGACAGACAAAAGTCTGAGATATAATTGGAAAAATGACACTTTGCTCATTACGCAAGATTAGGTACTTAAACACAATACCTGAGACAGACACTAATAAGGCTTCCATGATTCATCTTCCTGCCATATCAGTAAGGTACCATCTTTTATCTTCACCTTCAAAACAACACCCCTAATCCAATATTCCACAAATCCTACATCCGTTTTTAATTAACTTGCAGCCAGGAAAAAAAAAGGAGAAACAGGCTAACTTAATGGATCAAACAGATTCCTTGTGAGATAATTAAAACACTGAGAAGCCACCCATCAGCACATCGTACATTTACATAACTAAAAAAGGGAAGATGACATGTAAAATGGGCTATTTTTATAAGGCAAGGCAATAATTTCACTTTTGCTCTCTCGGGTTACTGTACATGTGTGTGTAATCAATATAGATGTGTGTAAACTGAAATGAGGGAAAGAAAAGCCAGTGTTTTTTATGAACCCAAAATACATAAGCTGGGCTGGGACTTCACTGCAGCTGTGTTTAGATCTTGCATTCAATAACCTCCATGCGTAGCCATCCTCCGCCTCTGAAATAATAAATGGGAGCTGAGCTTTCGGGAGCTGGCCATGCCCCGAGCATCTGAGGGGCCCCAACACAGGCTGCAATTTAGAGCCGGGCGAGAGATAAAATGATAGCGCAGGATACTGCTGAGCTAATAATTTTATTAAAGGGATGCAGCCAGCATTGATTAAAGGGGGCAATCGGCCTGAAACCAATAACTCCAGGCTGCCCTTTAACCCACCAGTGCTGAATATTACATGAGCAAAGTTTCCCGGCACCAAGCTTACAGTCGTGTCCCGGCTGATTAGCACATTTGCTGCTTACACTTGATTTATTTACTTATTTACTTAAGGATGCAAATTTCTGCTGTGATCAGAATGGAACCTTCACTGCCGAGCATATTAACCACTGAGGGAAGGGAGAGATTGATCATGTCTGTCTGCCACTTCATGAATGTCTGATGAGGCCTGCCTCTCCCCCAATATACCTGGGACCTCTCAAGCCTTTACACACTTCAACGACGACAAATAATGGACCCTCGTTTACCGTGTGTTTCTGACTTCAAAATGAACAAGCTGACATGCACTGGACAAAGTAGCAATAAATAACAGAAGTGCCATAATGATAAAGCAATGGGTTTGATCAACGAAATATAAATATGACGGCAAAGATAATGTTGATGTTATTGTCATAAATACCTGGGGATAGATATTTTCTGTCATTATCAAATGCCCCTTTTGTTTACACACTGCTGCTAACCTCGGTGACCCTTTCCTCGCTTTGAATATAAAATGAAAGATATTAGGCCGGCAGGCTTATTATCAAGATTGCTTTATAGAGCCAGACATGATTTAGAGATGGCTGCCACAGTGAGTGAGGGGACACTAGCCCTACTGGTCTGTATTTATTATCTGCTCCATTAATAAGAAGCTATGAGCTCAACAGCCATTTCACACAAATGGACTAGAGGCAGCGAAAGTAAATGCTCAAAGAAAATATGCCACGTGTCAAAAAGATGGTGATTCTTCAAGCCTAAACAGGCAGAGGAACTGTACGAAATAAAGCAGAATCAAAAACAAGACGGTGGAACAGCAGGCCCACACAGCCAAGGACAGTTGGCTCAAATAAAATCTAGTGTCCTTTACCAACATCACTGAGACTATGTAAGGAACGGAATAGCTGCAAGGCGCTGCACTCACCATGCACAATCCATTCCCATTATCGCCGTGAGATACCTGAAGCAATTAGCAGCAGACAGGATAACAAGATGACTCTTGATCAGTGCTAGAGGTCCGAGCCAGTCGCTGCGTTTGCAATACGGAAAACGAGATTGTCTTTTAAAATCAAGATGGTGTAATTCAGTACGCTGTGGCGGTTACTTATGAGCAATGGGATTGGCTGGAGTCAGTGTGTCGCAGATGAAGCGGCTGATATAAGGCTGCGTCTCTCTCTGTGCTGCTCGTCTCAGTGACACCTCTCTAAATTGGGCAGAGTTTTAATCTCCGAGACAATAAACAATTCTGGAAGACAAAGAGTCACGCTTGGGGAAAAAAAAAAAAAAGCAGAGCAGAGGAGTTTGACATCTCCGTATGAAAAACGAATGGAGGCAAGCTCCACAAGAGGGGACTGAAGGCTGAATAGTCTGATACAGGCTCACTTGGAAAGAGGTAGAGGGCAAACGTGCAGTTCTCTTTTGCCAGCATTGCTAACGCAGCACAGAAGAGCGGGTCACAACACGGCTTTGCCTTTTGTCTCCCATAATGAATGTGATCTCGGTGGTCTGACAATAAGCATACTGTCCGCAGCCAAAACATGCTTTAGCTGACAATATAAGATAATCAGCAGGAAGAAAAGCCTGGATTCCTCCACTGATCTGAGGAAGAGCATGTCCGTGCACGGATGCAGGCTGCAAAAACTTAGCGTCCCCCTTATCTTACTGTATTTATATATATACACATATAAATATGGAGCCGAGTGAGCCCTGCGGAACAGCCTTCACTCTGTTCAAACTGTGGTCTGGGTGTTGTCTTACAAGGATGGAAACTGAGATAAGTTTTCAGTTATGGGTCCTTTCATTAGGTGGGATTTAGCAGCCAACTGAGGGAGGAATTAAAGGCTAAGGAACCATCTGATTATAAGCATCCCTGATCACCTGCCTGAAGGCCTGGTCTTACCTCTAGAGGACCCTGCTCTCCAGGGTTTCCTGGGGGAATTAGCCCAGTCTCAGCCTTAACTGAGAACACTAGCAGGCTACGGCAGTGATGAGGCCCTGACCCCCGCTCCAACATGTCAGACTGTGAGAACACTTCTTTTAGGTGGACAAACCAAATGGTCCTGAATACACCTGGAGGACCCCTAACAATACACCAGGGCGCTGATTTTTATTTGTCTTTCAGTGATGTTACCTGTGTGTGTGTGTGTGTGTGTGTGTGTGTGTGTGTGTCTGGCTCCTGAGCCATCACACAGCCCGGCCAGCCACCGCAGGGTAAGGGGCGCTTATTGGAAAATCAATGGCGTGAGCGCTAAGCAAGTTACAGGAAGATGTGGGAAGGAAGGGTACTTATTGATAAAGCAAGACAAGGCCTTTGATGTTGCACTGGGGACGTGCTCATTGATGAGGGAACCATTGTAGTCCTCAGGCAGACTAAGGCGAGGGTTTATCTCCCAGGTTTGTTCCAACTAATCGCAATAACAGACTATAGCATGCTATTATCCTCCTAAACCTGAAGCCATGCTGATGGCTGCATGGATTAGTCTAATTCTGCTTTTATTGATGCGGTTTCCAGTGACGCACGAGCACCCACTGAAAATGTCTTCCCTATACTATAATGCCACTTTTCCCTGTGGCTAATACAGCAACCGGCCGCTACCCATGTTACAAAACTGAAGACAAATTCATTAAAAGTCCAAAGAAAATATAAATATCGTCTCTCAAAATCGTACTTTTTGGAGTACTGTTTCTTCATTACTGCAGTAATCTAGACTATTTCTCCGACTGTGGTGTTCTAATCATGTGACTAATGTAAACCTAAAGGTTCGAGTCTGCCGCGGCTGCGAGAGGCAAAAAGTCACCTCAGGTCGATGGCACTCAGCCTGTAAACAGGGCTTCCCGTAAAATCAATGATGTTCAGTAGGAGCTATCAGTCTGAGGAACAGAAATAACCACGGCTGTGTTGAGTCTGAGGCCGAGAAGAAAAGTACTGTGTGTTTACATGGGTGTGGGGGGGCGGGAGATGGGGGCAAGTCACTGGCCTGTCTGGGAATTATTTCCCTTCGATAGCACGACTAAGGCACTCTCCTGTTACGTGAAAATAAATACATAAAGCTATAGGTATCTGCTTGTTGTGTAAAGCCAAGAACCATATGTTCCTTTCATACATGATTTTCTGATTGAGTAATCCGACTGGATGTCAGTGAACTTTAAAACCGTCTGGGGGGGATTTCGCCTCTCGCCCGCCTTTTTCTCAGTTTTTGAGGGTGTGATAGAAACAGCATTCCGGTGTAATTAGAAGTAGTTAATTAGCTGTGGGTTAATTACTGGGTTCTGCTGAGTGCTGGTGAGGACTGGTGGGGTGGCAAAGCAAAGGGGAGCAGAGAACACGCAGCTGGAAGCTTCGCAGTCTCCCACCAATTAGCCGGCGGCGTGGGGGGGCTGCTGCCGTGTACACATGGAGCACAAATATAAGAAGACCTGTGTCATCTTATTCGGACCTCTAATAAAAAAAGGATGAAAACAAGACATGAAAACATTCTGAGCTGGTTTTGTGACTGATTTGTTACAAATAAAAAAAAAAAATCTGCAGTCTAAAATAAGCAGAGCGCTGACTGTTTTAATTAGTGCACAAAAGAACTTCTTATTAGTGTGGTGACAAGCTTTCTTTCTTCACTCACACATCATCCAAACACTGCACTGCATTGTTTTCCTGAAGCGTCCCGTGTGGTTTCTTACAAAGCTTTGTCATTCATAAGAGCATTAATTATCCTTGGAATTAAGGTATTGATGTTTAATCACAGACAGGCTACCGGGCACAAGCTAACAGCTGCCCTCAGGCAACAGAGTGCACGGAGCACACAAGGTATACCCAGACGCAGCAGGGCGTGCATAAAACTGCAAGATAAACAGAAAAAAAAGAGAGAGAGAGAGAGAGAGAGAGAGAGACAACCCAAGGCTGAGTTGTTTTCAAATACTTATCAGATTATTTAGACACACATCACCAAATTGTACTCAATTTCAAACCAACAGACATGGATATTAAATGATTTGCAACAGACTGACATTGAACTTGGTGTCCTTCAGCTGAACATGCACGCCGACTTTCCCATAACCTGGAATGCAGAGCGGCTGAGAGCACAGATATGCTATGCAGCACCCTCGGGCGTCTGGCACCAATCAATCAGAACACTCCACAGTATGGGACGCTTCCAAAAGGAAAAACACGGGGCGACATTTGGAAGTCCTATGAGGATCTTCATCTGCGGAAGTGCAACATGTAGTTTTAACACACACGTTCATTGAAAGGTCAGGGTCAAAGGTCGTAATGTACTGATCAAAGTGTCTGGGCCTTTAGGACTCTCATATCCTGCTAATTATTAAATCTAACTTTATTTATATCTAAAGCAGTTCCAAAAAACTATAAGCACAAATTATTCGATATTGTTAATGTTAAAGTAAAGAAGAAAATGTACACAGAAGACTTTGAAGGCGGTGCTAAAAAACCCTGTTTTAAAAAATGCCTTTAAAAAAAAAAAAAAAAAAATCACATGGTGCCACACTCATGAAAACACACGCACGTTCTCATCGTTAAGACAACCGACCACAAACACGGTCATTAAACTGATCAATATCATTGAAATATTAAACCTTAAGAAGCCGCATTATTGATCGGCAGTCTAATGATAAAATGCTTAATCACAATTGTGGAGCTTGATTGAAATGTTTTGGATGCTGGATTTTCTGTGACCATCTAGCATACATACACATGCACACACACACTCACACACACACACGTGCACCGAGAGCACTAAGCAGGTGAATACTTTGCAGCAGCACTCAAAAATAAGGCACGTGGCTAACATGTCTCTAATGGCAGGCTGTCTTCGTAACCTGAAAAACAAATACTTTGGTAATGACCTGGTCCTGCACCTGGAAAAACACAGGCTTCGATGGCACCTGGAATTAGACGAGCACCAGCATTCTTAAAAGGGACACACCTCCGAAGTATAGGATGGAGCTCATCTGTAATGTGCCTCAGCAGAGAGTCGCTGCCACGGGCGCCAAGGTTATACCCCGTGTTCGGTTCAGTGTCTAAACCTGAGCAGGGTGATAAGATCCTTTTTAGAAGGCACGCAAAGGCCAAACGAGCTGGAAACCTGAGTAATGTGGGTGAAAGCTGTCTGGGCAGAGAGCAGAGATGTGGAAAGTCATGCAACGTTATGCGAAGAAAATGGAAATCGGCCTCTGCGCACCTCATAGAGGAAGATGGGTCTAGTGTCCCACACATTTGCGCATTTGTGTGTGTGGATATGCGTGCATACACACACACACACACACACACACACACACAGAGTGGGGATTAAAGGGTTTCCCAGTGAAACCATTCTGTGGAAACGATTTCTTCACAGAAAAAGTCATGAAAGCCAATGGCGACCTGGTCTCTAATTGTGGAGTAGGATATCCTGGATAAATAATTAGGGGGTTTCTTTGAAGCCCCTGCACAGCTGAAACACTCACTCCCCTCTTCACATTTGCTCAAGTCATTAATGACAAAGATGTAGAAAGGGAAAAGCTGAAATCTTTCTCCACACAAATGTTCTTTTTTTTGTTCTTTTTTACAAGGTCTGGCCCAAATTCCTCCCTGCTTAGCTGAAGCCCCTTATCCTGGGAAAGAGCTGCACCCGTTTTAAACAATAAACCTCAGGGGGGAAAGTGTTTTCTGTTGCCCCCTTCCCCCTCTCTGAATTATGAGAGTTAATAAAGTTAAAAGAATAATGTGTCTTGTGTCTTAAAAGAGGAAGCGAGCACAAAATGCTGAGTGTCACAGACAAAGAAAAAACAGCGAAGAAGCCAAATACAATGGTCTCACATTCCAAACAAAGTCTGCTTTATATTTGAAATTGAGAAAGAGAGCGAGTGACAGCGAGTCTGCTGTGGTAATTAACAGAACACTACTGACTTATTAGACACTGCTGGCATGTTCTTAATGCCTATTCTTCTGGGACAATGGCATACCACGGCAGCTCCAACAATAAGGTGTTTATCTAACGGGGATCATTCTATAGAAGCAGCCACAGGCTGGTTTCAACACTATATTCCTCACAGCTAAAAGGATAAAAATGCATTTTGAGTTTAGCTGAGAGCAGACGGGCATAGTGTTGCGGTTAGCTGAGATCGTCTCAAGCCCACTCAGCACTAGTTTACATGCCAGTGAGATATCCGAGCTTTACGCAAGCATATTATGAACAGAATGCTCATAAATCAGGGCTTGATGGGATTGTCATTTTAAAAGGAGCACAGAGCTCGCCCTACAGTTTACAAGGACGAATTCCAAGGTAAGCCATGGAGGGCGCAACAAGCAACCTTCCTCCTACAAGCAGTGACGAGGAACTGTCAACGGGAGAAAAAGGGGGGAAGAAAAACAAAAAGGAAACTACTTGTTAAGTGCATAACAAGGTGGCCTGGAGGGCAATACTGAAAGACACCTCAGCACTTCGCTCTGATACGCGCAGAGAACATCAAATAGCATTTCGGTAGTGTTGCTGAGTGCCGACAAAGCCGACCACGACGTTCACAGGCCCCTGCGTGGAAAAACAAAACAGTTTGACAGGAAATTTAGAAAAAGGTGAAGTGTAACTAAAGCGAAACTGTTCCACCTGCAGTCATAATCACTGTTCCCACGCTCAATCCCAGGTCTAATCTAAGCTGTCTGCCTGAAGCAAAGCCGCAACAATCAGAAACAGAAGAAGCTCATCCTGAAATTCATGTGTAAATACCGAATCGGTTATTATTAGCACTGAGACTAGGAGATGTGGAAGCGCAGTCTTGGATGGCAAACGCATTAAAAGTCAAAGCACCAACAAATATTTGATGAGTGTTTTTTGGCACAATGCTGCTTCCCGGCTTGGCTTCTGCCTGTAAAGAGGGTAGAAATAAAGGACAGATAACAGACAAGTAAAAGCTACATGGAAGAAAAAAAACAGTGATATTTTAAGAAGTGCAGAGCATGCTAATAGGTTCCTCTTCTTCCTGTCCTCCTGGCCTGGTCAGAGTGTTGTGACAGCTACAGTGCCGTGAAGCTATATTTGAGAAAGACCAGCTTCCTGTGCTTCGTTTCAACGCGCGGGCACGCACGCGCACGCACGCGCACGCACAGCCCTTGTTCATCTGCTCTAATGAAATGGCCACATGCCTCCTCTCATCCTCGAGCTGCTTGCACACTGTAGCACCTGGCAGATATAAATCAGTCCTACTGAGCTGTATTTGGGAAGTGAGGCATTAAGCATGACACAGGCTGTCAAAGTTCGGATCACACCGACCGCAACATGCACTCGTACTGCTGCCGAACAGACCGTGGAGCGGCCCGACCATCGGCCTCTTATCTTCTGCCTCCCAGCTCTGCGTGACATGGCTGCCACATCTGGGTCCAGCTGGGCAGCCTGCTGAGCGCGGAGGACGGGAAACACCAGAGGATGCACGAAGTCACTACAAGGTTCCCCTTTTTACAGCAATCAAAACAGTCAAGTTTAAATGGGTGTGGCCTGGTGCCATTTATATCCTGGTCCTCTTATCTATAACAGAAGAGGGAGCCGTGGGCACTATTACAATTTTTAAATGGTCTACTTCCTTTTTTTGAGCCGGCAGGTAAATGCAGTTAAGCGCATATGTGCGCATGCTCTACATATGTGTCAGAGAATCTGCTGACTGGAATTTCAATTATTCCAGGCTGACGGTCACACAATGCTACTTATGACATTCCTCAGAGGACGGATTTTCACTGCATGGAGATGCACTCCACACACTAAAGGGTTTCATAACTTCAGGGCTTCATAACTCCAGGGCTTCATAAATGAATGCAGAAGATACTTTATTCCACATCCGCCACAAGTGCACAGGCAGCGAAATATGACGGGAATTCAAGAAGACAGGATACTTATGGCGGAAAGCACAAGGATAAACAAGGCAGACGGGCTAAAGTTGAGCTCAATTGTGGGGGAAAGAATTATCTGTTTGGGCTTCGGTCGTGACTTAACAAATTGGAATAGTATGATGTCCTGTTCTCCTTAACCAGAAGTCCTGGAGGGCTCAGGTTGACCGCACAAAACTTAGGCCAGAAAAAGCATACAGTGCCAGAAAGGCCAGGTCCAAGTCAGCGCAACAGCAATTTACATTGTTGGATAATTACAGTAGCTTCAGTATCAGGAGCTCATACCAATGACAGACGACTCTTATGGCTGGAAAAGCAACAATGTGACAAACAACGCTGAGCGACTCAGCCTGTCACATAGAGGGTGTGTCCATGCCATGAAACTGCTATATTGCTGTGACAAAAACATTCAATGAATTTTAGGTTATCTCGGAAAGCGGAACATCATGTGAAAGCAGACCTGAACTTTACATGTGATTGCTGGCAATATTTTTTCCTTTTTTGGATTGTAAGTGCACTACATAACTGGATTACCAACTTTTCTCTACTTAGACACATACACAACTTATTATGCTCACACAAGCGCCCTGACACATCCAAATCGCAAGAGTAAAATGTTATATAAAATAAGAGGGGACGCAGGCAAATAAACAGTGGCAGCAAATTCAGCACTGCCTTGCAGTCCTTGGGAACATATTAAATGCACATCTAATGAATTATGTCATTGTTTTGACATTGAAATAGCACGACAGCAAAAAAAAACAAAGATACACAAGGTCTCTCTCTGGGAAGTGTTATCAGAATACTAAAGGCAGCAGAGCAGAGAGCAGGGCCACCACTAGGAGGGCACTTGGGATCTCAGCCTGTCTGTCTGTGGGCAGTCCCATTCAACTCTCCATACAATTAAACAATGTTTTACACATGAGCAGGCTCCATATCTGTGTGTATATGTGCGCAAGTATGTAAGTCTGAATAGCAATCACACCAACTTAGAGCAGTGAGTTTTGCGCCGAGCCTGCTGCACCAGTGAACGCCAAGAGTCGCACCTTTCAGGCACTGCTGGGAAAACAGACATAAATGCACACACGCAAACTACAACAAAGAATAGGGATATTATGAAAGAAATACCAACTCAGTTGTGGAGGCATGTGCAAACTTGCTTTTCCACATTTGTATTTGCATCACTGCGCACAGACAAAAAAACATGGTAGCAAGGTGAGAATTAGAGCAGGGCCAACTGGCTCGCCCACAAAGTTCAAGTTGAGTGTCACTATAAATTACAAGCTGACAGCTTTAATGATCCCCAGGATGTTTCTTACAATGTGTGAGCATGTTGGAGTTTGTTAAGACAACTGCCTCCAGACAGCTGTTCTCAAAGAACTATGTGCGTGTACATCACCGCTCGACTTCTCTGAAAATAAAACATCCTCTGCCCAACACTCGACTCAGCAACAGCAAGCTGGTTCCTTGTGAAAACGTGGTCCTACTGAGTTCATTTTGGGATAGAAGCCTCTCTTTAGCTGGGTGGTGAGGGAGTGACGCTGGCAGCCATGCAGGATAAAATGAGAGGACGACTAATTGGTTCATAACCTCTAATTGGAGAGGTGTAATTAGCATGGACTCGCAGACGCCAGGTGTACATTTAAGAGGCGGGGTGACAGTTTGTCCTCTGACTAACACTAGGCAAGCACGTGTGTGTGTGTGTGTGTGTGTGTGTGTGTGTGTGTGTGTGTGTGAACTAAAGAACTAAAGCAGGATTAAATCAGGGGAGGAAACAAGGCATGAACTGGAAGGTCCCCCAAAGAATATATTGTTTCCGTGTGCCATGTGCCTATGTGGGAGCTCCAACAGCATTAAAGCTCCGGCATTGAAACTTATGCTCCGTACCCCAGCCTGGTGTGCTGTCTTTTTAGAGTACGAGATCTGAGGCTCACCACGTTTTGGTGTCATGGGTCAATGTGATCAATGCCTTCATGGACCACCCAGCCAATATTAAACTGCGCCAGATCAATGTATTGGCAGCTGGGTGTTAATTGGGACAGAGGAAGAGGAGGGTGGCTGATGGAGTG
This sequence comes from Tetraodon nigroviridis, assembly GCA_000180735.1. Classification (NCBI taxonomy): domain Eukaryota; kingdom Metazoa; phylum Chordata; class Actinopteri; order Tetraodontiformes; family Tetraodontidae; genus Tetraodon; species Tetraodon nigroviridis. The sequence continues at coordinate 1,312,939 of CAAE01014581.1, read as the reverse complement.
CAATGCTTTTTCTTTTTTTTTCTCTTTTTTTGCAGAAGCATCAGAAATACTGAACAGGGTATTAATGAAAGCTGCTTAATGTCGACAGTGTGCTTCTATAATCGTTTAGTTATGAAGGGTTGTTTGGGGAGTTTTTTGTGAATTAAAAATGGGGGAGTGGAAAAAGCGGGGTGGGTTGAGGTGCATGTGTGAAGAGCGGCCTCTCAGGAACATCTGTTTGTCCTGCCCACAAACAGATGATTATCTGCAAATATTTGAGATGCCCACAGATGTTTTTTGGAACCGAAACAGCATAGTTTATATGTCCTGTTATCTGCGGGTAGTCCCCAGCCTCCTCATAACAACAGTGTGGAGTCCTCTCTGAGTCTCACAACTAAAGCAAAATCACAGCCCTTCTACTGAGTTCAGTTTAGATAGCGTAAGAGCTGCACAAGTGTGCACCGGGCTGAAACGGTGAAATCGCTCACAGCAAAGGTTGACACTTATCTACAGCAAGTAAAGCAAACAAAAACAGAGCTTAAAAGACGCCGAGCTCAGTCCTATTGAGGCGCTCTTGAGAAAAGTGTCCTTCATCTCCTGTTTTGGCCAGAACTAGTTTCCACTTCAAGCACAAAGCAACTCGTCTCCTCTCAAGTCAACGAGCAGCCCTCCCATTTACCGGAGTGCCGCCCAAGTTGGTGAAAAGTAAATCTGAAAGGTGAGGAAAAAAGAATTCACTCACTGATGGCTCATGGGTAGAGATTTGAATATCTATCATATATTGGTGTGAGTAAAAAAAGAGATTGCCCACAGTTAAAAGAGAGGCATTGCAAAATTGACTGTTTGCCAAGCATGATTAGAACATGCTAGTGTTTTAATCTGACAACTGGCTGCACCTTACAAGGGAAAGACTATGCAGAACGCTAAAAGATATTGTGTCTGTCAGCTAAGTGGAAGTCAGAAAGCAGGGCAGAGGAAACAGTCTGTACTCAGAGCAAAGGCCAGGCGGTTTCCTTTGTGTCGCCTCCCTGTTTATACAGGGCACAGAATACTGGTGCACATCTAATATGGGTACCACCTTCCACTCCTAATCTCTACATACTGATTAAAGAAATCTTTAGCATTTTAATTGATTAGTATCAATATATAATGAAAATATATGATTGGTACGGTGCATAAATGTAGTATGAGCCATCTATCTTCGCCATTAGCCAGAGGTGGGGACATCTGATAGAGATGTATTGATTTCCCACCATTCTCCAGTAATTTGGTGAAGATTAATTAACATTTTCCATGGGCCTGACCACTGGTGCTGACACTGTGAACACTAATGGGCCAGGGAAAAGTCTTGAGTCAGGTTAAAAAACAAGGTGGTCCCTGGAAGACCCTGTTCTCCTGCGTGGCCTTAAATTACCAATACTGTCAGAGAGGGAGAGGCATGGGCCCGCTTTAACCATGCGCTCCCACCAGTGGCCAAGAGGGTCAAGACCCCTCCATTAGGGAGCAGGTCAAAGCCACATAACTCTTTAGCTAAGGTGAGGGTCACTGCGATGCTCCGTCCAAGTAGGGTCAACCAGATGTCTCTGACCACTGAGGTTCATGGCAATACAATAAAGTAATCAATCTGGTAGCTGGATCTGGGTCAATAATATACTCCCAGGCTGCACAGGGTCACCACCTGTTCGGTGGCCTCTCCTTGGACTGTCCTGGCCTCCTTTAATGCTTCGGTTTCAGATTTCCCCATTCAGAAGGAAAATTGGAAATCTGGTCATAATCCGACCTCCGGTATTACCAGATACGACAGCACAAAAAAAAAGACTGTATATCACTGGATACATGTTACCGGATGACCTCAGTGGTGTTTACAGTAAAACTATTTCGAACAAGGTCGGTGCCAATTTACGCTCCTCTCCTATTTCTACACATGTTCAAGAAGGGATAAATGAGTATTTCATCAGGAACCAGCAAGAACCAGAGGATCTCGGCACAACATCCCTTAATATCCACCCATTAATGATGTGTCCACTCCAGGGGCTAGTGAATAAAACTGTTTTATCGGAATAACGTCTTTAAAATGACATTACTCACTAATAACATCTACTTCTAATTTAGATTTTTCCATTTCCTCTATTTTGTATTTTTAAGATTCTTCCCCTTCCGCTTTCCTCTTCTGGCTTTTTTTTTTCCCTACTCTGCCCTCTCATGCTTTCCATGAATGAAGGCAGACAGCAATGTTGGCAGCTGCCAGGATGAGGCAGCAGTTCTTTTTTGGCTGCCCTCCCTCTTTGCTTAAAGGCAGGTATAGAGTTTCCAACAGCTCCAGCTGGCTGGATACATTGGAGATCTCAGGGCAGAGTTCCAAGCAGGTGAACCAACTTGTCTTTGTTTCCAATAAAACCCTTTTCGACAGTGGCGCTAACACCTCAGCTGTCCAGAGTTTGCTCTGTCTTGCTCAGGTTCCAAAATGCCCAACTCTCGGTCTACCAACCACTTCCTGGCGTAGCGTCAATAGACCCTCTCCAGCAGGGGAGTATAAAACTAAAATGATAAGACTTGAAATCCATCTTAACAAGCTAATTCAAGGGCAGCCTTAGTGGGAAAAGAAAAAAAAAAGCAATAATATAATTCACAACTTGTATGTCGGAAGGCTTGTTTTTAACACGAGACAAGACTTGACAAGTGTTTTTTGATGGATTTGTTCCCTCTCTCCCCTCTGCTCTCCACCGCCAACAACATGACATGTCATTAGGTGGTACAATCTGCATGTTATTTGCATACATCTGCTTTATTTTATTGATTGCTCCTCATTTGTTAAAATTCAGGGCATATAATTAATGACCGGCCCCCTGGTGCCACACCCTGGGGACGGCTAATTCCACTGCATACTAAGGGGATTTCAGCAGAGGGCACAAGAGGGCTTGTCGGAACGGGCACGGGGCCAGTATCAGTGCCGGTCCCCTCCCTGCCTACGGCTGTCCTTGGGCCCAGCCAGCTCCACTAACAAGGAGAGCCCTTCCTGGGCCATGTTAACTAAAAGGACAATTATCTTGAGAACAATGATGCTTTTCACAGGGGCTGTGTTGTCATTAATGCAGTAGATCTGGTTACGGCAGCCAGCTTAAGCTAATTAGGGAATGCTATCTGTAGACTCTTGCTGCTTCTTAATTAACTAAGATTCATTTGAAAATGGGGACAAACAGTTACTTTTAGAAAGAGAGGGAGCTTGTTTTATACACAAACTGTGCTTGCCTCTGCTTATTTTATATGATGAATACAGAACTTAAAACAAAGCACCAAAACACTGACTTTAAAAAAAAAAAAAATCAGACATAGTATGAAAATATAGGCTGAAATAGTGAAATGATTCTTTATACATTGTGACACAGCAGGACTGGATAGGCTAAATTGTTAAAATTGATATCATAGTTTTGCTTTTAGAAGCATCTAGGGGATAAATGTGACACATGCAATTTTGTATACTACTGAAGACAGTACAAGTGTTTTCTGTCGGGTCAGGCAACAGTTCATTCTGTGAACACTCACTCAGTGCAGTCCTCAGGTTTCGCCTGTCACAAGCGCCTCTGGCGTCTCACCGCGGCGCGCCGTCATTAACAGCTTTTTGTGATTAGAAAAAGCTGACAGACTGGCAGGCAAAGACCAAATGTTCTGAGAACAGTGGCGTTCCAGAAGAGCAGACAGCTGACTCTGTCTTTCCAAGGAGCCTGCTGACCTTTCACACAGAAGTGGGCTCATCGCCACCAGTCACTCAGTACTGACTGACAACATGAGGAAAACAGAGCGAGAGAGAGGATGGACTGTGCAACAGGGAGACATGGTCAAAAGCTACATGCATAACAAAACATTTCAAAACATTTTAGCACCACCTTGGAATTAACATTCACCAGAATGCGCACACACACCCTGACTGTTCATGAGCAGCAACATAAAAAAGCAGAGTTCAACTGCAGTCAGAAGCTCCTGCAGTTCGTTATGTGTTAAATTAGCATGAGGAAATACACCGATACAAAGATTGTTTTCAACAGAACATTGGTCACATGACAAGCACTTGACAAATTAATAAGCGATATGCAGATCCAGTCACCAAAGTTTTAGCACTAAATGCTGCCATCAGAAACCTGTTTATTGTCTAAAGACTGGTGTGTGCTTAGGTTAACACAGCGCATGAGCCCATTCAAAGCCGACGCCAATACATATCCTAATGGCTCACACTGCTGCCCCTGACAACCGCCTTGGGTTTCGGATGACATGTAGGCCATCAACCAATCGCATGCTACTTAGTCCTGGTCTCCAATGTGGATTTCCAGCATTTAAAAAAGGTGTATCGCTGGTTTATGTGGGAGGGAGCAAATGTGTAAACACCGACACACATGGGTGCGAGGATCTGGTTTGGCAAGAATATATGTCCTTTCTTGCTGGGCATTGTGAAGGAGGTTACAGCTGTTGATTGTGACTGCAATGTAAATAAAGCGCGGGTTCAAGAAGAGGGCGAGTATGCAAGCCTTCAGCAGCAACTAAAGTGCTCCTCGTCCAAAGAAAAGGTTCCTTTATGCCACCCATTACTGTCACATACACAAAGCCACACACTTTCAAATAACTTCACACTTCATATAAAAAGGAAAATTCTGCATGTGAATATTTAGAAGGCAAGCGTCCTCTGCTTTTAAACCTATATCCTTGGCAAAACCCTGAATTCATCAACTAAAAACAAGGATTAATCCCCTGCCTGCAGTGGCCGTGTCGAGGGTCATCATGGCCCAATCGTGGCTGCTCTTTGCATCAACAGGCTTGCTGCATCTTCCATTTATTCTGCTTTTAGCCTCTCAACAAGAAAAATGTACTGTTTTAAGTAATCCTTGTTTGCACTGACCGTAATTGATTGGGTAATCCTGGTTTAACATGCACTAAAACCACTGCTTAAGGATCTATTAGGAGGGCTAGCAGATTAAAGAGGCAGGATCTATCTAATGTTGAGTTCTAGATTTGTGTCTCTGTGCCTAGAGGTTAAAAGAGCTCCGTGACCTTACAATGTTAACAAAGTCCCACCTGCAAGTTTCATGTCCACGTCTGTCTTTTCACTCTTCTGTTTTTTTCTTTGACTGAGAAAGCTAATCTGTTTGTGTTCCAGGGGTTTGCCAGTTTATCTTCAACAAAACTCCACCTGCAAATCTCCTGGCATCCTGTCACCAACCTGGTGACACACTTCTGTGGGTGCTAAAAGCCAGCCTCACCCAGAGCCATGATCCTTGCAGACGCTGTGCCAGAAGCACCCGCTGAGTCAACATGACACACGGCCATGCCACGCGCTTGTCACTGTGACAACGCTGTCATAGCCACGACAAATCTCCTAGCATCAGCACGGGTAGCAAAAGGTATAATGGTGCTGGGGAAAGGGGGAGGGGGGAGCCAGACGCACTAAGTACCGGTCACGGTCCTATCATCTGTGGCTCAGAGATCAGCCACTGTGACTTTGCAACACAGGACAGTTAAAAAAAAAAAAGGAAGGCTCCTCCTTCTGCCTCCAATGTTGTGGCTTCTGCATCACGCCAGGGGAGGTGGGCAGGTCTCACACACAAACACACAGGAAAGAGGAGAAGAAGAAAAAGAAGAAGAATCCCCATCAAGACCTCTACCCTAATGGGGCCCACTACTGTAATTACAAGGCACAGATTTCAGATCAGGCACTTAGGTAGCTAGCTAAGAGTGTCCAGAAAACAAAAAGCTCTGTAATTATCGTCTGCCTCCTTGTCCCCCAGTGCAACTTCAGTTACCTGTCATGCTGTTTAGTCAGGAGCCTGTTGTTTCCTGGATTCTCGCTAATCCGCGGCTGGAAGCAGGCAGGGCAATGTGTCTGTCTGTCCAAGATGCACTTTTCAGTGAAAGGGGGGTGATGGGGGTGGGGGGTGGCGGGTGACGACATGGCACAAAAAGATAGGAGAAACTTGAGTCCTCACAGCCAGACAAGCACATGAATGCATTTTTTTTAACAAAGGAGGGGAGGAAAAGAATGACGGGGTGCGTTTAGTTTGCTCTAGACAAAAGAGCCATTGTGCAGTGAAACTTTATATACATATTAGAAACTTGAAACCTCAAGCCACTGCGAACAGAATTCTTGCAACTGTGAACAAGATAACATGACCTTCCATTTTGTATTTCTATTTACAGATAAAGAAAAAACAGTAACAAATCCTTATTTTTTTTTGTAAGCGTGGACCTTCTTTTTGCACAAGGTCATTGAATATGAGCTCTGTGGCCTCCGGACACTTTTGTGGCCCATTAAGTCACACATTCCCTAGGTGGAGCGCAGCAGGAGGAATGGCTTGTCACCTGGATTTCTCAGGTGTTCCAGAAGCAATGTGATGCCCATTGATAAACTTGCTCATTTCCCCTCTTCAGTCTATTCTACATAAACCTGTGCTTCACATGCACTTGGCCTCATTTTTCCCCTTTTTTGTTTACTTTTATTGCCTGCGGAGCCCTGAAAAAACCACCAAGACAGTTGTGAGAAAATCAAATCTGAAGTAAGAGACAAAACATTAGGAGGAAGAGGCCATAAACACAGAGTGCTTGGGGAATGTGACTACTGGCACTTAAAATAAAAGTAGCTCTCTGTCCTAACATGTATCTGAAGTATTCTAACCACTGGTCATCTGATTATAAGTTGTCTACAAACCCTCCCTCCTCAGTAATGACAGTCATCTGTCAGCAATAGATCAATATTTTCTATGTTATTCATTTACGTTTAACATTATCTGAAGCTGGGCTGAACTACCGGCGTCAACTTCGTCCCAACTTTGTCCACAACCTGAGACAGTTCCAACATAATGACATCATCAGCTCCAGACATATAATTAACATCCGCAGCCGTGCAGTCGGGGGGGGTTGGGGGTGGGGGGGTCCGGACAGTCAGGCTCATGATGACAACCTGTAGAACTTATAATTATTTATCTTAAAAGAAAAACACAAACGCAGTCTGTGTGCGCTCAAAAGGGAGGGACCTGCCTGTATGAATGAATGCCTGTGATCAAAGAGGATTCACTGGAACATGCAGAAAGACTACCAGGATGTGAAAGCAACTGAATTTGTTTTATTACGAAGAAAACAGTCAACCACAATTAAATCACGTAAGACAACAGTTTGGTGTCTTGAACATAAAGTAACACTCTATGTAATAAATGGTCATTTCCTTATTGAATTACACGTCAAGATGGGTTTTAAGCAAATTGCAGAAGTCTTTTTTACACAAATTTGGTAAACCACGGTGTAATGATTTACTGCTTATTTTCATGTGCTGCCTGCTTGCCCTATAAATAAGCATTCACTGGAGACATGTTAGCTCAGTAAAAAAAGAACCACCGGCTGAAAAACTGGGGATGTAAAAAAAAAAAGCTTAAATTTAAACGTTGCTTAGAGAGATGGCTCAAGGTATGAAAACCATCTGTATCGATAATAAGCCATGAAACCCTTTCCTCTGAAACAAGAAACATTAAAACTGTGAGCCACATAACTAATTCTTATTTTCAGTTTGGTTGGAGCCTGGTCTATATGTCATAAAGATGTTCTGTTAGTGTTTGGAAAAAAGACAGCTTCTTTTTTTTTTTTAAGTTCTATTAATACAGGCTTGGGGTGGATGATTCAGACCTGTGTTCTGTCAGCCTAACTTCTTCCACCATTCCAGAGGTTAACTTTTTCCACTGGTTGAGATCTAATAACAACACGCATCCAGCCTCGTGAAATTAGTGCTTCTTTCTTGCTTTCCAATTTACCTGCTGTGTGCGCCAGGAAAAACAAATATGAAAGCATGGTTTCGATCAGAAGACGAGTCTCTGGTGTGCTAAATGGAAACCTCCACAGGGTTTGATTAAAAAGGTGAAGGATGCATTTAATGCATATAACAAAGCAAATGTCAATGTGTGGGCATGAAGGTGACTCCCGTGACTGTCCTCAACAGTAGAAATGACCCAAAATGGCAGAAATGGCACAGTTTCCTAAAAATAACGACTTGGTTCATTCTTTTGGAGTGGGAGAGGGCTGGCACGGCTGACTCAAGGGAGGTTTGAAGTCTGATGTGGTCAACTTACACGCAGGGTGCCTTGAGAGTTAACAGGGCCCTAAGTTAGCTTTAATAAGCACCTTATTTCTAACCCAATGCTAACACAAGCTCCACTCTGAACCGCTGGCTGTTTGAAGCTGGTAACAGCTGTAACGTCCCAGCCGTTATTTAGAGGTCAGCTCACAGGCTTCACTTAAAAAGATCGAAAAAGAGCGGGCGGGGGGAAAGAAAGAGGCAAAGGAGAAAAGGGCAGGTGGGTAGAAAAGTAAAGAACAGAGATATGTAGAGGTGAAAGAACGAGATAAAAAAGAAAAAGAGTTACTAGTGTGAGGAATGAGCAGAGGAAAAGGTTAAAAGTTTGTAGAGTTGCATCTGGCCTCCTGCCGGCTCTGTTGTTTATTGCCGTGGGCCTGAAGCGCTGGTGCCAACATTAACCACACCTGAACCGCTCACACACACACACACACACACACACACAGAAACAGGAACAAGCACATGCAGCCTGCACTTCTTGCCATCTCCTTGCCAAGATGTCAGAGTATGCCAACTTTTCCTTGCAGCCCCACTAAAGTGTGTGTGTGCCTGTGTGTGAACTTCACTTGCAGATGCCAAGTCATGACTACTCATTTGTTAATACCCCATTGCTCCTATTACCCTCAGCTTTCCCCTTCCGTCTTTCTGCCTTGTCACACTGGATGACTGCCTGGCTGCAAAGCTCTCGTCTGCTTCAGCCAAATCTCCCTATCATAGTCCCCAACAGTCTGCTCTGACAACAGTTACCAGTCTTCCCAGACTTCAAAAATAAGTTCAGTGAACCCGAGGCATGATGGGAGTTCTCAAGAGGCTTGTGTGCTTGAAGTTTAGCATGCAACGCTGACAGAGCCAGTGAAATATTGTACATGAGGTCAGCATGGGCAAGAAGTTGAGAAATCAGACAAAGAAGCATGGTTGGGTGCCACCCACTGAAGATCCTGGGGACAGGCGTTCCTCTGTTCCGTTTCATACTTCGGTAAAATGCCTCATAATAATGTGCCAGCTAAGCACGTCACCACGTCCAGATACATACGTCTGCATGCAGAAGAAATGATGGCGGTACATGAGAGTGGAAATAAAAAGAGGTCTGGAAAGGGGCGACTGAAAGACATGCGAGTTTAGTAGTTGAGAGGAGGGTGCAGACAGCACAGAGGAGACTGGCAGCCAGTGACTGTGAGCTAAAGTCCACCCCCCACACACCCCCAATCCCACCAACCCAGTACTCAAGCCCCTCCTCTTTGCCCTGTCTTCTGAACTTGGTATGTTCTGAATTGGAATGTTGAAGCAGGTCATGTTCACATGCACATCAAAAGCGATTAACAACAAGCCTGTTGGATTAAGATGAGTCTGCGGACCTTCACATCTTGGGCTAACCTCTTGAAAGCACTTGGCTTCCTTCTGCCACAACAGTATCCAAATTCACTTTGGCCCACCACAGGCCCCTCCTGTGCTTGTGGAAGTAATACCAGATTACAGAGCAACTGTTGTTAAATGTTGATATAATGTGTTTTTCTTTCTCTTTTTCCATTCTCCCTGTTTGTGCAGCTGTTCTGGAACAGCGGGGCATCTCGTTGCGCTGCACTTCCACCGTTTACTTTGCACAAATTGACATCTCATTTCAGGTTTATATACATGAAACCTGCACAGCTCAGCCTTAGGATGGATCGTATTCTTTTGGTGGATAAAGCTGATGCTTAGAAAACAAGTTGTCGTCCTATATTTTGCACTTCTTCCTCTTCCAGCAGGTATTTAGGGGTTAAGTAACCCTCCTGTGACTCAGCGATGGGGAACATGCCCTGACAGGTGACGTACATCTCTGCAGTACGTGCTGCACAGCCTGTGAAAAATTGGTGGATTTTCACCCGAGCAAAATGGCCTAGGAAAACAAAAGGGGAAGAGGAAAGATGAACACCTCTTTGACAACATTCTTTTCTTTGTCAAATCATATCGGGGGAGAATAAAAGCCAGGTCAGTCAGGTCAGTCAGGTCGCCCATTCGTACATGACACTGTCTTGCATCTGGTTTAAAGAAAGGACACGTTTATACAGAGCTACTGTATGTCAGGAGAAAAGTTTAACAACACATGTAAAGATGGGAATTCTATTCAGTGAAAGCTGTGCACTAACTCGTCTGCCCCCCCTCCCTTCTTCTGTGCGTACATGTGAGGACCCAGCAGGATGGAAGCTCTCCCAGGGCCCAGATGCTCTCTGTCAACACTGAGATTCCAGAGAGGAAGCAGGGCTTTACAGCGAGCTGCACACACAGCCAGCACCGACAAAGACCAGGAGCCAGGAGAGGACAACCTGCTCCACATAAACACAGACCTCCCTGTCCCCTTTATGAGCCACTGGTTCTGCTTCCTGGCTCAGGATGGGCCCGGTGGAGAGCGAACTAACAACAGCCGAGTCTCGCAGGCGGTGCATCGGCCACAAGTTCCTCATGTTGGCCCCCTCTCAGCCTGCCACCGTCAAGAAGTAAATAGCTATTGGCTGCTCAATAAGTGGCTCCGGTGCGCTGGAGTGAGGGGTCTTCCCTCCACCACGTTCTCCCAGCCTTGACAAGCATGTATTGACAGAGCAGTTACACACTAACCCATTGGGGGAAATCCTCTACTTTGTGCCCCAGGCAGCTGATAAATGGAACTCATACAGTACCTGTGAGCATGATCTCCAACAAATGGACATGAAACAAGGCATTTCCACGTGCGCACAGTTCGATACGGTCATACAAATGAAGTCATAAATGAGGATTTGTGTTTTATGGAGCATGCATTGTTACTTCAAAGCAGAAATATAAAGAAGCTGAATTCTTTCCTCAAGGCCGTGATAGCCTTCCACACAATTGGTTTAGAAATAAACAGCAAAGTAGCACAGGTGAAACACGGCAGTTCAGGGGAGGAGTCGAACACAGCGTACCAGAGACGTCAAGGTTCAGAGCTCCAAAGTGGCGTACCATCTTATCCTCCCCCCTTTCATGTCCGATCCACTGCTGATAAATAGCTCGGGGTGCAGCACTCGCTTTCACTTTGTGATATGATGTCAGTAACCTTCATTGATCTGCGGGCAGGCCGGTCTTATCGCTGCCTCTCCCTTGTGATATACTGTGATTCAGGGCCCTGACTGGTTTTTAATACACTGCACTTTAGGTAACGGTGTCACAGGCTAACCACCCTGCCTACTGACACCAGAGGCCATATTTTACCAGATTGTTGCGATGGATGAAGAGTTAATACGCAAAAAAAAAACCCCTGCAATCCAAATGGTAACAGGGGCTAAAATGAGACAGTAATACAGATTTTTTTCTAGCATTAATGATCAAATGTTTTTATGTATTTTTTTTAGGAAAAAAGAGGGAAAAAATGTCTCGACCTATAATCTGTAGATATCTAACAAATCCTCGAGCTATGAGAAACTTCTTCTACTACCTGAACCTTTTAATCCGACGACTTTGTTCGACTGGATACCTTGGCTGTATTTTTTAAGTCTAATCAAGCACCTGTGTCAAAAACTAGAGCTGGTGTTGACAGAGCACGCCGTTCTCAGCTGGCTTGAATTAGTGCTGACAACAACTTCTTGCCACCAGGCTCACACATGCACTTGTTCAGAGAGTAACGCCTTAGCGGCCTGTCGGGAGTCAGGAGCCAATCTGTCCGCCGAATATTAGTGGAATCGGGCTGCGGCCTGCAGATGCAAACAACCTTCACAAAAAGTTGCATATGCAACCACATAACCTCTGTTGTAGACTGAGCTCCAGATCACATGTATACGGGTTGAGGAAGACAGCAAATAAACCAGACCGGACGACTAGCGGGAGAATTATCCCAACTATTGATTTTTGCTGTTGGGTATTACAGACGGAAACAGTGGGTTTATCAGGCCAGGATCCCTCTGCACTTTCACTAACTAAACGAGTATTTTCCGGGCTTATCAGGCAAAAAGCCTATTACTGATGGGCTCTGACTCCCCCACAACTAGACAAAAAGAAAGACTGCCTGCTAATATGTCACCACTGCACAGGTTGGGCAGCATGCTTCCTTAAGGGAGCTTATAGCATTTCACAAAGGCCAAAATAATCTCTGTATGTACACAACAAACAGCCCTCAGGGGTATTTCACACCATATAGTTTTGCATATTTGTTTTCTGGTATGGACTTGCGCCATCCCTAACCGTCCGCCCTTTGTCTGTTTTCCTATCTGTCTGTGTCTCTCGGTGTCAATGAAACTTCTGCTGCTTTTTTGCAGAAGGACTTTAACCAGCGGTAACATGAAGTCCTACACTCCCAGCAAGGAGCCCAATACGAGCCTTGATCACAGGGAAAATTATGTATATTTTAATTACCGACAGAGGTCCAGGCAGATAGTTGGAAAACACATATCCCAGAATCCTCGGTGAGTGTGCCTTCCTTATCTGTGAAACCTGAGCAGGGAGCAACGCCTGGAATGTGCCTCTCTGCATTCTCCGCTATGAATTTAAAGTGAGCTGGTTACTTTAAGAAGAAATTATACCAAAAGTATAATGTATACTCATTTCCTAGAATTAATAATGAAGAGTTGAGATAGAGAAAATTTCCCCTCAGCAATTACTGTACAAATCTATACGCTGATCGATGTGCAATCCCAGGGATTGTCTGAATGCATATAAAATATAGACAACGGCGCATGTGAAGGTGCATACATCTACTGTGGCGTAAAATGGCCTCAGCAAGATGAGAATATTATTGGAGAAATAAAGGCCTTGTGTAATGATTTACATATTTCATCACAGGCGGCAATGAAAGTAAGTGATTAAACACACAATGAGAAGGAGAGGGGGAAAAAGAAGGGGCACAGTGGGAATATCGACAGGACTGAACAAGACAAACTGCTCAGCAGGACAAAATGATAAAGAAATAAACCTATTTCCCAATTGGGTCATCCGTGCTAAAAGAGCATCATGGAACAATAAAAAATGTTGGATAAATGCAGTGTGGCTGCATGATGCGTTGAACTTATTAGGGCAGAGGTTTTCTAACCAAACACCTTATCATTTGCAGTGCTTCCACCATGAAGGGCTGTTTAAAATTTAAAAAAGTGGCAGTGACAAGGGCACAGGAGCCAGGGCTCAGACTGCATGGGCACCCACGCCGGGGGCAGCGTTCATCTGCCCACAGGGCTGCCCTCGTGTGTCCAAGTCAGCCCTGTAATTTGCTCGGGGCGGAGATAAATCTTATCTCACAGACCTGATTAAGTTTTTAATTTACACCCCAATCAATAGCTCAGGTCTATTGGCAATGTGTCTAAAACTCTATTTACCAAAGGATTTCCTGCTATCAATTGATCAAGGACCAGACAGCCATAAATTATGGGGACATGTCTGTGACGGGGAGGAAGACAGAGAGCGTAGGAGCCATACGTCTGGCTGTAGTCAGAACGTATGGCTGTGTTGCATGTGACAGGAAGGATATGAGCTGTCGACACACATGCCTTTTTATGAAGTGCTGCGCTTCTGACAGCATTTGTCTCAACAGTTGAAAGTCTTTTGGCATTTTGTCCTGGCTGGCAAGTCCCGCTCGCTAAAATTAATGGCCGGGAAAAATAGAATATCAATGAGCGCAAAAAACCGCTGCAAAAATGAGCATGTATGCAGGGACAAGTCGGACCTCCCACTTCCGGGACTTTCTGCATGAACAGCATTATCTGTTTATAGTGCCTACTTTCCCAAAGGAACACTTACAAAAAAACTCAGCAGCTCCGAGTTCCCTGCACAGTGCTATCTCTGTAGCATCCTGCCTGGGAAACATTGTTTACGCGCCCATTTACACCAGAGAAGAATTATTTTCTCTGTGCTATTTGCGGCATTCCAGGGCTGTTTGGGCTAAAGGAGGTGACAGGAAAGACAATGAAACTCTTTACTGTTGCAGCGGTGAAAATCCAATTAATTATGTTCAAGACCACATTGATGTGATTTCTGAGGGGGAGGAAATGCAATGGCATTTTCATCAGGAGGAGAAAGGCACAAACATATTTCTGGCTCTTTGGCTGTTGTTCCGTGCAGAGGAAGTGGGGGGGCAGCATTATCACCGTTAAGAAAGTGTTGTCATGGCGGTTCTGCTATGACCCTGCTGACTCGCCAATTCCTTAACATGAGATCATTTTGGACAGCTGACCTCAATATTACTGCGCTCTGAGCCTGAAACAGATCTAAACTAGTACATCACTTCCTTTCCCTGCCAACCAAGTATAAGCAGGACACATGTTTAACAGCCATTAAATGTCCATTAGAACCCAAGATTTCCAAAAATAGGAATTAAATGAAATATAATAAACATGACAATGTTCTTCTTTTATTCCCAGGGTGATAATCAATGAAAGAAAAAACATGCTGGGCTGCACAACTTTTGGACATCTGGCAACATCTTAGCATTACTGATCTTTTGACAAGGCAGATACCATAGCTTTTCCAGAAAAAGGAAGAAATACAATATTTTTCTTAGCTTCTCAACAGCTCAGTGGGATTCAGCACATTTGTGACGCGGTTCTAAAGTGTCAGTGGCAACAGAAGAAAAAAAAAAAAGTAGAAGACTATAGCAGCAAATGTTTGGAATGATGTTATACACTACTTTATCATTAGTGGAGAAGGTGGCTCATAAAATCAGGCATAAACATGTGTCAGCATTACAGGTAATTATAGCTGGAAAAACTTCCGCACGCAGGAATGAATCACCTCTGCAGTTGGCTAGTGTGCTAGGAGAGAACACAGGACCCCGCTAGCCTCACCCTGAAGGGCGCTCGAGACGAGCCAAGATAAAATAGAGGGATAACGTGTGCGTTAAGGAAGGCAGAGCGACTTGTGCAGCGTCAGTGGGGCCAGGATTCTGGTCCCTTGACTAGACTATCTGGAGAGCCACCAACAGATCTATGTAATCAGCCCCATGTTACTCTCTCTCACTCTCTGCCTCTCTGGCTAATGTCTCCGCCTGATTCGATTGAGGCAATTAGGCAGTAATCTACAGAGCTAGGGAGTGACGGAAACATTTCCCACTGTCCTCCTCATGTTTCTCAGAGCTGCTATAATTAGCTAACTTTGCTTCTCATTAAACATCAGAGCAGTATTTACATACCCAGATCCAATTTGGCTCCGTGGAGCCCATTCCTTTTAAACTGTCTTGAAACTCTGAAACATGTCTGTAAACAAAGGAGCGGGGGAGTTGTAATCTGCACTCATTTCAATCTGACATTTTTTTCTTTTTTATTTTGGTGAAACAGTCTGTGGCTCAACTGCACAGATTAAAAAAAAATCTCAGCCAACAGCGTGATGATCTTTCCAGCGCTGTGCATTACCATAGACAAATAAAAAGACTTTGAGGATGCCTTTAGTTTATCTGGGATGCAACTAAGTAGAAACCATTATTACTGAAAAAGAACAAACAAACAAAAAAACTACAATGCAGCTGATGAACCTCGCTCCTCATGTAGTCTCTTTGTGACAGTCTGAATCTGATGTGAACAACAAGCAAAAAAAAATCTGTCTCAGGACACAACAGCAGACACTTAAGCTGGACAACAGCGGTCAGGTGAAGAGACGGAGTGAATCCCTTTTTAAAGCTGCTCAGGCTCAAGCAGCTCGAGACGCCACCCCGAGTGTCAACTTTTGATATGCAAAGCACTGTGGATCACTTTCTGGCCCCATGGTAACACAGCCACTCCTCTACAAAAATGCAATTACTGATTCTGGACAAAAATACATTGTTTGAGCATTAATGGTGTGTGTGTGTGTGTGGTGACAGACACTGCACTCGCTGTCAGCATAAACCTTAAAAAACACACACACAGACGGTAAAACTGTTTCATCAGGAAAAAGCAAACAAACTTTTGACTGTGTGTGTTCCTCGAACACGCCACAGACTGACTTGCGTGCAGGTCAGTGGCGCCACAACACGTTTATAAAGCATTCAGATGTCCAAATCGGGGGATTTAACCAAGAAAGTGAGTGCGTGAACGAAGCACTTTGGACTTTATGGCGCAGCCTGAACACGTGCAGAAGTGCAGGCAGGCCTGAGAAGGATAATTCAATCAGATGCACTGCAGCCTGACACAGATTCCATTTGATGGTTACGCTTTACCAGTAATTCATCTCTCTGAAACCAGGCAATATTCTAATAATCATTTATTTCAATTCTAGTACCAAGAAATGTGGTGGGCGCAAATTTAATAACAAGTTCGGCTGACATCACCTTCACTTTTCATCTCAACGTGTTTTTCTGTCCCCAGAAAGTCAAATCTACTTGTGCAGAGTCACTTTAACTCAAAAGTGACCGTTCAACAGACAATCTAAACACCCAAATGCACACTGACTAGTAGTGGAATGCATAAGTAAACAGTGTTGGGGATAGGGCTGTGTGTCGAGGCCAGATGGGCAGGCAGGGAGGCCAGTCCTGGGAAAGGGCTGTCCCAAACTCAAACCGCCCTCCCCTGCACCCCTGCAGCCCTCAATGTTGGCCTGGCCTGAGCACCACAGGGTTAACTGCACTAGCCGGTCCCAGGCATGAAGTGAAACAATGAAATAATGGCAGCGAGTGAACGCTCAAAGGCAGGGGGAGTGAGTGGGTGTGCGAGGGAGGGGGCCAATATAGGCTTCTGCAGATGTTGCCGAGCTTCTGCGGGTCACACAATCACGTATTAGCATTCCTGATCGAGGGAGCCCGGATTAGGGAGCTGAATGCCTTTCTCAGCACTGTCAGGGTTTAAACACGCTGCTGAAGCCGAGCAAAGGGAGCTAAGTGCCAGACGTGGCGACGAAGAAAAGCACACAGAGACAATGTTGGGGAAAGTGGAGCAAAATGCAGAGTGACAGACAAGTCGTGCCAAATTGGCAGGAAAAAAAGGGAAAAAAGGCTAATGAATTAGTTTAACAATCAGGAAAAACCAAGCATGTGGAGTTGCAGGATGTGGAAGTTTTTGTGGGGGGGTTGCTGAATGAGTGAAAGAGCAAAGACAAATGGCTTTCTTCTTTGTGTGTCAGGGAGAGGGAGAGAGAGAGAGAGAGAGAGAGAGAGAGAGAGAGAGAGAGAGAGAGAGAGAGAGAGAGCGAGAGAGAAGACAAAAACTGGTCTGAGATGTGTGCCGTTCTGTGCTTTTTCCCCAGGACAGGGGTCTCGGGAGGCCTCATATTTCTGACTGCTGTCAGGCCTGGGTGAGAGGCAGAGGCAGTGAGGGGCAGCTGTTTTCTGCAGCACACCCTGGCTCTCCCAGACATGGCCTTTGATCCCGCTCGGCTTCTTCGGAGGACCAACCCCCCCCATCCACACACACACGCACACACACACACATGCACACACACACACCAATATGGGAGAATGTTATGGTATGTCTAGGTTGGAGGAACAACACATGATAGCAGAGGTGTAACTGGCACAGCAAGAAACAGAAATGTTGACGAGGAACAGACAGAGAAACTTGAGCTGGTAAAATGAAGTGAGAAGTGGCAGCAAACCACTTTTTTTCTCTCTTCCCCTCTCTTTGTTTTAGCAACAAAGCAAATAATTTCACAGGAATGCAGCCGGGCCTGTTAGTTGTGCATTCAACAGTGATTTTAGGAAATATAGGGGACCTGTCTAAAGTTACCATACTTAAATACATACTTGTGCATGCACAAGAAGATTCGCTTATATTCCTACAGTTTACATTCAAAGAGATGATGATTCCTTTTTAAACATTGATTTTAAAGAAATCCGTTTCCTATTTCTGAACATCTATGAGTCAAAGTGATTCTTTTTTCTTTTCCTAACTGGCAAAATTAGCCAGCCTCCGATTTCTGGGCTGTTTTTGCTAAATGCAAACATCTTCAATTAGGAAAAAAAACAAACAGTTCAACACATGAACAAATTTCAAACTAAAACCAGTACCTGGCCAGAGACAGTATATACACTAGAGGAGCCAGCAGTTTGAGCTTGACTGCACCCTGCTGTTACCATGCTGGGGTAATAATAATAAAAAAAAAAAAACAAAAACAAAAACCTCTTAAAATCTTAGATATGATGGGTGAAGAAGGTCTACCTTTGTGTCCACCCACAAGTTAACCTACAAGTTAATGTTTGCTCCTCTCTTCACATAAATTTGCATTGCATTAGAATCTGACCTCAATGCATTTTTAACATCCATAGTAATTAGCTGGGAGCACTTTAAGGCAACGATCAGATCGGTGGAGCTATACAGAGAGCTGCAGGACGGACAGCTAGAGCTGGGCCACCGGAGAGAAGAGGGAGTAAACAGGGCAACAGCACTGCCTCTTTAATCTACTACATTAACTCTGGCGCTATAAAAGGAGGAGCTACTAGCAGACAAACGACAGCGACACAAAAGGGGAGTGTCAATGAGGGGGTAATAAGGAAAGACAATGAGTAAACAAGCAGGGGAAGTCCAGGCTTGGCATGCTGAAAACTCCCTGCCTCTCACAGCCTGGCACACAAAGGCCCAGCTGTAATTAGCCACCCCAATAGGTTGTTTAGCATTTGCATATAAATGCCCTCGGAGGCAAATGCTAAACACGCTGACACAAGCCATGCCTAAAACAGACGTTCACCACACCTCTACCCCTACAGGAGGTCTCTGGGGTCCACTTAAGCCGGCCTGCTCCCTCCCTCTGCCTCGTGCTTGTACCCTGTGCAGGCAAGCTGGCATCAATTACACAGAAACCATAGTTTTGGTACACGCTTCTTGTTTCTGAGGAGATTGTGCAAGAGCACGGCCAGGCTTCCTGTGCTAGGTTTTTTTGCAGCCATTTGTCATGTGAAAGTACACGTCGTCCTGGCCTCGGGAGTGAGGGTTTAATCAGAGATGTGCAGGTGCTCATCTGCCTTTCAGTTATACAGAAATTCCACGCACTGGCGTGGAGGAAGGGGCTGCGAGCCACAGGCAGAGTGGAGCCACCAGCTACTCTGAGGCAGACGCAAGGGGAGATGGTGTGAGAAAGGAGTGTTCTGTCTTTACCAGGGCCAAAACACACACAGCCTTGTTTAATGTACCCTGTCTGGCAAGAGAAATGTAGAAATGTAGAAAAAAAAAACTGATTAGATTAGAAGTAGACTGCCTTTTCCCAAGGTTAACACTGCTTTTATATCAGTACAGCTCAAATCTTTATGCATTATTTTCAAACAAATGCTGAGACAAATGAAGCCCGTGCGTTAGACTTCAGACTCTTTATTCTGCTCTTTTTTATTATGTGTGTATGTGTATGTATGTATGTATGTATGAATGTGTGTGTGTATGTGTGTGTGTGTGTATACATATATATATACATACATACATAAAAGAAGGAAGTGAGCCTGGTGTGTGAGCCCTCCCTTCCTCCTCCCCTGGCCTCACCATCACTTCTCTCTCCTCCATCTAAACCCATATTCTCTCCAGTGTAAACAAAGGCTGTGTCATCTGCACACTTGCTCTACTCCCGTTGCTGCTAAGAGGTAAAGTGTACGTCCACATGGCTCCTACGCTCACAAAGGCTACTTCCTGTGTTAATTCCTAGCGCAGAGTGTAGTTTTGCCATCCCCACTTCGCTTGTTTTTAGAGCTTTGCTCACAGCACAGGAAGAGCGCAGACAGAGCCCCCCAGCAACGTGCTTCTCACCTGCTGTGCTGCCTGTTATTCTCTACGAGGGCATGATCCAACATGAGGAAACACCTGGCTGCAGTGAAAAAGCAGGCAGCAAGGGGTGCCTATTTGACAGCCCCCCCCTCCTTCATCTGATGTGTATACAGTACACACCTTGCTTGACGTGTAGGTACACTATTAAATTCAAATGGGATACACTAACACAGTGCTCTCTAATCTGTCTGATTTTTGTCAAACCTGCATGATTCAAAATTGACTTTTTGGGGTTGTCTTCTGGCTTGTTAATCTGAGAAAAACTGCTGTAACTGTTAGTATCCGTTTAGAACCGGGTTCTTACCTCAGCCCGACTTCCTATATGTGGTCAGAGTGTTCTGTTTCTCACTCAACAATGCTCTGGCACCACAAGCTGCCAGCCCAATTACAACGTCAAACGCAAATGGCATATTTCAGCAAACCTGTCACAAAGCTGCGGAATCACAACACATATCAGATAATAAAGGTAAATAAATAAAAAAAATCTTAATCTAGTGTACTGGATTTATTCAGCACCTACAGTTGCCATTCATTAAACAGCAGGGGGGAAACCAACGCCATGGCGACCAGCGGAGGCAAACGACGTTACAAAGCCGAGGTCACCAGTCTGTCATGGCCCTGTCTAGCCCTGCGTCATCCCCAGGGGACTCGCCCTACCCCCAGCCCCCGAGCTAGCAGCTCTGCTCTGTGGCAATGATCACGGGGATGAAAACCAAGCGCTGGCAGGAGGCTTTGTGGCGGGTATGTAAATGTCGCCGTGATGAGACGGCAGCCACTTTGTGGAGAGGAAAAAGGGGGAATAAGGCAGAGAGGACTCATCATTAAAGTGGTTAAACATACATTTTAGCTGCTGTGCTGGTGTATGTGGAAGAATATCTCTCCTCCTCCTCAGGCTAAACACACACACACACACACACACAGATAGGTCTAGATTTCTGTGGCGTTGTAGGGGAGTCTCTCTAATCAATTTATTATGAGGCACTGGGGTCCTTATGTTTGTTCATTTACAGGGAGAAAATGAGAAAGAGCATTTGTTCTAGGTGTGCTGGGGGAACCCACACGTGTGGAACAGGCGAGGGTTGAGGCTGCGGCGCACGACACGCAGGCGTGCAACACTGTGACTTTGCGGAAATGTTTTAATTGCACTTTGGCGTAACATTTCATGCAGTATGTGTGACACCAGACATAAATGGTTTTGCACCGGGGATCGTGCCAATTACGATGCAGCCAATCAGAAATCTTTTATAAATCCCCTGACATGCTCAGCGCCACAGCCAGATGCCTATTTGACCAGATGAAATGGGGTGGCGGCGAATGCGTCCGCAGTATATCTTCTTTTTAATTACAAGGGCTGCAGAGGCGGGACGCTGCCGTAAACAATCATCTGTGCTATCAAACGTGGCACCGCCAAAACACACACACTTTCAGAGTGAAAAATAAATGCATCTGTGGAGAATCTGCACAATATTTGCTACCAATGCAGCCGACAAGAAACAACATTACAAACAACTCATTCATTCAGCCAGTATGACCTGAGGCAGCGGGGCTCAAACGGACTGAAATATTACTTAATATTCACACCATTTCAAGGATAAAATACGAAATTCCACTTTTAAGTTCATCTCAGCATTACCTGCATTCATGCAAAGTGTAAACACAGGTCAGCACAGTCTCAGTGACTCGAGAAGCAGCAGCAGCAGATGTTCCTCTGAGCTGCAAAGAGAAAAAAGAGATCTGCGCTCTATCTGACGTATGGAGGGATACTGTAGGACGGGTAACAGGACGAGTGATCCTGAGGAAGCTCTGTAGATTATACAGCGTGTGCACCCTGCAGTGGGCCTGACTGACAGTACAAAAAAGAAAAATACAGCAGCAGAAGTTGGAAGAGAGCTGACAGAGGACGCTGCATTACTTAGAGGCCATTTTATTGCTTTGCTGTGGTCAAGTGAGGTGCACCGAGCCCAATTCCACCACAACAATGGCAAAGAGGGCAGCAGAGAAAAAAGAGGGCTATCCCTGGTTCCTTAACCCCTTCGCCACTGGCGGATCAGTCGCCTGGAGCTCTGTTTGAACGACCAGGCCTCCTAAGAATAAGGTGGGGAGAGAAAAAAAAAACACCTGCGTTTGTGTCGCGCAGAGTCGTTCATACTGCAAAAACACATAGACGTCAAGAGGTGATCTACAAGCGTCCAGGCGGAGTCGGACGTTTTCCCTGACCGGCGAGGAGCAGTCGGCAACTTCACCTCAGCCCTGAACTCACAGTGAAATACGCCGCAGCCTGTTCTTTCATCTACACCCCTCCCTGCTCCGCTCGCTCCTCCAGTGAGAGGATACACATTTGCAAGTGAATTCCACTTTTTTTTTGGTTGAAATCTAGAGAGAACGTGTGTGTGTGTGTGTGTGTGTGTGTGAGAGAGAGAGAGACAGGGTGCTCCTGCCAGTGCTCTCTTCTTTTCTTCTCCCTATAATCCTGAGGAGGATAAGCCGTGAAGTACACAGAGAGGAAGTGGCAGAGACCTGCTGGGGTACAGCACATCCTAGACCAACATTCCTAAAACGCAGCTATCAGATGCGCGGAAAGACAGACCAAATCCCCACACGGTCCAACGCGTGTGCCAGCGTCACAGCACGGTGTTGATCTGATGCACGCGCAGAGAGAACGTGGAACCTCAGCACAGACCAAATCCAGACTGGAGCTGGTTCACATTCAAAAAAAGGAAACGCTGCAAATAGAATTATAAAAAACCAAAAAAAGTGCAACACACACACACACACACACACACACACACACACACACACACACACACACACACACACGAGTGGGTCCATTTTATTCATATTTTATAAATGTGTAAGCTAGTTATTACTGCTGTTTAAAATATATTT
Organism: Tetraodon nigroviridis; assembly: GCA_000180735.1. NCBI lineage: Eukaryota > Metazoa > Chordata > Actinopteri > Tetraodontiformes > Tetraodontidae > Tetraodon > Tetraodon nigroviridis. The sequence goes on along the minus strand of CAAE01014581.1, from coordinate 1,290,349 downwards.
CAGGGTTCGCATATTAAATCTAGTACATTTTTTTGAAGCGGTGCAGCTCAACACTCTCTCACACACACACACACACACACACACACGGACGCGTGTACATTCAGGCACACAATGCAGATTTCACAGACACAGATAAACAATGCGAGGCCAGTTATCACTCTTCGGTGCACAGTAATGTAGAGGAAGAGGAAGAGGATGACAAAGAAGCGGGCGAGGATAAAAAGATGGCGTGTGTGTCGTCAGAGTCACAGGCCAGAGGGGCCCGTTGTATTGTTCCAGCGCTCGGTGTGGGGAGAGAAAGGCGACCTAGGCTGCCTCTGTCTGAGCGTCCTCCATGTTTTATGCATTCTGTCTTTTGTGATGATAAGCGCCAGCGCGCAGGGTGGAATGCTGGCCTCCAGGGTCCCCAGAGAGGGCTGGGCTTATGGGATGCAGGGGTGCAGTTTAGTCCAATTTTGGGGACCTTGGAGTGTTTTCTGTCATCTCTGTCTCGCCCACGTGTGGGTAAATGCAACGGTACTAAACCCCTTTTTCTACCCCTCTATCAACACCGAGTTAGCAGCTGCTGCTAAATACAAGCCGCTGTGTTCATGCAACTTCAAGCAGCTCTCTCTCTCCTACACACACAGCATTTACGATACCTCTAGCACTAAAACAGTAACCCGGGAGTACAGCGCTCTTTATTACTGCTACAGCCTTATTCTGCAGCAAAGGGCCGCGTTTTCACTAAACCAATACTGTACATTTAATTTTGAATAGCGCGATATTGAAATCCTAGTCAAGAACACCCACACGTCCACAACTACAGGAGCCTGCTTTCATTGTTTGAGGCAGAATACAAATTTGGATCACGTATTATTATGCTCTGTGACATCTTGTGAATCTCCTCGACCGAGAGAGGCAAAGTCAAAATAGGAGCCAGACTTTGCTTTTAAACGCGCTCCAAAACAGATTTTTTTTCCGCTGTTCCTGCATCTGTATTCTCTGAGCATGTCTGTGTATGCTGTAATCACAGCAGTGTGTGTTACTGCAACAAAAGGCCGATGTCATTCCCCTGACCAAAATATAATTTGCATGTTTTTTATGGTTGAAATATATAAAATGTCTGCCTGCCTGCAGCAGATTTGTGATTTTCATAATGCTGGTGAAATCAGCTGCACACACACACACATATGCGGAGACACACGTCCGTCTTCAACAGTCATAAATCTAATCATCTCGCAGATTTAACCGAGATTGTTAAAGTGATCAAGTATTGTGAATTAGCAAAGCCACAAATAACCCTCTGCCGGGCCCACTTTAAAAGGGTAAAAACGACAAGGAGGAGGAGGACCAGCCCCCACGTCACCGAGAGATCAACGTCAGAAAGAAAAGAGCAGATTTCTCTGTGTAAAGAGGAGTCCATCTGGACGCTCTGGGCTGCTGGGATTAAGGATCAGGTATACAGCATTCATGCACACCACACACACGCACACACGCACACACCTGAGAACGACAGTCATCTCTTTCACTCCTCCTTCCCACTTTTGTGCTCATCCTGCACTGAGCTCAGATCCCACCCCTTGCCTGCCTGCTGCTTTTTTTTTTTCTTTTTGAGCACGACAAGCACACTGGCCTCAGCAGCAGGAAGACCTGGTCATCACAGCACGACCTTGCATATTCAAAACAGAGTGTCGCGCTCAAAGCCGCCCTCCGACCGCCGTCGTCCCCGCAGCCACTGCTGACACGAATGTGAGTTCAGCGATGACGCGTGCACACAAAGGTAGACAAGATTTCTAATAGTCCATCTATCAGAGGAGAGCAGAAAATAAGACAATTTAGAATCATTGAACGAAACAGAAATAACTTTTGTTTATAAATATATATATTTTTTTCTTTGATTAAAATTGTATGTGATTCATTTGTTCAGCATGTAACACTGGACATGAATCTACTGGTTACCCAAAGGGGGCTCTCTCTTACTGAGACATGCTGATGATCAACCATCCCCCCCCCCCCCCCATGGTGCCGCAGCACAGAAAGGTGGGAGTTAAGGAGGGAGACGTGCGGAGACACGTGGAGAACGGAATGGACGAGAGGAGAGGGAGAGACGCAGAAAGGGTTATGATAACCATTTTTGCGCCTCCCCCCACAACGCAAACCATAAAATGAGCCTATCCGTGACGAGCGCTGCCCCGTTTTCCCTGTTCCCCTCTCTGGAAATGGAATCCCCACCTAAACACTCATGATGACATCTGAATACACCTGTCAGCGAGCACGCTAATGGGAAGGAGCGGGAACGGACGACGACCATTTTGTGGTGCCGAATCTGCTGCACATATTCTTTTTTTTTTTCTGTGATAGTGTGAAAAATAAATCACAACATGCTGCGTTTCCTCAGGTGACAAATCCCAAAACCAGGATTTTAATTTAAAAAAAAAACCCTCAAATGAGCACACATGCTGTTTCTTGTAATTCTGCATCTGTGCAGACATGTTTACAAAATTTTCTGTTTAAAAAAAAAAAAAAAAAAAAAACTGAACTCATTAAAATAATCAATAAAATGAAATATTTTAAATGCTTTCTAAGAAGGTTGATGAAAATCTTGCTACCCTGACTGGGATATTTATTATTGAGAAATATGAATAAAATCTAATGATAATCCATCTTCTGCAACATTAATATTAATTAAATAAAATTTAACTTCGGTACAAAAAAAAAAAAAAAAACAGATGAAGAAATGAAAAAAGGAGATCACTGTCTGGGTAAAATCATTACGGAGGCACCTGAACAGCTCACGCTCCTCTTGAACGCCACACTCCTAACATCACACTGGAAGAAAAGCGTGTGATATTATAGCGTAGTTAGCTGAAAACACAAAAACCTGACAAACGCGTATTTGAAATAGAAATCATAAAACCAATGACATGCCTATACCCAAACGAGGAGCTGATATAATTAAACATAAATATGAGGATGAGAGGAGAGAGGAGAAGCTGACAGGTGAGATGACAGTAAACATTTCTGCTGTCTTTGTTTTGTAACAGAAGCCGGAGAGAGGAGGAAGGAGGCGGAGGAAGAGGAGAGGAGCGTTACTGTCAGACAGGGGGGAGGAAGGGAGATGGTTCCTACTTTTGGCAAAGCAGCCTACCTGGTTTATTTGCTGGAAGACTTTTTCAGTTTCTAATCACCGTAGATGAATGTGAAACACACCGTGCGCCGCTGCAGGCACACCACAACCAATGATGACCAAAAAAGAACAACAACAAAAACAACATCTGGATTATTCCAGAACACCAGCCCTGTCTCCAAATCCCAGTTTATTTCTGTCTCCTGCCTGGTCTAAAAGGTAGGGATCTGTTTATCTGACCCCTTCCCCTGATTCCTCCTCTCTGGCCCAGGGCTATCTGACCCTTCCACCCAACCCCCCTCACCACCCTTATCCCTCAACCCCGTTTTCGTCCTCCCCTCTTCCACTCCTCGCCCTTCCTCTCGCTCCCTGGCAGCCGCTTTTATTACATGTTGCCGCCGCCTTTTTGTGTTCCTACAGTTCCTAAAATAAAGCCAGATTTATTCCTGCAGACCTAGGCAGCAGAAGGCGCAGGCAGGCAGCAGCAGCCTTGCTCGCAGACGCGTCCACTCTCCCCTCCATCCCTGGGCTGTTTGCGCGGGGGTTTCCTCGCTTTCTTTTTTATCTCTGCTCTCACTTCGTGACCCCTGTCCCCCCTCAGTTCCTTGCTGTCTGACCTCCCTCCCTCCCTCCCTCCCAGCCCCTCTGCTCACCACACATACACAGGGTTGGGGTTTTTAACCCCTCTTTTTTTCTGTTTTCCCAAACTGTGCACATACCCTGTTCTTCCCTCCATCTAGTCACTCGCAGACCCTCCGTTTCCTATTTTTTTTCCGTCACGTTGTTGCGATAAAAAAGTGCAACCGTGCGTTCCAGCCGCGGCACCTTCCTCCGGCCGTGCGCGCCCACGTCAACTCGCTTTTTTCGCCCGCGACCACCGAGCTGTTCCTGCGTTTGGTTGCTCCAGCCCCCCTCCACCCTCCGTTTTTACGACTGACAGCATTGTTTTAAGAAGCAATAAACTATATTTATTTGTACAAGTTTGCTTACTTCGCAGGCCGTCTTTTGCGCGACTCGTCATTATTGTGCCTCGTTTTTGAGGCGCTTTGGTGGAGAAGCGTCCACGTCGAGCCCCGGACAAGACTTTAAAGTTTTCCATCTTTGGACCGGTGGCACTTGGTCGTGTTTAGGGCTAAATGTTGTCTTTTGATTGCCGAACACTTGTGCCTGAAAAGTCAGACACAGTAGCCAAGTAGTTGCGGGCAGCTGGCGGAGGCTCCGGGGCGCCACATGTCCGCCCTCACGCTCGCGGAGCGGGCTGTGCGCCTACGAGGTCCCGCCGATCGGCTCCTGTCATGGAGACCCCTGGTTCGGCTCTCTCTTTTTTTTTTTTTTTTTTAACCTCCACCACATTCACATCAGCCACAGTCTCGCAAACACGAACCCCCTTTTTTTTTTTTTTTTCCTCCGCGCACACACGCGCGCGCACACACACGTCGATCGATTTGCATGTGACTGGATCTGTGAATGAGCGAGAAACGACTTAAAAACAAGGCTTGGAAGAGACAAACTGCGGCGAAAATAAACCCAAAAAGAGCCGGCGGACCGAAGCGTGAGCGGCTGAGCGGCTGAGCCGGGGCGGGGGCACCGTGGGCTGGGCACCGTGGGCTGGGGACTGCAGGCGGGGACGGCATCGGAGAAAAAGTCAAAAAGGCGTCTATCCAGAAGACTTTCTAAAAGCCAGTGTGGCTGTACAGCCACGGACGTAGCAAGTGTCAGACGGGAGAGGGGAGAAAAATCGAATTCGACAGACGTGTCCTTCTCGCCGGACGCCCACGGACCCGCTGGCTGGACTCGGAGCTCCCTTCTCTGGGCTGCGCTCGCGTGGAGCCGCCGCCGCTGCCTCTCCGTCGGTCGCCATACACCCCCACCTTTCTCCCCCCCGTATCACAATCCGTGCCTTAAAAAAACACGCTTCTCGACACCCATGAGCCCCCCGTGTCCTTCCCCGGTCCCACCGAAACGCGCACATTTGTCTGAAAACCGTGGGTTTTTCCCCTCTTCTTCTTCTCGCGACGGTCAGCAGCGTGGAGAGGATCGCTGCCGCCTCTGGCCGGCTCTTATCTGCCAGACCCGAGGAGGAGAGGACGGACGCTGATGTGGACGCAGGTAACAAAACAAATAGGAACCGAGGAGGGAAAACAGCTCAAAAAACCAAACAGCCTTCGTGGAATGAAGTTGGGATCGCCGAGCGTTTCTCGCGGCGTGGGAACGGCCAGCTCCGCCAGACGCGGAAAGTGCGAGCAGACAGGAGGACGGAATCGGATAAGTCGGCGAGAAAAAGGACCGTGGAAACAGAGCAAAAGAGACAAACGCAAAGTTGAAACTTACAATTTTCTCGCTGGCGCTTCGTGATCCTCGCGTTTTAATCCAGTATCGAGAAGATTTAGCTAAAGATCCCATCAAGGCAAGTCCCCTTTTGGTCAGTTTGCGCTTAGGGTGGCAAAAGAAAGATCATTGTTGTTGCGGAGTGTACAAAAACCAAGTAGGTACTATTAGTTGTTAAAGGCGATATAAAAATAATTTGGATGCAAAGCAGGCGATGAGTCTTGTGTTAGAGCGAGCGAGGAAGAGGTGAAAGTGAGATCTGATGATTGAAAAGAAAAAACTCTTTGGATCTTTATTCCTGCTAATTAGTTTCCTGCAAAAAATGGCTGTGATTAATTCAGTGCGCATGTGCTTCATTACACAGGCACGAAGGGAAGGCCTAATTAGCCGCCTTCTGGATCAATAAGATTCAGCAAAGGAGAGAGGAGGACGGTAAAAGTTGGGCGCGGGGCGCGCGGCCGCGCCAGCCGCTTTACGCGCGGCTTCGCCTCCTTCCTTTTCCCCACTTTTGGACGTTTTTGCCCCCGGTTTTTGTTTTTTTTTTTAACTTGTTTTTTTTTTTTTTTTTTTTAAATAAAAAGTACGCGTCTCTAATTTAGCCAGCGTGCGTGCAGCAATATTTAATTCTGTCGTCTCGAAAGAAAGAGCGTTAGATTTTCTCTGTCAAGAACTTGTTTTTTTAAAAAATTCCAATTACGATGGAAAAAAGACAATAAATGTTTAAATATTCATGTTATATTATATGTGTTATCTATCTATTTTGGAAGCTTTGTATGCATGCAAATGTGCACACAGCCTATCTGAACGACTAAATCCAGCATTTGTTAACTTGTAAAAAGGCGTTTCAAGCGGTTCCAGCAGGAACGCAGGAGTGCACAGCGAGTGCAGACTTCACCGGCGTGTATCACTGTTGTCATGTGCACTTTTATCGTGCGGGCAATGAAACCTAGAGATTTTCACGGATAACCACAACCTTAGGCTGCAGATCTACATTTTATCCATGGCCAGAAAAATAAACGCGGGGAAGCGAAAATGGCACCGTCCTGACGCGTAATATGTCTTTATATCATGTTTAATTTTACAACGTTAGCAGAGGTCCCGTTTCTAAACCTTTATCCTGCAGCATAAATAAAAAATATGCAATAAGGTATTTATTTGTAAAAATAAATAACAACGACGAGACGGAATAAAGTAATTTTATGATTTATAATAGAATGGAACATAGTGATCAGGTTCTATAATATTAAAATTAATACAAATAAAAAAACTAAGAAATGTAACTAAATGCCTTGAAAGTGAAATGACTGATTTTAAAATACAATGCGGGATCTACAGAGATTGTCGAGTTTACAGAAACTCTGAATACCAAGTTATATCTGCTTTCAATAATATCTCTGCTTTTTGTGATATAAAAGAGAGCAGTTTTGTCAAATTATAGGAGGACATCGGGGCACAAAAATGACACATTTTACAGTAAAATTTAGAATGGGTTGGGAGTTTTATAGTGATAAAATTCCACTTTAAGGTTGTGAAATCATACATTTTATTAAACGTATTATCTACACGGTTGGATCAGCCAGGGAGTGAGCAGGTCTGTTTCAGAGGGATGGAGGGGAAATCGGTCCAGACTGTTGTGAACGCGTCACCAGTAAGTGTGTTTAGGTTAGGTTGTGTCAGGATCGACGGTACATTCATTTGAAAGTATTTAACGAGGCGGTGGTCCAGATGCTTCATCTGATGCCTGAAAGAGGAATAGTAGCGTGTACTTTCTCCAAAAACAATCCTTAATCATGCTGTTGTCTCTGATATCGCTTTCCAATGCAAAGATATGATTTTTTAAAAAAAAGAAAACCAAGCTTTTATTCTGTCGCCGCTCTTTGTTGTGATAATTGTTATTGTCGCTTCTCCGAGGACGTGGACGATCCTCGCTCCCGCAGACCGCACACTTTCTGCGCAAACACTCCGCATAGAGTCGGCGTGCACTCCATGGTCCGAACAGCAGCCTTCACTGATCTCGCGTGTGTGTGTGTGTGTGTGTGTGTGTAGGTGTGTGTGTGTGTAGAAACAATACTGATTTGATAAGCCGCGTGAATTCCGATAGAATCGATCCTGAAAACACGGGAACATCCTTCAGTCCGGAGCGGCCAACGCGCCCTGAACTCCAACCACGTGATACTGCATAAAATCAAGGTCGAGGTCATCATATGAATTGTTCAAAAAAGAACATTATTGAAAGGGGGACTTTTTTTCTTTCAAATGCTTTGTTTAATAGTCTTCAGAGGCCTTTGACTGTGAGGTTAGGGAGGTTACGGAACCCCACCGGACAACAAAATCCAACAGCACAAAAGAGACTAAAATCAAACTTCTGTAGCCTATCTGGCCAGTCTCTCTCTCCGTTTTTCCCTGTCTCTCTCTCTCTCACACACACACCTTTTCTGTCTGCCTGTCTCTCTCTCTCTCTCTCTCTCTCTCTCTCACACACACACACCTTTTCTGTCTGACTGTCTGCCTGTCTGCCTGTCTCTCTGTCTCTCTCTCTCTCTCTCACTCACTCACTCACTCACTCACTCACTCACTCACTCACTCACTCATCCACTCACACTCTACTCTGGTAAATTATATGGTGTGCTGCAACACAGTATTTCCTCACTTCCCTTCCACAACCCGAGCCAGGCACCGATACCTATTTTTAAGCTATGTAGCATCTGCCATATAGCCCTGCCTCTCTCTCTCTCTCCCTCTCTCTCTCTCCCCCTCTCTCTCTCTCCCTCTCGCTCCCTTCTGGCACTCCCTCTCTCTCT